>CM058043.1:21224003-21268599 GCA_030169165.1 Centaurea solstitialis | reverse complement strand
TTCCAAATCTGAATTCAAGAAACACAAAAAGGGTGTTTAGATTTACCTGTTCTTAATGGTTTCTTACAATCATCGATGCCAAAAACTTCAGGGCAGAGCGCATGATCGGCTGTTACGTCTATCACAAAAAGAAAAAACAATGATCAATTCGTAACGATTAAATGTCTACGAGCTTATCGATCAACAGAAAACAAGAAATTAAAGACGAAACGGATCGAATTAAACCATCGTGCAACATCGGAGTTTCGTCATCCTTCTCATAATCATCTTCTCCTCTGATCATGTTCATATATTCTCAGATTTTGACTTTTCTGAAACTTGTGATGAATCTTGGAGCATTTGATTTTTGGGTTGTGCAAACTAGTCAAAACATCATTTTCCAAAGTTGCAAGGTTTCAAACAAATTTGCAGACTAAATAAAAATGGAATCTAGATTAACAACTCTTTGTGGATGAGCAATCTGGCTAGTTAAAAATATAACTTAAAAAATAGGAATCTTTAAAGAATTTTATAATGGGTAGTTTAACAAGTATTTTAATATTTTCTTAGTGGATCATTATTACCTTTAATTAATAATAAACAAAAACGAAGGTTGTATTCAAACGTCATTCTATGAAAGGTGACAATTTAATAATTCTCATATGGACCACTCTATTAATTTTGTTGGTAATCTTTATGACACCTTTTTCTCTTTTACGTACCACAATATTCAAGGACTAATAAATGTATTAAATAACAACTTATTTTATAGATTTCTTTTTCTTGTTACAATATTGTATATCATTTTATATAGGATTATATTTCAAAAAATCTATTTAATATAACAATAAACTACTTGTTACCTTTTAAATTGGTTGATCTTTTTTTTATTTATATGACCGAAATGAGGTGACCTCGATGATGCCTTCATTCTGATCACGTGATGTAAAAAAGCCCTTTTAAAAATATCACTTTTTTCATTGAATTGTATACAAAATAAAAATTCTAACAAACAATATATATTCTTTATCATGATGACATTTTGTTTATAAACAAAGCGTGACATATCTTATTTCCCTTGTTTAAAAATATTTTGACTTTTTAAAATGCTACCAAGATATAAGTTTCTCTAATATTAGTATATCAATGAATAATTTTAAAATTTCTAATTAAGTTAACATATGTAGTAAATAATACATCATTTCTAAAAGAAAATATAACATCGTAACAAAAATTATCACATCAACTATATGTTATACTTATATACATACCATATAGAGAACAATATAACATAAAAACCTAATAGTTTATATCGTATCATCTTTATTTAAATCAAAAAGTTATCCGTTGCTATAACTTGAAAGTACATTCTAATAAAAAAAAATACTAATACTATAATTTGAAATCACATTCTAATATTATAACTAAAAAATTTAGAAGTTCAAGATTCAAATATTCAATAGCACACAATTGAATCAAATTGGAATATAACAGTTAATAACCAACTAACATTTGAACAAAAGGGTTTACTTCTAGTTCATCTTAGCTTCAATAAGTCCAGCAACTGATCCAACTAAAGCCACCACTGAAACCACCATTAAGACAAAACTGAATATTTCAAGAATCACCCATTTTCTGCTGAAAGTTTCCACCTTTTTCTGCACTATATACATCTCCACCGGAAAATATATCGCCAAAGGCCAAAGATTCAATGCTCCTAACACACCCAATATCTCATTGAAGTAGGGAAAAACCAATGCGATTCCAGTCGTAGATGCAACATAAGCTGTTCTGAAACAGACCCTGAATAGATTCAGCCGCAAAACCGGCAAAAATGGCAGCTTTAAGTCATGGAATCTGTTTAGAAATCCGTTGTTGGGGAACTTTTCCGTTAACCATCTCTCTACAAATGCAAATACTGGCTGGCTGTATAGCTTTTTGAAAAGGGTTTGCGTTAGTTATTCATTTAACATTCTTGTGTAGTGTACCACCAAAAGAAACAGTTTGACTTTTAAGGTCAACTAGGATTTCTCAAGATTTCATTATTCACTTGGACAGTTCGACTGTGAACTCAAATTTTATTGCGAATGTAAGGACAATCGAGAGTATGTCACCTGACATATTCAGTGAATAATACAACATTCAATGATATTCAGACTGAATCAGTATATTCGGTCTGAATAAGACTGATATTATTCGGTCTGAATAATACTAAATGCTGTATTACTCAGAATAATTCAGCATGAATAATACATGATTATTCAGATTGAATATACTACGTCTCAGTTGTCCACAGGTTCGCAATGAAAAATGAGTTTCCATTTGACCTGCCCATCTTATATATATGTCTTATATATTTAGGGAAAAGGAATTTAATAAAGTATTATATGTGATAAAATCTTCTGGTTTGGAAAACGTTGATAAAACCTACAGAAAAATCGAATTCAAAAGCCATCTCTTTGACTTTTAAAAAGTCAAAAATGTTCTTGCAAAACTAAACAGTTTGACTTTGGAGGTCAAAGTAGAAATTAAAGATTTTATTATTTTGATTAATCCTTTGTGTTTTAGAAAACCGCTAATGCTTGGATCATATTTTAAGAACATATAATATACGTAGTAAAATCATGGCCCAAAATCTTGATAAAACCGATATTAATTTTAATTTAGAAAGTCATGAATTTGACCTTAAAAGTCAAAATGGAATAGGAAGGAATAATTTGTTCTTGTGAAGTAATAATGAAGGTTTACTTGATATCCTCCTATTAGATGTATTATAATGCACACGTTAGCAAAGTCAACTAGCCAGTAAGGCTCGTAAAACCCGAATCCCGTCAAAAGATTTCCTGGCGTATCGTTCCCAAGCGCTGCGTACCCGAAGCATCCGCATCCAAGGTAGAAAAAACTCGTCAAAAGAATTGCTACCGCTGAAGCCCTTTTCGTCACCTTGTTCTCCGCAGGCGGTGACTTCACGGTATCCTTTTACAAACGAACGAAAAAATTTATCAAGAACTCGTTATATTGTGTATATTAAGGGGAAATTAGTTCATTTAGGAATCATAAGAATCAACTTTTCATGAATTATTCACAGTGAATTTACCTATATATTCATCATGAACAATTTGTTTTCATCAGTGGCAGACTTAGCCTTTAGAAGGTGGGGGAAGGACCCATTAGAAGAAAAAGGAAATTTCATAGGTAAAAAACCAGTTTTTGATAACTTTCATAACTAACAAACATGTAATCATTCGCATAACGAAACTCTAACCTGAATTTCTAAAAGAATAAGAGCGTACGGATACGCGAAAGCTATGTCTCCGAGTGCTTGAAAAGTTATCCATAGCTTATGAGCCAAACTAGGAGCCGGTACTCCTCGAATGCTCCCAGCTATCTTCCCATTTTCTGCAGTTTTCAAGCGATCCCATCACCCCGCTGCCTCAAAAAACAACCGGAAAATCAAAAAAAAAAAACCCAAAGGCATCGTACCAACGGTTTTTGCCAAACCGAGACCGAATCCAATGGAAGCGTAACAAAACGACATAATGGCTGCAACAACCGACACCAACACCATGCTATGGAAATCCGGTATTTGCGACATAACGATTTCCACAACTCCGAACATCAACATGTAAATTTTGCCATCGTACTCGCAACTAGCATCGCGTCCTTCTTTATGGTAACAATTGGATTTCCTAAGCGCCCTGATAGAAATTGAGACCGCAAAGTCGCCATTAATAGATGACCCAGATTCAAATGTAACCATGAGTAAAGATTTTTTTGGAAGGATATCCTATACTATGCCCAGACTAATCCCAACAAATTATAGCCGTAAGACATCAGCCCTGATAAATTCAGTGGCCACAGCTGTTGTGGACGCCTAGAATTGAACATTGGGCAGATGAGATATTGCACTTTGAGTCTCAACCACTACGCCACAACCCTTGGTTAACTGTTAGTAAACTTACCTCATACAAGTTGCGGTTGTCACCACGTAAGCAACCCCGGTTCCGTAAAAACTCACGTACTGAAGTAAACCGCATATCCATGCCTGTTTTTTACCTGAAATCAATGCACACCGTGAAATCATACACCAAATCGAAGAGAACGGAAGTTAAGCAAAAAATGTTTCAAAATGGGCTTATTTCGTAGAATAATCTTTCAATAGATGTTTATATAAATGCATGACCTTTTGACATATTTTGAGACATTTCCTTAAATCTGTCAAAAAGTATTTTTTAGAAAGGTGCCCCAACTAATTCCGACAAATTATAGCGGTAAGAAATCATCCGTTATAAACTCAGTGGCTACAATTGTTGTGGACATCTAGAATTAAACCCCAAACAGTTATGCATTTGAAAGGTAAGTCTTTAGAACATAATTCTCCTAAAAACCCACTCCAAAGCTCAGTACCGAGAATAACTCTAACGGCATCAGTATAGGAACGATTTCTAGTTCCGGTAACGGGATCCGGAGACCGGTAGCAATCCGATAAAAGAGACGAAGATATTAACGTTACGAAAGCAAAACAGAATAACGCAACCGGCCCTCCGATCCAACCAAGCTGGGCAGTGCTCCATGCAAGCGAAAGCACGCCCGACCCTATCACCGCAGTTATAATGTGCGCGATCGTGCTCCATAGCGTACCTGGTTTCAAGAATCAAGAAAATCTCTTCAGACCCATTTAAGTAAACGATACAGAAACACTAGAAATTAAAATGGTTTTCCTTACCCGTTCTTATCGTCTTATCGTTGTCGTCATCAAAGGTCATGGAATCGTCATGGACGAGCTCATGATCATCGTGTTCGACCGCCATCGATCTCTCCACCTCCGAGATCGATTTTTAAGACATGTGTTGGATGAATTGAAGTAAACTAATTAATTAATAGGAAATTTAGTTTGTTTTCTTAAGAATAAAGATTCGTCGAGATGTTTGCTAGCTACCATCGTTTAGCAAATGTGACAAGATTCTTGGTTTCCTTTCGTTCTCATTAATTTGTTGGGTCCATTTTCTTGAAAACAAGTTGGAAGTTTCTTGAAAAAACTAATAATTGTCTTGTGATTTTTGGATGTATTTAAGTTAAAGCCAAGGTGGGGTGGAAAATAAGTGAGAAAGATGGTGGATGGGCTCTGGACCAAAGGTTTTTAACTTTCTGGAATCTTGTGATATCATCTCATAATCATAGGATATGGCTGCCAAAATGATACCCTTTTGGGTACAACACTCCTTTGACCATGGATTTTGGATTTTACTTGAATAAAAATCTAGAGAAAAATCTAGAGAAAATCTTAAAGTTTATGTGTACGAAGATAAAATCATTTTATCAAGGGTTTATTACTTGTAAGAGTAACTAACTTTTTGATTTGTACAAATGTTACCATTAAACTATTTTTGTACTCAGTAGACCATTGAACTCTTTTTTTTTTGTACACATAATACCATTATAACCGGGAATAGCCGGTTTTGACGTAGATCTGTACACATTATACCATTGAACTATTTTTTTTTGTATACATTATACCATTGAACTATTATTTTTTGTACACATTATACCATTAACCTTTGATATATTTACTAAAAAGGTGGCAATTCCTTAAACATAGGAGTCAACCCGGTCAGGTAATCCTCTTCGTTTGCTCTCTGTCTAGATGGAACCCATGACGGACTCCACCGGAGAACTCAGATCCAACCCGAACCCGTAAAACCCAGTGGAAGAGCCCTTGTTGTTGGTGGTGGTGGGTTTTTCTTTTTCGAGCAAGAAGTCCATGAGTATGTCTTCATCGTTAAGGAACTCCGGTGAAGAAATGGGTTTTAGTATGCGAAGGAGAAATGGAGAGTGGTGGTTGGAGGAAGGAGGTGGTGGCGGTGGCGGTGGTGGTGGTGGTGGTGGTGATTGTGTCTTGAAGAAGAATAAGAGAATGCCTAGTCATTGCCACCTTTTTTTTAAACATATCAAAGGTTAATGGTATAATGTGTACAAAAAATAATAGTTCAATGGTATAATGTATACAAAAAAAATAGTTCAATGGTATAATGTGTACACATCCATGTCAGAACCGGCTATTCTCGGTCATAATGGTATTATGTGTACAAAAAAAAGAGTTCAATGGTCTATTGAGTACAAAAAATAGTTTAATGGTAACATTTGTACAAATCGAAAAGTTAGTTACCCTTACAAGTCATAAACCCTTTTATCAAAGAAGGTTACTTCACTTGGATAGATATCATCTATGGGGTGTGGGGTGTGGGGTGAAAGCCACGTTATCAAGGTTCGATTCCTACAGACGACACTTTCCCGCATATCCAGACCCTAGATCTGGTCTTTCGGGGCCGGATTCGGGGCCGGTTCCGGTTGATCCATAAGCCATTAAAACTTGCCGGTCAGGTTTAGCCATAGATTAGACCGGATCGTAGCAGATTAATGAGATTTTTATATGTTTCAATAACAATTAGAATGAAGTTGAATTAACAACACCAAAATATTTTATAAAAAAATAATTTATACCATAATATAAAGCTATAAATAAGATCATAGAAAAGAGAATTGTCTCTCAGTCAACAAAGGAAAAGAAATATCTAGTTTCTTATGTCACCTTAAAAATCCAAGATTTTTTTGCGTGAATTTTATTTCTTTTCAGCTTTACTTCGTATAGGTGGTTATTACTTAAAACGTAATATTAGTAAAGTTTAAAGTTTTCTTTTATTGTGTTCTTATAAAGATCAATCCAAATATTTAAATATCAATCAAATCAAACATTATTTTTATATCATAGAAGTTACAACTTTTTAATTCTCAGGTGCTAAGACACAAAACAATTGCCATTTATTCTTGTATTCCACTTCTTAAGAAAACTATAACTTGTATGATTTTAGAAGGATAATAGACTAATAATAGTAAGATACTATTCGAGTAATAGACAAAGAAAAACGTAAGAAAACAGTGTCTTTATAAACATTTATCTCGTGTTCAAAAAATAAAGTAACAAAAATATAAACGAAACAAACTATCCTAATTTCCGGTAGAACACCTAACGCCCACCTCCCACCCTTTTTGCATGATACATTATTTGAAGCCTTTGTATGCTATAATCTTTTTTTTAAGGGTGTTCAAGCTATGGCCTGAATAATCTTCGGCAATATCAGGACTAAAGTATGTAGGGATTCATACCCGAGTTAAGCGCTATGAACTCCACCACAACAGACTACGCTATATAATCATTTATGTCTATTACTAGTGAAAATGAACCATAGAGGACAAAACAATCTGTAAATGTAAAAGCTAACCAAGAAAGATAAGTCACAAGTGCATCGAGCTACTTCACCTCATTTGTTTTATTTGAATTTCTTTAATAAAAATTGGGAAGTATTCTTTAAAATGATCATAATATATATTAATAAAAAAAAATACTAAATTTTTCAACAAGTATACAAAATGAACGGTTGTGACGTACTGAATATATAAAATAGGTGACTTGTTAATCCTTCTATCCCAAGTTTGAATCCAAATGTTTCCGAATTGTGTCAACTGAGGGATTAACTCCCGACATTATGTTTTAACCGTCGATGAACCTTACCGAGATTAATCGAAGCAAAACCTCAAATACCCTTAAACAAAAAAGTACAGAAAAAACCAAAGGAGTGTTAGCCTAGTGGTAACGCTTGGGCACTACATAGTGGTGAACCCGAGTTCGAGCCCTGAGGACCCATTCTGGAGGTACGGGGTCGAAGCCCCGAGCTGCATGCTTTAGCAGTCGGGCTTCGACCCAAAATTGCTAAGGATTAGTCTGGGCCCAATGTGATCTGGGATACCTCTTCCAAAAAAACAAAAGTATTGAAAAAATATATATATAATGATCGGTCAAATCACCCACCAAATTAATATTCTATATTAACTATTGCTAAAACTATATCACAATTTCAATTCATTTTACTCTTTATTACATGAACCCTAGGCGCCTATTGAATGTTTTTTTTGTATGTTTTAATTTAAAATTGTAAAATAATTTTACCAAAGTTTCATTTATTTCATCTAGCTATATCGTAAAATGACTTATAAAACTTTAATATGATAAGGGTTATATTTTAGATCTGCTTGTATATGAATCTAGATATTTGCTATATGTCATGGAAATATTGTTCAATGCCTTGAATATGGAAAAGTTTGATGACGATGTCAAAAAAAATTATATTCTGGATACATCATGCATCTTGAAGACATATACAATTTGGAAATTTTTAGATGAAATTAGAAAAATACAACCAGAGTTAATTAATTGGCTTGGAATTCTTGGTTTAATATATAATCAATTGGCCGAACACAACCCTCCAAAGCCCAGATAGAGCATTTTCAAAGTGCAACTTCTTCTTCCACCTAATGTAGGATTAACAAATCTTTATTATCACATGCCAAAGTACACCTATTCTACAACAAAAAAACCCACGTAAATTAAAAAACCGATAAACACCCTGATAAATTAAACCTATTAAACCTTTCATCTAAACAGTATGGACCTATCTACAAGTAAAACGTTTACGATATACTTGTATGCACATGTATATACTGTTTAAATGAACAACGGTCCAAAATTCATTCATAATGTTCCTCGGTTTTTATCTTCTTTTTTAGGTTCCGTTTTTATTATTTTAAAGTTTTCCCCTGAACCTGATCCCGCTATTGCTAAGCTTTTTCGGCCGCTATTGCTAAGCTTTTTCGGCCGTTTTATCCTCCGTAGAGTTCTCCACGCGCTCTTTCAGCCGGCTAGCTCGATCTTTTCGGGTTCCCTTCACCTTCTCAGAAACCTCACCGTTGTCCGTTTTATCCTCCGACGAGTTCTCCACCGACTCTTTCAAGTGGTTCGCCCACTCTTTTCCGGTATCCACCACCTTCTCCCCTGTCTCCACCACCTTCTCTTTCAATTTCTCGCCGGAATCCACCACCTTCTCTTTCAATTTCTCACCGGAATCCACCAACTTTTCCGTCAAATTCACACCCTTCAATTGACCGCCTCTAACCGACCGAAGAACCCAACTCAAAGCCGACAAACCCACGATCGCCATAACTCCGGCAGCCCCGAAACCCACCAAGGCTGCAAAGATTATAAAGGCGGCACCAATGATTAGTGGGCTAAAGATTATAAGAAGTGGAGAAGTGACCACAAAGAGAGCCATTGTTGCCAAGAAACTTATCGCCGTCATGGCCAGAAGAGGTCCGGCGATTGTGATTCCGGCGACGGTGGCAAGTAGCATGGTCTTGGCGGTGATTGGGTGGTGGCGGTGGTGCGCCATGTGGGTTTGATGGTGGTTAGCCATATATTTGATAATTTTGTATTTTGGATTTTTAAGTTTGAATTTTAATTGGAATGTTGATGATGATGGTACATATATACATATATATATATATAAGTTGGGGGTGATGTGGGTGGTGATAAGAATGAAATTGAAGTAGAAAGATCATGTGTAATTGGTTGTGTGAAATGGTGTGGGGACACGTGGCAGGATGTATGGGAGGTGTATAGATGAAGTGGTGACACGTGGCTATATATGGAGGTGTGTTAAAGATCATGGTGTATGCATGTTTATCAGTTTATGGGTCGGATGAAGTATAACGATAAGCATTTTCTTAGCTAACATGAGTATGGTGGCGGTACCGAATTGGCAAGGTCAGTAATACTGGCGAGGTTGATTGTTAAGGAGAGTGAAAATAGCTTGGGCTTGTCGACTCCTAAAACCATTTATAGTGGTTTTGACTCTTGTCAATGGTACCAACTGTCACATCAGCTCTCCACTTTGTTATCAACACCTTACCAATTCAACCATAGTGGTTTTGATTCTCATACCAATCTAAATAATTAATAAAAACAGAAAAAAAAAAAGAGAAAGAAGAGAGAGGTAGAGTGAAAGGAGAAAGAGGGTAGGGTGGGGTGGGGTGGGGTGGGGTGGGGTGAGTCGTCTAAGCGATCGGCACACCCGTGTCGTTTTCGTTTCTTGCCGACGGACCTCGACGGTGTTGCCGAGTGTACCGCTTGGTACCAATGCCATACCGAAGCCTCTTCACGGTGGGCTGTGGATGGTCTTAGACTACCCACCCCCACCCCCATCACAATGGTATGGGAGTCAAGACTACTGTGGTTGAATTGGTAATGATTGGTAAGATAGTGGAGAGCTGATGTGGCAGCAGGTACCATTGACAAGAGCCAAGACCACTGTAGATGATATAATATCAAAATTCTAAATAGAGTAACGTATGACAATAGCGGTAAGGCTAAACTTTAGTCCTTGAAAGTTACGAGGATATAGGTTTTCCAAGGCATGAGTTATGTCAATAAAATTTTCTTAGCTAACCGTTAAGATCGCACCGCGTGACATATTTAGTCTAAATAATATAAGGTTATTCAGCCTGAATATTAGCATTATTCAAGGTAATAATACAACATTCAGACTAAATAACACTAACTGTCATACTATTCAGACTAAATATGAGCCGAATATGACACGTGGCGCGCTCTCGATTATTCTCACGCTCGTAATCAAATTTGAATTTCCATTTGAATGCAACCTTATATCAGAAATATATGTTTTCTTACCATTACTCAATGAATCAAATGATAATAAACAGTTTAAATCCGGTTTTTGATCCAATATTTAAATCCGGTTTCAACAGTTAACTTGTGATTATTAACTGCCTTTGGATAAGGGTTTTGGTTGGTTATGGAGATATTCCCGTTTTTAGTCACTAGTCACGGTACGAAAATTCATAACACATCAAATTCTTTGTTCTTCGAAAATTGGATTTTATCCAATTGAATTTCGAGTGTACTATCGAAATTCAATCTGAAAATCACGACTTTCAGTAATCCAAGCATTTGAAATCCAATTTCTAACAAAGCTTTGAGCCACGCACGCCATAACGACTGTTGTGGTGAGTTTTTTCAAACATTGGCGTAATATTTATTGGAAATAGGGTCTTTATAGAAATAGTCGCTTTATTATTTAAACTAAACTATTAGTATCATGTACGTTTAAGATATTTTATAGGCTTTGGACAAGGAAATAAAAATCACCCCTAGATAAGTATAAAAAAAACTCAATCTATTTTGTTTTTATCATAAAAAAGTAACACTCAATTCAAGTAGGAATACTAGCAATGACTATAAATCACTCACAGAACCATATATCATAGACTTGTTTATATAAATGTTTTTCTTATTCTATTCTAGAAAGACTATGAACATCAATATGCATCAATGTTATGGTTGTCCATAAGGTTAAACTAGCTTGAGACGGTTAAACTAGTTCCCACTTCCGTAATCCACTAATTAAGTCTAGTCACGAACATAGACTCAATTGTCAATTGTATTAGACTTAAACAAATGTCATCCTAGCCAACAATTGGACGCCCACCATTTAGACTATTAAGCAAACTCATAACACTAGAATTAATTAGACGCCTAATCAATTAAAGTATTATTTTGCTACTAAAATAGAACTGAGAATGATTTGAATCAACAGCTCTATCTAGCAATTCACAATTAGACTAAAAGATTCAAGGGTACCAACTTAAACAAATAACCCAACAAGGCAATAATGATGGATGATTGAATCAAAATTTGCATTAATGAAAATCGAATAATATAAACATGTTCAACAAGTCTTAACACAATCCAAGTCAAATGATTATATACTTACTACTTGATTGAGAAAATATTAACAATGAAACTAAACGTTATACCTATGCTAAAATACCTAATGAATTTGAAGAATTCGTGATGAAAGCTTCCTAAATCACCTCCTTCCCTTAATTGATCCCCTTTTTCTTGTCCATGGGCTGTGAATGTGAATATGTGATTGGCTTCTTTTTTTTCTCTTTTAGCTCATTAACTTTGGGCCAAGATGAAAGTATCTCACCCATAGTTTTTATTTCTTTTTCTAGCTGAGTCCAACAAAACAAACCCAAAAACTATTATGATTAGCTTTTTCATTTTTCAATTTTTACGCATAATAAAAACATTAATTAAACAAAATAAGGGGTACTTTAAGCATCAAATTAACATTAATTCCATGATTAGTCAAGCGAAGCTTGGAACCAGGAGAATGCCATTGGTAGAAAGCTTTGTAGCAATAAAACATGGTTTGAGTGTGTTTCGATCAACGGTGTAGGATCGTATGAGAAGTTAAGTTAACTTTAATAAGTGGTTGTAAACCATTGATTATTTTTTAATCTCATGCCCTTCCATGAATTTAACTTTAAAAGAGTAATTGATCTGTTGCATATTATCCTAATGTGCGCCCATTTCTCATCCAATGGTGAACACCTCTGAAACTTCTCACCAAATATAACACTTCCACCGAACCCAACCAGTTGATAAATTGCACAATGCACATTGGTTCAACCACTCTCATTTATTTTACATAGTAACATTCATGCCATCAAAATGGATTATGATAACCGGTTATAAACCAATAAACTCTATCCGGGTAAGAGTTATCACGTTCACTTAGAGCATCCACAATGGTGGAACCTCCAAGAACCTCAATTTCCATATTTGTTCCTGCTACATCATTGACACCTCAACAAAGAAGATATCAATGAAACTCCACTATGGAGGTTCTTACAAAAACTCTTACTTTCCATATTTTGAATTTATATAATGGTTAAGAAATAACAAAAATAATAAACGAAATAATAACACAAAAGATACAAGAACTTGAGTTCTTGTTTTGAGTTGTGGATACCGAGTAAGACTCTCGGTCCTTATCTTTCTCTCACCAGATAACACATCCTTGGTAAAATAATTGAACCAATAAACGCTTACCAGATAAATGTAGGAAAATAGTTTCACCAAAATAGGAAAAAGTAAGAAATAAAGAGAGATGGGAACAAACCCAAGTAATGAGTCGAGGCCCGTGTTAAACACGGTTTCCTTAAAACCGATTCGCCCCCTACCGGTGCGTCGATTTCCCAGGATACAACGACTCGAAACAGAATCGAGTTCTGTCGGACTTCACTATGATGCCTGAATTTGAGAATATATGTCTTGGTTTTTCACGTGTGTTTGGCTTTCTATGAAGTTACTTTTCCATATGTGTGTCTCTCTCATATTTTAGCATATCTCTTCTTCTTCCTAGAACTCAAGCTATGAGTCCTATATATATACATAACACATATGTAACTCATAAAAGGTTTAAAAGCCAACAATAATGACCCATTATTTCTATGGTTATAACCTCCTTTTTTTTAAAGCCAACATAATGGAGCATTATTTCATTGTTTTATAACCCCCATCTTAATTTCCATTCAAAAATTCAAACTAATATTAATATTATAAATTTAAACTAAAATTAATATTAATATTAATTTTGGAAATTGTTGTGCGGATTTTCATATGCAGAGATCGATCTCCATTCATGTGGGGGATTGTTGGAATTTTTTGGTAAAATATAGGCTTTTTACCAATATTTGGACACAATTAATTATATATAGTTAACTCTTTGTGGGTTTGTGTTCCACTAAATGAGAGCTTCGAATCAGTATATCGAGTGTCCAAAACGGATAATGTGTGAATGAGATATCGATTCTCAAATATGAGTACTTGGGTTTTGATTTTTGTAACTGAAGTTGATTTATTCTCTTAGAATTAAATCATCGGTTTCGATTCTAGAATTAAAATCGTTTGTCGGTTTCGTACGTTTTAATCTTGAATTAATAGAGTTCGTCGGTTACGTACGTTATTATTCTAGAATTGAATATAAGAATTAATGTGTCGGTTTCGTCAGTTACGTTTTTCCATTATATAATAACACCCAAGAGCTCATTCTTGTTACAACCTAAAACACACATCCTAGAGACCGAAATACGAAAACGCTCTCTCTTCTTCTTCTTCTCTGCGTACGGTTTTCCGTCAACTATTTTCAGGCAAGTGTTATCCGACAGTTCATCAACTGTTTCGGCCGTTGTACCCTGGGAGCAGACGGCAAATCTGCTTAAGGGAATCGTGTCAAACACGAGCCTCGGCTACCTCTAACTTGGTTCTCGGAACCTATGTTATTTCTATTCTTCTACTCCTTCTTGTTTAGGATTTTGGAGTTTGTTTCCAGAATCATTTTAATAATCAAATAACCTTTTCGCTCTCTCTTTTCTTGGAGATTGGTTATTTTTTTTGGATTATTATTTTCAAACGAAAATTCGTTTTATCGTGGGTTTTTATTCAAAATAACCAACAATCTTAAGCAGATCTCTTCTTCTTCCTAGAACTCAAGCTATGAGTCCTATATATATACATAACACATATGTAACTCATAAAAGGTTTAAAAGCCAACAATAATGACCCATTATTTCTATGGTTATAACCTCCTTTTTTTTAAAGCCAACATAATGGAGCATTATTTCATTGTTTTATAACCCCCATCTTAATTTCCATTCAAAAATTCAAACTAATATTAATATTATAAATTTAAACTAAAATTAATATTAATATTAATTTTTCCAACAATCCCCCACATGAATGGAAATTATCATAGACATCTCATACATCATGATACTCAAATTCAATGTCGGAATCTTGCAAAGGATAGGTAGGCGTTAACCTTTGAACCTTCCCTTATGAAGCATGTCTAGTCTACTAGCAAATCAGTAGACGCGATGTCCTTGAACTGTTTTGCCATTTGTGTAAACGTTAACACACTTCACACAAGATTCTTCCTGACATGGTAAAGTCCTCATAGTCGTGTTCGTTATGGTCATGAACACTGCCTGGTTCAGAGAAAGCTTTAGGAATGTATCCCCAATAATTCCCTTCGAAGCGACCCCACTTCTCTTTCTCATAGGTGATTATCAGTAATCATTAAAAGCTTTGTGCTTATCCTCATTTTTCACTGTCTTAGAAGTTTACTAACTCCCCCCACAGTGACTCTCCACATTCATACAACTAGGTTGTCCTTTTGAACCCAGATCTTGGGATCTCCAGTCTTCTGGGTAAGGTTTCCTTTGCATGAATTATTAATTCAGGGCTTATGTCCCATTCATCTTAAGGACTTATAAACTAAATCTCTACTTAAACTTTTTGTAAGTGGATCCACAATGTTATCTTTTGACTTTACATAGTCAATCGAGATAACTCCAATAGAGATTAGTTGTCTTATCATATTGCGTCTAATGTAACTTCCCATTATACATTGTACTTTGAGCTCTGCCAATTTTCGATTGGCTATCACAGTGTATACAAATGACCGTTACCGGCTTAGGCCATTTGGGAACATCCTCCACAAACTGACGCAACTACTCTACTTTCTCGCCACATTTATCTAGGGCGATAAACTCAGATTCCATCGTGGATCTGGCTATAATAGTTTTCTTGGACGATTTCCAAGATATAGTCGCACTTCCAAGTGTAAACACATATCCACTTTTAGATCTGGAATCTTTTATATCAGATATCCAATTTGCATCACTGTATCCTTTGATTACAGTTGGATATCTTCCATAGTGCAGTCCACACTCTCTTGTGTACCTTAATAATCTAGTAATACTCCTCCAATATTCAACACTCGCATTACTAGTGTATTTACTTAGCTTGCTTACTGCGTATGCTAAGTCAAGTCTGGTACAACTCATGAGATACATCAGACTGTCTAGTATTCTTGAGTATTCCACTTTGTACAACACTATCCTCTCTTATTCTTGGATAGATGTTGACTAACACGACCTCATTAGAATAGAAAACAATCCGCCTATATCTTTCCTAGACATTGTATCCAAATAGGTGAGCCTATTTGGAGTTGATTCATAATTTTTCCAACTTAAATGTGTAATTAAACGAATTATTATCGAAACATTTAATTCATTATTGACAAACAATTATATGAATTAAAACTGAAATTTTAACCATGTAATTAATTCGTAACCGACAAACAGTTAAACGAATTAAAAACAAAATTCGAATTTAACGTAATTAATTCGTAACCAACAAACAGTTAAATGAATTAAAATCAAAATTCGTAACTGTCGTAATTAATTCGTAACCGACAAACAATTAAACGAATTAATTATCACATTTTTTTTTTTCAAATGTAAGGTACCCCCACATTTCAAGGTACTCAACCTTTCTTATTTCCATAGAATAAAAGTCTATAAGATTGTCATTATAATTTGACTTACTAAAGATGCATAGTCAAATATATTTACTCATCAAAATATCATTGATCGGCTATCATATTAATTGGGATTTAAACCTATATTAAAAACTCACTTTAATATCAAGAAAATATTTACATGAGATCAAAATTTGTCCAAATTTTGGTTACATTAAAATAGATAAACTATTTTATTTTCTTGCAAAACCAAAATCCCATCATATAACAAATGGAGTTTATGTATACCAAGTTTTCACTTTATTTTAAAAACTCCATATCAAGACTTTTGTTCTTGAGAATTAATCCGTACATCTCATTGTGGATGCATCCTTTGTCCAAGACACCAATTGTCCTAACAATTAAAGCCCCTCCCTCAATATGGAGTGCCAAAAATATCCATCTTTAACCAATTTGCTTGTGGATATAAATTGTTAGAAACAACATTCTTTCATTAATCTTGTAGAAATCATTGTTCTACTTTTCCAAATTTCATCATTTTAAGCACCCTTCATTAATGAGTACCACATATCTCATTTGGAACCACTCACATGGCATTTGGTTCCGAAAACCAAACATCATCCCCTTCGCGGGGATATTCTAATTTTAAGACCGGTGTTACCCATTTTGCTTCCCACTAAAGAAAACAATGCACCATTTTGTTTCCCACAAAAGAAAACAATGCACCATTTTGTTTCCCACAAAAGAAAACAATGCACACTTATATTTATAAAAGTTTCACTCTTATAAACATCAAGGAGGTTATGAACTAACCTTTGCACTCAAAACAAGATATTGCATTTTATAAATGAACTTCTTCCATTTATAAATTTTGTGCATAAATAAGCAAAGAGTTGCTTAAATATTGTGCACTAACAATTTTAACATATGCAAACATATTGCAAATCCAACAATTGTTTTAGGCACTATAGATGTATTTTTCTCGAAACACATCATACAAGTAAATATTCGGAATGTTTCTATTCATATTTCACAATCTCAAATTTTGCCAAAAACAACATAAATTCGTTGTTTCAAACGATAACAAAATATAAGAGAAACAAACATATCATTTCTTTTCTTGGTTTTTAGAAGAAGAAATCAATGAAGGTTGATATATGCAAACTCATCTTCTACAATAATCAAAGCAAAAAGTTTTATTTTTCAAAAATAACACTTGCTCTTGCCCATTTTCACTTAGAAAAACAAAAGTAACAAAAGGTTACCAACCGATTGGTGAAACAAAGAAATATCGAAATCGGTTTTAAGATTGTAGGAAAATAGTTTCACCAAAATAGGAAAAAGTAAGAAATAAAGAGAGATGGGAACAAACCCAAGTAATGAGTCGAGGCCCGTGTTAAACACGGTTTCCTTAAAACCGATTCGCCCCCTACCGGTGCGTCGATTTCCCAGGATACAACGACTCGAAACAGAATCGAGTTCTGTCGGACTTCACTATGATGCCTGAATTTGAGAATATATGTCTTGGTTTTTCACGTGTGTTTGGCTTTCTATGAAGTTACTTTTCCATATGTGTGTCTCTCTCATATTTTAGCATATCTCTTCTTCTTCCTAGAACTCAAGCTATGAGTCCTATATATATACATAACACATATGTAACTCATAAAAGGTTTAAAAGCCAACAATAATGACCCATTATTTCTATGGTTATAACCTCCTTTTTTTTAAAGCCAACATAATGGAGCATTATTTCATTGTTTTATAACCCCCATCTTAATTTCCATTCAAAAATTCAAACTAATATTAATATTATAAATTTAAACTAAAATTAATATTAATATTAATTTTTCCAACAATAAACATCGTCAGATAACTTTAGCATTTATTCCCTCAAATTCCATCGAAATCCGATGAACCGATCCCCATAACCATCCTTTTAAAGAACCCTTTCTAGAAGCTCTTATCTGTTTTGGTACACCAAAATTCACGGACCCACGTCCAAACCCTCGGCCATTTTCACGCCTATGGGACTCATAACTGTGGACCCTGCTCCACTCGATCCCACCCTTCTAGAAAACAAACAAACAACACGCAACCCTCCTTTTTTTCCCCTATATATAACAATCCTTCCCAAAACCCTAAAACTCGAATTCAACCCTTCCTATTTCCCCAATCTCCATTCTCGATATGATCGGAACCCTATCCATCCCGATCGGAGCAACATCTCCGGTCACTTCCACCGGAAAAGTCACTCTCCGGCGTCTCAACGCCTGTAACGCCTTTTTTCCGGCCGTAACCGAATCTGTTGATTCGAGCTTTTACGAAGTTCTACGAGTGAAACGTAACGCTTCGCCTAACGAGATCAGAACTGCTTACCGGAATTTGGCGAAGATTTACCATCCTGATGCTTCAGATCTAAAGCAACATCATCAGGAAGAAAACTTTATCCAGATTCATAATGCTTACGCCACGTTGTATGATCCGGCGGAACGAGCGATGTATGATCTGAAACTTAACGGTGAAGTACGCCGGCGGTCGGTGGCGTTCACGGCTGCCGGAAAGAGGCGGGGGGTTTATACCACCCGCCGGTGGGAGACTGACCAGTGTTGGTAGATTTGATTTTATAATTGCTCAAATATAAAACCAAAAAAAAAAAATTGTTGTATTGTATATATATTATGAGGTAAATACATTTCGATGATCCTTTTTTTTTTCTTAATTATCTATTTTGTGATTGGTTCAATCTTTAAAAAAGTGAACTAAAATTGAAATCCATAACAATTTTTTGAAAAAAAAAAAGTATTTCATTTACCCCAATAACTAGCTACCAATCTGTTTTTTTTTAATCCATAGAATAACACCCAAACTTTACATATATAAAGGAGTTAAAATATAAAAAAATAGGGAAAGGTTCAAACGAGAAGCATGTCAATTTAATAAAAAGTGAAGGGCAATTTCAGCCACTCATCTCGCAGTTACGGTGGACGTGATCACGAAGGATTGACACGATTCATGGGAGGATAGAGTTATTATAAGAGGAACCGGTCAAAGCCGCATTTGTTGACCGAAATAAGTGGTTGAGATTGCTTCTTGCATTTTCTTAAAAAGTAATATTTTTCGTATGAACCTCCCTCTTAAAAAATATCATACATTTGTGATAAAAATAACGTGAAGGTTTAATATCAAGTCTTTTTCTTTCAAAAAAGTGTTTATTTGCCTTTTCAGAAAACAAATCCATTGTAACTTTTTTAGAATTGCTTATTTGCGTTTTTGACCAATTATAAGCATCTCTGTTCAAATACTTAAAATTGCTTATTTACTTTACCAGCGCATGATAAACAGATAAGAAAGTTGAAAATAAGCAATTCCAAACACCAAAAAGAAAATACATACAACTTCAAAAAGGACAACTAAAAACTAAACTCTTGTTACATATAAAATAAGATAAGATAAAAATATGATTTACATAAAGTTTAAATTTTGGCCACCAAATATATTTCAGTTTACCTAATAAAGTTAAAATTCACAAAACCCATGCAGAGTTGCAGATATGAAGATTTACCTACAAGGCCACAAACTAGCAACTACTCTAGATCATTCTTCCAAGATTATTAAACAAGTTTGCTCAAAAATCCTCCAAAAAAAATTAAATAGTAAACATCTCAAAACTTTGATTGAATAAAAACACCACCACATTACAGAAAACCTCTACAGTAAGAAAGACTGGGATACACAAGAACAAATGTACAATTTTCACCTAAAACCATGCAACATAATAAGAATAATAAGAAAGCAATAAAAATAAACCCTTAAAAACTCACCTAATAATAATAAGTCCCACCCCATTACAAAATTCTAAGACTTTATACAAGCAGTCCTTAGCATCATCAAATCCTCCTTACTGGCTCCTGAGTGTGGAATTGATGAGTTTCATGATCACCCGTATGATTGAAAGCTCCGAAACCTTAGTGGTCGGAATGCTTAAATGATGATTTAGTATCGACTGCACTTGCTCGAAAATTGGACGTACATGCATCGCTATCATTCCGTCTGATGGCTTAATGGCCACCACCACATCCATCATCCATCCAAGTTTCTTTGGTGTTTCATTGCCAATATCACATGCTAACTGCTGTAGTAAAGAGAGTAGTACTCCTTGGCTCAGTGGCAGAGGATTGCTTGTTAATAACCCTTGTAGGTCAACCTAAGTGAAAACAACCGAAATATAAATTCAACCCCATCAGAGAAGAATGGTAAGAAAAGTGCACAACTTTAACAGAGATATGTGTAGAAAAAATACGAAAAGCTCAAAAACAAACGAGAACCATCTAATTAACATGAGAAATTACGGGGTCCAAGAATGGCCTTATCCCACACACAAATCCCTAAATTTCGGATGTCAATGTCACTTTCGGCCTGTTAGTAAACAGCTTAATGGCTTGTTAGGTCAGCTATACGTGATTGTTTGGTAGTGGCTTAATGATATAAAAAGTGGCTTATTCGATAAGCTTCTAGGGTGGATCTTTATATAGAAAAGACAAGTTTTTTCCATACTTACCCCTCCAAATTAAAAAAAAAAAAAAAAAAAAAAAAAAAAAAAAAAAAAAGACGCTCCTTACATCTAGAAAAAGACATTCTCAAACAAAAACCCTCGATATATACAAACAGATTTATCCACACAGCCAGCTCTATCTATGCAGGACATGATGAAGAAAAACCAGACAACCCCTTTGTTATGGCATTAGATATGAGAGCTTTTGGAAGAACAGAAAAAGTGCATTAGATAATTTTGCACAAACTAACAATCATATTGTGTTGGCAACTTGATAAATTTAACATTATAAGAATAAACTTTGTTTGAAGTCATATAACTTGGAGGTGATGGTTCTGACTCAGCTTCACTGCTCTCCCATCCTAAACTACAAGCCCAGATTCTTTAAGATAATTTAATTAATCATTTAATTAACTGTAGCACAATGAGAAGAATTTGTGGAGTCTAACTAAAAATTTTCTACCCTTTTGAATCTGTAACTTCATGGTGAATCACTAAGTATATACCCTAAAGACTTCATTATAACCTGTTTTCAGATTTAAAAATCTGTTGCCACAACCGACAAGAGATATATGAAAATATGTGTGACAACATATCGAAGAATCATAAGATTTTGAAGAAAAAGCATACCTGAGAGCATAACCAGGACACAATCCAAACATCACTTCTTTGCAGAGCAGAAGTGAAAGCCTCCTCATATTTGTGCTCATATACCAATCTAGATAACTCCTTTGTTGGATCCAAGGGTGCCTCAATCTATTGCAAAAATAAGTACAGATATATAAAGAATTAAGGTTACCATTGTTAGTTATGGCAATCATTGAACATAACAAAGAGCTAAACTGACCTTTCTGTGGAAACTGCCTATAGGTCCATTACTTATTTGGGTCATCAATGGATTCCCTGCTTCGGAATTCGCCCCTGCAAGTGCCAAAGCTACCAACTTCCTTTGACCATCAGCCAATTCACCACTAAGGGTTTGAGTTACAGATGACGCTGAATTGATGGCATCCTGGAGAACAAAAAAAGTAGCTTCGATAACTAAAAAAAGAACCCAAGTAATACGAAAGGTCCAGCTGGCCATTAGTGGTCATAATTCCTTACCCTCAAAGCAATTGCCAAAGGAGAATGTGCGGACTCAATTTGTTGCTGAGCTGCACTTGTATGTTCAACCATTCCCTTCTGAAACGTAGCATCAACTTGATCAAACATGGCCTTGCACGACATCTCAAAGGCAGGAACAACCGAGGCCTCCATGCTCGACTTCAGTGCTTCCTGTTGGAAAGAAAGATTGGAGGTTCAGATCAACAACATATCCAAAATAATAAGTGTATAGGCCACATTAGGTCAAACTAATTTGCCTCACGCTTACATAAATCCAAGTTACAAGATTCATATAACAGAATTTACACTGTGTTCTTGAGTTTTTCTACAAAGGAAAGGAAAGGGAAATAAAAGTAGGGGGAAATAAAAAAAAATCATGTGTTCTCGAGTTTTTTAAGGATGGAAAGTGGGGGAAAGGTAAGGAAAGGAAAGAACTTATAACAATTAAAAATGTCATCAATGACATTCCACTATAAAATATATATATATATATATATATATATATAAAGGTATATTTGTAAAAATGACATCTCTCCTTTCCTTTCTCTCCTGCTCAAAAACATAAAGAAAATTCCTTCCCTTTCCTTCCTTTCTCTTCGCTGTCAATAATACAAATAAAAAAGTTTCTTTCTTTTCCTCTTTTTCCTTCCCAAACTCTAGAACACAGTGTTAGATACAGAAGAAGAAGAAAACGTAGCAGAATTTAGATGCAGAAAAAATATAATAAATTTTGTTCAATAAGCGAGGATATACTTGTTAATGTCTATATAATATGGTATGCAGTTATATATGACGATCAACATAGAACGCATAGGTGAAATTTAATCTAGCATAGTCCTGCAATTAGCATGCCTAAGTCACCAGAGACCAAAAAAAAGTAACTTCTACATAACATTTGGATCAACTCAAAAACTACAGTGGATATCAGAATTGACTAACAAAATGCGGCCAACAAATTATCTCAAAAAAGATCATTCGAATCATGAATACCTGTAGAGCTTGTTTGCCAGAAGTTTGAAACTGAGTTTGAATTTGCCTAGCAACACTAGCCTCAAGCTTAGAATTAACTGATTTCTCCAATTGGTTTACAGTCTTATCACCAACACCTCTCTGCATGAAAAAATGTAATCAGACTCCAGTATTCAATACGCAAATAAGAAACTAATATTGTTCAGATTCCGCAACCTGGAAAGCCTCTGTGATCGCTGTAGATACTGTTTTCTCGATAACAGGAGAAACTGCACGGGCCACAGCTGACACGAGCGCAGATGTTTCCTTCTTCAACATCTTTTCCCAAGCTGCAAGCAACTCCTTGTAGCCAGTTGTTACCAAAGCAGAAATTTGTTGATTGCGATCTCGGTTTAACTTCTCCTGTTTTGCAAATTCTTCCTGAGTTCGAGCCCATAGAGCATCAGAATTATTTTTGTAAGTTTTCTCCATGCTTTTTCCTATGGCTGCTTCGATTCTACGACCTTCCTTTGTAACTGGCACAGCAACCAATGCTGGAATCTGCTTTTGGATTTCCTTTTGATTGATTAAAACCTGTAATTAGAAGATCCAAGATTAGCCAGCAAAGTAACATCCGTGAACAATGCAATATTATTGAACTATAAAACAAGAACCTCAAACCTATAGTATGTTAATAGAATTATATATCCTAATAGGTTAATTAGAATGAACTAGTACTACAAGATCAAAGATGAAAAATTGTTCTCCTAAAGCTCTTAAGTCCTGATAATCTTTTAAAATCATTTTTAAAAAACGCAAGGAATTGAAAGATTTACCTGAGTTACGGTTTCTTGCATAGATTGAATCTGTGCAAGTATGGCTTCAGCAGAGGGAAGGCTTGAACTAACTCCTGCTTCATTAGAAGAATCGGTTGAATTGAAAACACTTGGAGAAGGAGAAGAAGGGTTCGATCCCTGAGCATTCTTTCCCTTATGTTTTTTCCCTTTGGCTGAAGTAGCAGACACTGGTGACTGACCTGTTACAGGTACCACTGTCTCAACCTGTCCCGAAAGATCGATTTTTGCATCTTGAACTTCATCCTGACCACCCGAGATTTGACCCACCGTTTTGCTTTCATCAAGATGCTTGGATTCGCTAATAATAAAAGTTTCCCCAGGTAAGACTCGACGATCTCTACCCATCTCAAGCCCAAAATCGGACGCCTGTGAAGAAAACCCATGAACCTCTCCTTGAGAAACAGCTTCAACAATTTGACTCTTTCCCGTTTCACCAACAACCTTAACCTCCACCTCAGCATTCTGCACATCAGAGTTTGCAATCACATCCTGAACAACTGGCTCTACATCGTTCTTTTGCTCAGAAACATGACTAATTTCGGCGGATGACGTAGCCATCAATTCAGCAGGAGTTACCAAATGAGTTGGATGCTTAAACTTGGTACTCTGACCTGTGACAGAGAGAACGTCCTCTTTCGATGCTTTGTTTTCATCGGCTATTGAATCACTGTCAACTGAATAATCAATAACTTTCTGCTCAGCATGATTACTTAGTTGGGCACTAGATTCAATGCCACTGGCTGGACTTTTCAAATCAGAAAGTTTTCGAGATAATGTTGGACTCGAAGCAACTGAGGATGATGCAACACCAGATATACCTGTATCAACCGTGATGGTAGTTACATTTGACTTAGATTCAATAATTGGTGCAGAAAACTCCTTCGACATGGAAGCTTCAACCATCGGAGAGTTCGAGAGCTGTCTCAAAATGACTCCATCAGAGCTAGGTACCGAGACAACCGATGGCATCTCAGTTTTACTTCCAGAGGGCTCGAAACCTTCGGTACTTGGTGCATCACGTAAAACAGTGGTATCAAACTTTTCATATGCAATACTATCAATTGGTGGTGGTAAGCACTGGGATAAGTCCAAAGCATATTGCTGAATGGCCTGTGTCTGGACACAGTAAACCTGAACAAGCTGCTCCCCATGTGGTAATAAATCACTAGTGCCTGTAAAACTCAGTATTGGCATAGTCACTGTAAACTCAGCAATATAATCCATGTGGGTGGCTTCTGGATTGGGACCGTATTCCAAGTGTACAACGTATATTGCATTCTTCTTTGCGTTTGCTAGTAAAAGAAGACCTGCTTGGGATAATGCAACCACTTGATTGAAAAATGCATCTTCAACTCTAGCCTCAGATGAACTCTTCAATTCTAACGTCTGCAAACAGTGCCATGAATCAGCATCACTGGGAAGCAACCATCCTTCTTCACTGTCTGAGGCCCATATTTTCACTTCCCGATTCAGAGGACCCTGTGATCATCTTCAAAAATCAGAATGAAAAAAATACATATATCGACATTGCATCTATCAAACGCTTATAAAAGAGAAGAATTAATTAAGACAAAATTCGATAAAGCCAACAAAAACAATTGCAGACCAGTACAATTTTAGTAATAAAAAACACATCCCTATGCCGGGGTACGTGAATAGCATCCTTCCCCAATCTTCTATCTAACTAAGATTCTTTGGGAGTTTCAAACCATTCAAATGTTACCATAGAACAATTATCATATTTTATAGGAAAAATATGACATGGTACAGATGACTACGGTGTATCCAACCATATTGATTACTCCATGGTCCACAAATCAACTGAGAAAAAGTAGAGATATGAATAGTACATACCCCAGTAATAAGTATGATATGATCTGGGCGATGAGGAGCTGTCAAGAATGTAACAGAGTTGACTGGCAGTCCATCATGTGGCCTCAACACTGCAATCGGTGAGGACTTACGATCTTCCCAAATCTTTATCTGTTCAACAAAAAACATAAGTCAGAAAAACATAACTCATTTAGGTAATAAAGTTGACATTTACCAATTAAAGTTGTAACCACATTACCACAAGAAAAATAAGAAACAAAAAAATTGTTCATCGTATACCTCAACCTTGTGTAGGATTAAATTTTCACAGGTTCAGTGATAATTATGCTAGCCTCAGAGAATTTGTGCCTAACAAAGCTACAAGATGCCCACTTACAAATTCTTTGATGTTGAGGAGATCATATTGATTGTTAAAATTGAGAATCTCGTTGGATTTCCAATGGCCAAAAATGACACGTTCTTTTGGGGGGCTAGGGGGGATATGGAGGGCCGGATCAATAACAATGACAAGCTTCGGTAACGGACTAGCTGAGCTAGACCAAAACAAAACCAATACAAAATAGGGAAAGAATAACATCCTTCTTCATTCCTACCCACGACCCAACTCATTTGGTAAATTTCACCTCCTCCAAGTCTCAGCTGTGACTGAATTAAATACCAACTTTTACCTCTCCTTTCTTTAACGAAATTGTTGAAACATAAAAGAGTGCGTTTTATGTTTTACCAAAAAAATGTTTGCATCAAAACAGTGCCAATTGTTCATGTGTCAGCCCTTCGCATCATTATGCAAATCACAACTAGACCATGGTGTGCTTGCAACAAAACAAGCACAAGAGAAAACCAAAACCTTATTTGTTAAGCACATAACACATAAACCCAGTAGAAATAGCTAAAAAAAGGTCAAATCAAGTTGCAAAAACAGTGTTTCAAACCTTTTACATACAAATGGAGCTATGTGTTTCCATTGTCTTCACTTTCAGTGTTTTAATGCTTGTGTAAGAAAAAGTAGGGGCCAAATACTATGAAGAAATGAGATTAAAAGAACATATTTAGTGTAAAATTAAAGTACTAACATAACATAATAAATTACCTTATCCAAGTCACTCTCAAAAGCACAAGTACTTACTTTATTTCCATCTAGTTATGTTTTAAATCTTCCAACAAGAAATACTCTCTTTTTAATTAAAGTAGAATCCAAGAGACCAAGACCACTTGGGTGTACCTATCTTACTTACACCAAGTTCACTTGGGTTTTTAAGGAATCATAGCATGCACATTTGTATAATTATTAGAACCATACACCAAGTATGATGAACATATTGCAATCAAGTATATCATAATTCATAAAAAACGAGACTACCCCAAATAAGTAGATCCTAATAATTTCCTTCCCATGAACCAACCCATGCCATTAATTATTTAATTATGAAACATTGATTGGACAGCTCCCAACTTAGAGATCAGCTAAAGACTATCCTCTATCAAAACCTCTTTTTATATAGCCTATGTAATCGTGGGAATAGCTCTGAGATAGACTTTAACCATAGCTAGCACTGACCAATAAACCAAATGAAGGTGCAGAAACAGAAAAACTTTGACATCACAAAACATGTAGCCAAAGCTTATAGGAGTACATGTGATGCAGATGATAACGCAATGCCAAGTGATTATAGCTACAAAAGTAGATTATTACTTGTATTTTGCGAAGAAAGCATTTCATGAATATTAAGAAGTTCACTAACCGTTCCATCTACAGAAGCAGAAACCAAACGAGTAGTCATCCATTGGCACATTGATAGATCCGTCACTTCCCCATCATGACTACCAACAAACTGAACTCCATTGATCAACTTGTCAACAGGACATTTCAGAGGTTCCTCTGCAGAATACACTTCACCTCTCCCAACCTTTGTAGTATCAATTCTCAGAACACGTTTTCCGATTCCAACAACAAGCACTTCCTGCAACACGCGAAAACACCACCAAGTATAAGTTTTTTGCCATACAACTTTAACAAAAATACCAGTATGATAGTGAAAGTGGAAGCACTTAGCAAAAAAAATCTAAGAACTTATACAAAAATTGAGAAACATATTTACTTGTTTATGACAGTGCCAACAAACTCGGGGATGAACAGATTCCCCTTCTCCTACAATCTGCATTGCAATAACTATCTTTCCCGTAATTTGTGGTTTATCATCCTCGTCTGTGCCTTCTGTAATTTTCCACACATATACCCGTCCATCTATGCTTGCACTGCACAAGATCACTTCGTTATAACCCAAAGATAAAACAACACAAGTTTTAAGCAACAAGTAGATTAGTACCCAGCTAGAAGATGAACATCCTCCGCGAAGAAAACCATATCAGTGACCCTCTGAGAAGAATAATTTAGTAAATCAAATCAGTAAGAATTCAGGAAGCAAGATTATACTAATTCAACAGTCTAGAAATTTAAATTACAGCTAAACTGATCAATTAACCATCAACGCAGATAACTTATATTTGGTGAAATGTTGAATATAAAGCCACTAAAACTAAATCAACAAATCATATCAGCACTCAGCTACTTGCATCTCAGACTTATTGATGGCAGATTATAAGTTTATTACCACATATGGCAGCAACTTAGGATTAAATAAACAACAATACAAAATCAAGAAAATAAAAGGTTAGACCTTTAATCTACATTCACTCTAATTACAATGGAAGTGAAAATCATCGATTCATAATCTACTAAACCTTGAAAAAAGAAAGTAACAAACCTGAGCTAGCCCTTTAAGCAGTGATCTCAAAGCAGTGTTAATATTAAGAACCCTAATCGCTCCCAATTTCAAACCATAACATATATAAGTCTTATTAACCGCAATCTGCCGGCCAACAACCAGACCAGGATCCGACCCATACTTAGTAATCGGCGTAACCTCAAGCTGCGGCTGAACCTCTCCAGGCATCCTAACATCTATATCATACACAACCCGATCACCGCTCAAATGCCTCCCCTTCGGAAGCTTACTGCTCGGCATCCGCAACGGCCCGGAGGTCCCCGAATGCAATGCCGGAACCAACGACGACGGCAGCATCGGATTACTCGGCTGCTGCGGCAATGGGGATGTGTTGTCGGGTGGAGAGCTCAAGAGCGCCATCAACCGAGCCCCATGGTTAGGGTTAGGGTTAGGGTTGCTGTTAGGGCTGGGAGGCTGGAGAGGAGGCGTGGGATACGGAACCGATCGCTGATGCTGCAGATTAGAATTCGGCATGGAGACGGTATTATTATTATTATTATCCGGTTGCGGTTGTTGGTGGTAAGGCGGTGGCGGGATGTGGAATTGAGGGTGGTGGTAGAGAGGGTTAGTTTGGGGAGGGTAAGAGTAAGGGGTGGTGCCGCTGACGGTGGGCGGCGGATAGGAGGCGGCGGAGGACGGCGGAGGGTAGGGAAGGTTAGGGTTTTGGAAGGTGGTGGAGTTAGGGTTTGTTGAAATTGAAATTGGGGGTGGTGATGGAGAAGAAGAAGGGTTGAAGAATCGTTGAACATCAAATGGACCTCCACCTGGCTGTTGATTCTGGTTTCCAGGGGAAGCCATGAATCAATTCAAACACACACTAAAAAGAAACAATCTTTCAATTTCGAATTGATTGATTGATTGATTGATTTCGATTGGATTTTGCAGGTTGAGATCTGAAATTGGAAGAAAGGGGGTTTAGGGATTTTGATTGATTAATCGAAAAGGGGGAAAAAGGGATTTGGATTTCGTAGAAGAATTATACAGTGTGTGCGCTGGAGTGTGACTTTTGGGAGACCAAACAAACCCCCATGGAGAAGAAGAAGAAGAAGAAGATGCATTTTTTCCTAATTTCCATTGTGATTGGAATTTTGTAAAAGGTACACTTTTAGTCCTTTGGTTTTAGAAAATGACTCACAGTCCTTATGAATAGAGATGGGAATTTCACCTGGCCCGTCGTCGGGGAACCCAGCTTACCCGCCCCGGACGGGGACCGGGTCTAGGAATACCCGGTTTGAGAATTGCGGGGCTGGGGCCGGGAGGCACAGTCCCCGATTTTACGGGTACCCGGTAGCGAGTTAATATAAATAATAAAATATATTATATATTTATATTATAGGAAATGTAATTAGGTTACCATTTATCAAGTTCTACTTCCAGAATCCGATTGCAATTTCATGCGGACACACCTCCATCGCCTTTACCCAACTCCAATTTATGTAGTTTTACTTCAATTTCTATAAATTAATGTGTATGCATATGATTATTTATGGGTGAGTGAATTGGGTTTGTTGTTTGATTGATTTTTAATACAATTAAGTGTTGTAATTTTAGGAAATATATATCATACCGGGTCGGGTAACCGAGGTTCGGGTCTTGACCGGGGTTTGACCAAAATTTGATCGGGGTTGGGTGGTCAATCCTCGTACGCGCCGGGGGCCGGGGCCGGGTCTCCTGATACGAAACCGGGGGCGGGGTAAGGGGGTACCCGCCCCGTTCTCATCCCTACTTATGATTGTCAATTGTTTTACATTTACAAAAGCTTCTTCTCCAATAAAATTCATTAACAACTATTTTCGAATATAGATTTAGGGGGTGTTTGGTAGAGAGAATTGAGAGGAGAGAAATGGAAATGAATTCCATTTCTCTTGTTTGATAGGACTGAGAAATAAAAAAACGGAGAATTACCATTTCTCAAGATTTGACTCTCTTTGTATTTTCAATTCCCTATTTTTTGTGGGGAAATGGTGAGAAATGAAAAGTTGGGAAAAGAAAATAACACACGGAGAATTGCAGATGAAAAACACACACACACACGGAGAATTGAAGCTATCCATCTTTCACGCTCTCTTCTCCGATGGTTACATCTGTTCACTGGCGACATCTTCTCCAACCAGTACGTCCCTCCTCTTTCTCTGCCTCGCTCTCTCTTTCTATCTGTCTCGCTCTCGCTGTGTGCTTTCTCACCCTGTTCGGGTTTGGGGCAGGCTAGGGTTTCACGATGGTTAATGTGTTTTCCTGATTTGGTACTCCTTGTTGCTGCTGATTGTGAAAGAAATCAGGTAACTCTCTCATTCAATATCTTCTTCAAATCAGGTAATTTTGAACCGTGTGAGGGAATGATTTTGATATACTTCAGATTATGAGCATAAAGGTATATTTGTAGAAATGACATCTCTCCTTTCCTTTCTCTCCGCTCAAAAACATAAACAAAATTCCTTCCTTTCTCTTCCCTGTCAATAATACAAATAAGAAAGTTTCTTTCTTTTTCCTCTTTTTCCTTCCCAAACTCTAGAACACAGTGTTAGATACAGAAAAAGAAGAAAACATAGCAGAATTTAGATGCAAAAAAAATATAATAAAGTTTGTCCAATAAGCGAGGATATTCTTGTTAATGTCTATATAATATGGTATGCAGTTACATATGACGATCAACATAGAACGCATAGGTGAAATTTAATCTAGTATAGTCCTGCGATTAGCATGCTTAAGCCACCAGAGACAAAAAAAAAAAGGTAACTTCTACAAAATATTTGGATCAACTCAGAAACTACAGTGGATATCAGTAAGAACTAACAAAATGTGACCAGCAAATTGGCTCAAAAAAGATCATTCGAACCATGAATACCTGTAGAGCTTGTTTGCCAGAAGTTTGAAACTGAGTTTGAATTTGCCTAGCAACACTAGCCTCAAGCTTAGAATTAACTGATTTCTCCAATTGGTTTACAGTCTTATCACCAACACCTCTCTGCATGAAAAATGTAATCAGACATTCAGACTCCAGTATTCAATACGCAAATAAGAAACTAATATTGTTCAAATTCCGCAACCTGGAAAGCCTCATTGATCGCTGTAGATATTGTTTTCTCAATAACCGGAGAAACTGCACGAGCCACAGCTGACACAAGCGCAGATGTTTCCTTTTTCAACATTTTTTCCCAAGCTGCAAGCAGCTCCTTGTAGCCAGTTGTTACCAAAGCAGAAATTTGTTGATTGCGATCTCGGTTTGACTTCTCCTGTTTCGCAAATTCTTCTTGAGTTCGAGCCCATAGAGCATCAGAATTGGTTTTGTAAGTTTTCTCCATGCTTTTTCCTATGGCTGCAACAATTAATCGATTGCAAATGCATTTAGATTTTCTTAACATTCAAACAAATTCTTAACATTCAAACGATATGATTTTGTACTATTGACGGCAATTATAAACTAAACAACAGAATTAATTAATTAATTCTAGCAATAAATATTTAATTCAAATCAAAACAACGGCAACTTATCAATTAAACAAGAGCAATTCCACGATCGACAACTTATCAATTAAACAACGGCAATTCTACGATTAAACAACGACAATTTATGAATTAAACGCAATTCTACGATTAAACAACCGGCAACTTATCAATTAAACAACGATTAAACAACGGCAACTTATCAATTAAACAACAATTGATCAATTAATCTACTCGATTTGACTGAATTCTAATCGATTTAATCTATCAGTTTCTTCAAAGCGAGAATCATGTATATTTGTAACACCCCAAAATTTAGGGTAAACAAAAACTTTCATTTCACGAAAGGTGGTACATGTACGGTAACGTCATAGCGTGAGCTCTTCCCAAAAACAGGGGTATAAGTAATATACAATTACAAGGTTTGTAATTTAAATGAAGAAATACAATAACGAACTAGTCTAGTTCCTATTAAGAAGGAGACTACAAAAGGGTTATCGCTATATGATTAAATTCGCAGTCTCACGGACCGGTCTCTCCAACATTTCCCCCAAGCTCACTCTAAGTCCGAAGCCTACTTGGGGACGGCGTCCCGAGTACTTGAGAGACACATCGACACCAAACAAGTCTGTTAGGCTAAAGGAGCCTAGTGAGTTGTATAAATGACACTATGCAAATAAAATATGTTAAGGCATGCAAATATACAATATCGTACTAACAATGTAAGTAGCATGTTAAACCGGTTTATTATTATCTTCGGAAACAATGGGAGCGACCCATTTCCACCAACCAATGCCCCTACATTCGTTGCTTCCCAATACCTCGATGCCATTTCAACTATGACACCTTCCGAGGCCCGCGCATCTCGGAGCCACCCGAGAGCCGGCGACATAGGTGCGTCCCTATTTCAGGACCTCCCAAGACTATTGGGTGTGGACACATTGCGTTGGATCGTCCATGTTATTTACATTTAATCAACCTCAATGCCATTTCTATCATGACACCTTCGGAGGCGGGTGTGTACTGTCTAGAAAGACTCATACGTTCATCTCAACCTAGCATAGGCGTTAATCGAGGGTCTCAAGCCCTTCGCATCATTCCATGGCATAATTCAATACATACAATTATCATGCATACGTTCATCATATGACCATAAGAACATAACTCGTGCGGGGTAGCATACAACAAACAATTCCATGTACACAGTCATTTAAGCAACGTATATAGATCAATTAAGGTGATGCGCTCTCAGTTTTAACAAAAAGGGTTTAGCAACTCACCTTAGGGTTTTGTGACAAAAACCCCCAAATCCAAAATTTAGGTCAAATAACGAGCACAAACCTAGAATCAAGTAAATCGAACCCTAGGTTAGTTTCATAACTCCTACATGTAGATTAACCAACCTAAGAATGGTTGAGATAAGCTTACCTAGCCAAATCTTGAACAAACCCTAGAATGGAGAAGCACAAAATCCAACAATGGAGATTTGGGGTTGTGAGAGGTGGAGAAGATGAAGTAGGTGAGATGTAGCTTCCCCCTTAGCTAGATCCAAGTGTGGATCCAACTTCAAGGTCTTGAAGAGCTTTGAAAATGGAGAGTGTAGGAAGAAGAATCAGCAAATTTGGATAAGGGATGAGAAAGTTATGGCTAAATGAAGTGAGGAAGGGTTTTAACCCGTTTTTCTCCAATGTGCAGACACCTAGCGATCGCTAGGTGTCATGGCTAGCGATCGCTAGCCTTGTCTTCGCGATCGTGAGTGTGGTAGCGAGCTCCAACAGCAGCTTTGATATTTTTGGCTAGCGATCGCTAGGGTGATAGCTAGCGATCGCTAGCACCTGTGTGTTTTCGGTGCGATTTTGTTTCGGTCATAACTTCTTCGTTATAGCTCCGATTTCGATTCCGAAAGGACCGTTGGACTCGTAATTGAATTTCCTAACATATTAGACCACAAAATGAAAAGATTTGATCCAAAATTATAAACCCCATAATTTATCAAAGAGTCGTTATTACAACCGAAATTACGGGTGTTACAATATTTACCTTCAATTCTGCTTCCGCTGTCCGGAATTCGTACCAAATATCTTTCTAAAGCCTTTGATAACTTGGATGCTCTAGAGTGTGAAGTACGTATTCGTTGAAATCCTTGTTTGGAAATCTCATTGAATAAAATCTAATCAAAACAGAGATTCATGAAAAAGAAGATCATACATACACACACAGATATATATATATATATATACAAAATTAATTTCAAACACGAACAAATGAATTTTGTATGAACAAATGAACAATTTGGAATCACATGTGATGTGGGCCCATGTGGGACCCACCTATTAAATAAACCATATATGATTTAGTGGTGGGACCACTAAATCATATATGGTTTATTTAACATGTTATGTGGCCCATGTGGGATCCACTCATTAAATAAATTATATATGATTTAGTGGTGGGACACAACCCTCCCAACCTAACTGTCATATCAGTTTTTCTCCAACTCTCTCTTAACCCTCTACAACCCTCTGCAATCTGTACCCCAATCCTCCCAATCATCTCCCTTTTTAATTTATTTAATACAAATAAATAATAAAATCAAATAAACAATTAAATTAACTATATATTAAATACTAAAATGAAAACTTCATAACATTTAAAATAAAAGTTTACAAAACAATAATATTAAACATTAAAAAATATATCGAGAGGCTAAATATGTTCGACCAAATCCGACCGAAAATTATGGTTAGTCTATTTGTTTCTCACTGCGAGAACATTCACGGTACGTTCCTCCTCAGTGAGTTGTGGGTTAGGTGGATCCGGTATATAATGCGGGACAACACAAATGGTCTTGTTTTTGTTTTCGAGTATCATATCGTGTAATATGATACACGCATACATAATGTTTCTCAATCTACCTATCTCCCATCCGCGTGCCGGTTGTATAATTATACTCCAACGTTTCTTCTTTCATAAGTGTTATGGGTAAATAAAATTTTGTTATTGAGACAGAAGGAAGCATATTAATTTCCCTTCCACCCTTTTACTATTATATAATATGCATTAGATCACAAATTCACAAGTGTTATGGGTAAATAAAATTTTGTTATGGAGACAGAAGGAAGCATATTAATTTCCCTTCCACCCTTTTACTATTATATAATATGCATTAGATCACAAATTCACAAGTGCTTCTTTTTAGGGTTATGTTCACCAGAGTGTATCCAACTTGTCACCAAAAGTTATTGTATGTACTGAACTTGAAAAATTCCCTTTTGACGTATCAAACTTTTAAAAAAAATCTATTGTATGTATCCGGTTACCTGTCCAACAGGTAACCGGTAAAGTTTATATTTTTTCTTTTTTTTAGATACACCTCATTAATTGAGTTCCATGATGATGATGATGATATGAATTTGAATTTGAAGATGAAGATCAAAACTCAGAAAATCGAAACAAAACCTAATCAAATCCAGGAAAGGAAGATCATTAATTTATTTCTATGATGATGATCAAACCCTAATCAAACCATGATGATAATGATATGACTTTGAAGATGAAGATCATTAATTCATTTCCATGATCAAACCCAGAAAATCAAAACCTAATGAACAAACCCAGATTTGGTCATAAAATAAGAACCCTAAAATCAATAAACCTAAAATCAAGAAGCCTGAAATCAATAGCCCTAAGATCAAGAACCCTAAAATCAAAATCTAATCGATTTAAAACCATGAACAAATCGATTGTTAGATTTCCCGTATGAACTCTAAATCAAAACATACCTTTTCTACGATTTCCAAATCGATTTCTCTTATGAACTCCAAACATTTCAAAAATCCGTTTCAAAAACCGAATAAAAAATCGTCCATGGCTGTAGCAAGAACCAGAAATCGAAAACCGTGAATGAACCCTAGATCGATATCGATAATGGAGACGATGGCCACGGTAGCCAAGCAAGAACCCTAAATCGGTGGCGACAGTGGAGATGACGGCGACGGTGGTGAGGTGGCGACGGCGGTGAAGTGGCGACGGTGGTGATCAACGCTTGTTGTGAAGTGATCGGAGGTGGTAGGCTGGTAATTCTTCTGGTTTGAGGCGTCTTCAATGAAAGAATTGGGTTTTTTTATTTCTTTTTCTTTTTAATTTTATTTGTAGTTATTTTTAAATAAGAAAAATACAACTCATCATCTAGTCAGCGTCTAGTCAGCTTCCACATCATTAAAACTGGTGCCACATCAGCAGGTAACCTGCTATAATAGGTTGGATACATACAATAGATTTTTTTAAAAAGTTTGATACGTCAAAAGGGAATTTTTCAAGTTCAGTACATACAATAACTTTTGGTGACAAGTTGGATACACTCTGGTGAACATAACCCTTCTTTTTAAAAATCAAACATCTTGATTATTAAAAAAAAAGGTTAAGTACATGGGAGTGTATTGAACTTGTTATGCTTTATCATTGTATGTACTCAATTTTAAAACTTACCGATTAGTGTACCGAACTTGTTGCCATTGTATGTATCCAACTTTATCAAAAACCTATCATTTAATGTACCCAACTTGTCACGAAAGTGTATCCAACTTGTCATTGGATACATACAATGACAATTTTAGCAAGTTCGGTACATTAATCGGTAAGTTTTAAAGTTAAGTACATACAATAAAGATTTATCTATTATAAATTTTAACATATCGTTATAAATTTATTTTAATTACATTCTTAAAGATTTATCTATTATAAAATATTTGTAATTGATTATTAATTAAAATATGTTTTTTTGGTCATTTTACATATTCATAAGCTAGTTTTTGCCAAACATAATTTGTTCATAAGGTAGTTTATCAATCATTAGCTAGCTTATTGAGCGAATAAGTTGTGAAGCTCGTTAAAACTTAAAAGCATTGCCAACAGCTTATCTAAAACGGGAAACAAAACAAATCTAAAGATTATAAGTAGTAGTTTGTTCTAATGGATTTTCCAATTATCTCAAAAAACGAAGAAAGTAAGAGATGAAATTTTTTTTCTTCAAATATGGTAACACCATACAAAGGCCATGCGTTGTACAGGAGCCGAAGGGCTCGACTTTGTTTTGGTTACGTCGAAATGGCTCGACAACACCATTTCGTTTCCATCGGCAAACTCCCACCCCCACCTACCTCTTCACCCCTCTCTCTATTAAATAAAATAAATGTATGGATAAGATTATTGTTTATGCCAAAAATTGCACAAATTACGTCGTAAGATTACTTATGTGGCTAAACCGTCGAGAGAAAGAAACATTTTCGATAAAACGTACGTAAAACGAAGAAAACGAAGTAAAAATAGACAAAAGATTTGATGTCAAGACGAGGAAAAAACCTGCGGTCGACTTAGGATTAAATCGACAGTGCACTATGATCACCAAACATGGGTGATGTCCTTTGCAGTTACAGCTTTGGTCGAACGATTACAAAAGAGAAATATGTGCATTCAAACGTAAATTACAAGTGTATCATATTTTTAGCTAGAGAGAATATAGTTGTTGCTTCGAGAGTTGTCCGAGAGCTTAGAATCAATTGTCCGGTCTTTGAAGTCTTGGTGTCCTTTTATAGTTGATCATCTCATAACCGTTGTCCCAATAATGGCTCATTCAATGTAACAGTCATAACGGTCGCGAGAATCATGGTTGTAACGGTTGAGCATTAATGGCTCTTTAATGCTAACGGTCGTAACGGTCGATCTTCATAATTGCTTTTTTATTTGGTCGTCGGTTATGTTTATTGTTCATTAAATGCTTTGACCCTGCATTAAGACAACAGTTCAAACAATCGTAATTGTTAGTCTTACATTGTTTTTGCAGTATCTTACGTTGCTCTGAGGTATCGTGCGATAATCATACGAAGATCGTACATCAATAAGGTACTTTCGTACGAGGGTCTTATTTCAGGACCTGATCGTAATACAGGATTACAATCTTATACTTGATCTTACGTTTTTCTGTCGTCGTCGTACATTGCGTGGATTTTTACCCAAACAATTTACCCCTAAAATTCAAAAAGCAAATTTGCTAATTTGGATTTTGGATTTCAAAACTTAGCCACATGCATACGTGGGCGGTTGTAATGATTACTCGTGATTGACGTACGTTTCTTGCCCCAATTTTGGAGAGTGTTGAGCGTTGTAGAACACTCGTCATTTAAATGAGACACGTTGTTCACTGCCCCTAGTCTTTTATCGTTTTATCTTGAAGGAGCTTCGGTAATTGAGGGTTGATCTTGAGAAGAAAGATGTCACCGCCTTGTCTAAATCAAGACTTTGGAAGAAGAGGCAGAGTTGGCTCATGCCTTATCCTGGTTGTCGATGGCTATGGCTCTGAATTATATATCACCAATCAAGGGTGACGTATTTCGTTGTACAGTAGCCTGTCTTACGTTACAAAGAAGAGATAAACACAAGTAACATGTGTTGTAAGTACAAACATCGTATATACATACTAAAGTATGAATGAATTCAAGAGATAAAGTAGATGATTCGGATGTCGGTTACATCTACTAAGCATTCATGAGCGTTAATCATTGCATTCAAGCAAACATTAAAGCAGCAGTATATGTTAGATAATCGTGATCTTACGAAATCTTGAGACGATTGTACGAATCTTAAGACGGTCGTACGATATCATCGTAAGATGAATGACAAAATCGTAAGACGGTTGATAAAATTGTAAGACGATTGTTTATGCTGTATTCACTCTTAAGAACCTTGTCTAAATACAAGACTCGTCCTGTAATATTTGATCTAATAATTTTGTCGATCGAGCGTTAGAATTAGCCCTGCTGCTTGAAGAGCTTTAATCAAATCATTGGCCTTTGAGGTCGTCGTATCACTCATAATATTAATGCGAGTGATTGCATATCATGCATATCTGTGGTGCACATCTTGAGTGCAAATCATGCGAGACTTATATCATGATCGAAATTGGTTTTTAAGACTAAAAATATGTGATCTGCTTCGAATCACATATTCTTGCGACAAGGCTTTGTATGTACGAAGTATTTTGCTTTTTCAGTTAAAGCATTTTAAATAAGAAGTCGAATGTCTTAGTCTTACGCTTTTGCGAATAAGGCATTCAAGTAAATATATTTTTTGATCGTGCGATTAGCACCATTGCGACTAAGGCAACTAAGTGATTTTACTCCTGTAAAATGGGTATTAAATAATATATGGAGTTATATGTTCCGAGCAATTATTCATGCGTTTGAAGCACAGTAACTCAAGCAAATGTGAATGAGTTGTGCATTTCAAGCGAACCTTGCGTTCAAGCGAACCTCGTGTTCAAGCGAAGCGAACCTTGCGTTCAAGCGAATCGTGCGTTCAAGCGAATCGTGCGTTCAAGCGAATATTCATGCGACAAAGGCATGTTAGGTATTTAAGATTTTGACCAAAGTATTCGATCTTTAATCGATACGTATGGTCGATACTTGCGTCCAAGTATATATCGTGCGTCGAGCGTATATCGTGCGTCTTGCGCTTCCAAGTGATTGTTACGTCTTCCGTTAGTGGACTAAGCATATAGGAGGTAATCGTTCGTTTCAGCAATCTTATAGTCGTGCGATATCTGCAGAAAGACAAATGTTACAGGGTGGCCGTTGGTTTTACCAACGGCGCTCCAATGTTTAAGTCAGTAATGGTCGTAGGAAATAATCGTGTGTAAAAAACGAATTAGGAGTAGTACCTTTTAAGGTGTGTTGTATTCCAACTCCGTGGGATGTTTTTGTTACCCATGGTCTTAAGTTTATAAGCACCATTTCCTACGACGTGTGAAATTTGATGGGGACCTTCCCATTTGGTAGATAGATTACTTGCATTAGGCTCTTGGTTGTTTTGGAAGATATGTCATAAGACGTAATCTCCAACTTGGAAGGTCTTGGCTCTCATGTTCCTGTTGAAATATCGTTCGACCATGCTTTTTTGTGAAGCCATCTTAAGTATGTTGATTCATGGAGTTCTTCTAAGGTATCCACACCGTAGCTAAGGTCGATAGAGTTTCGATCGATGTCGGTGTGTCTTGCGATTCTATCGGTAGTATGGCTTCTCAAACGTATACTAACAAAAATGGAGTCTATCCTGTGGATGTTCTTGGAGTTGTACGATTAGCCCATAGAACGAATGGTAGCTCTTCGACCCATCTTCCTTTGGCCGATTTTAGACTTTTTCGGATTGTATTGATTATCGTCTTATTGTTGGATTCGGCCAACTCGTTAGACTATGAGTATCGAGGTGTTGATATTATCAGTTTGATTCCTCGTTCGTCGTAGAACTTACGAGTTCTTTTGCTAGTAAATTAAGTGCTATTGTCGCACATAATTTATGATGGTACACCAAATCTGCATATAATGTTAGTATGGATAAAAGATATGATTTTTTTTATCCCTGACTTGCGAGAAAGCAGTGGCTTCAATCCATTTTGAAAAGTAATTTGTAAGAACAAGTAAGAATATTTTTGGGTAATTTTCTTACGATTTCCACGCCCCATCGCATGAATGGCCATGGGACTAATATGGAGTGTAGGGGTTCAGAGGGTTTATGTGACGTACCTGAATGTCGTTGACAATCATCACATCTTTGTACGTACCTGATTGCATCTTTTCGAAGGGTCTGCCAGTAGACCCTTATCGTGAGATTCGACTAGCGAGGCTTCTGCCCCCTGAATGATTTCCACGTTCGCCATCATGTAATTCTTGCAGAATCTTGTTTTTCGAGCCTCCATCTTGTCTTCGGCTAACCGATCATGCTTAAGATAGTTCCATATGTCGAGCGATCAACTATATATTTATTCATTCATTTGAACGAGTCCTTTAGCTTCAATTGTCGGTGTCGTAAGATGAATAATTGGAATGTTTTCCAATGTTGCCTCATTGAATGCGGACCCTAGGTTAGCAAATGTATCGGCTTGAATACTTTGGTCATGCAGGATTTGCTTGATCGTAAGAATTGTGAATCGTTCGATTCTTTACAATCTCTAAGTATGACAACATTTTTTAATCTTTTGCCTAAGCTGTGAGCCATATCTTCAATCTTTTGTTTGAAATTTGTCGTCGCTGATTTGGTTCACAATTAAGAGTGAATCGTTTCGCACATGTAGAGCTATTGCCCCTAAGTGTTGATCTTGTGACGACTTCGAACCTCTTGTGTTGGCTGGTACGTCGTCCAAGTTGTGTCTTTGTATTTGGAATGATGGCCAAATATAACCGCAAGATCTCCTTGTCGTGTGGTTTGGACGGCAAATGAGGTGACATAGTACGTTCGTAACCGTCCGTCCAGTGATAGCATTTATTTTTACATAAGACGTTTATAAAATAAATGATATTTATTTGAGAATTGATAGATAAACCTGTTTAGAGATTTCCCAGCGACTTGACCTCGTCAATAACCTTGACTTTGATTTGGGTTGGCCTTAATTCCTCGTCGTACGATCGTGTACCCCAAGAACTTACTTTAGCGATCATCGATTTCGTCTTCTTTGTTCGTCTTTATGCTGTAGGATTTGGTTGATTCTGATTAAAGTTTGTGAAATTGATGCAAATACTTTATTTGCTATTTTTCTCTTTGGATTTGTCCTTTGAATCGTTGTTCTCGTTGGACTTTTTAGGTCATCGCACGATTGTTTGTATGGCTCTTAAGGGCTTGAAGCGGTCTTACGCCACAATGTCTTTCGATGTACCTGTAAGTTCATAAGATGAAAATTTGAGAGGTTGTTTATGATTGACATATGAACTTACTTTTGTCAAATATAATGTTTCAAGATTTTGTCGAAAAGTTTCTCGACTCGGGTGTTTCTTGAGCTTTGGATTCTGTTTTCTTGATTTTGTCAAGAAATTTCTGGTTGTCCCAAGTTGCGTGTTCATTGTCTGACTATGCGGCTCGAGGTGGTCTTCCACCACTTTGGTGAGCGAATATTTTCTTGCATTTTTACTTCTAGCCAGATTGGTGCAAACGTTGATCCGCATATGTTGTCTGATTCCGGTAGTAGTTGAGTAAGAAGTCTATCGTGATTTTCTTGGAAAACCATGTTCTGCGAAATAGCAAAAGAGCGCAAACCTCGAAAAAGATAATTAGTACAGTCATACGTTTTATCAAAGAAAGTTTTTCTCAAAACGGAGTCCCACGGATGGCGCCAAATTGTTTATGCTAAAAATCGCATCTACGGACGAATTAAGGTTCGCTTATGATTGTTATCCCGGCGAGAGAAATGAAACTTCAATAAATCGTGCACAAAACATATAAGGAAAAAGACACGAGATTTTGGTGACGCGGAAAACCCCATCGTGGGGTTCGTGTTCAGGCGGTGTGGCCACACCGATGAAGCCTAACTTTTTCTCTCTATCCCTCTCTTATCCTTTTTCTCTATCTTTCTTCTTTTTTAATGAAATATATATATATATATATATATATTAAGTATTTGGCTTGAAAAGGTTTAGGTGTTAACACTGAGGGTTGCAGATGACCTACAAAACGTTTTTCCATAAACTAATGTGGCACATTATATATATATATATATAAGGGTGGGTTCAAATGTGAACCTCTTTTTGGTTGTGAACGTGAGGACAACCGACAGCGCGACACGTGGCGGATGACTAGGCGCCACGTCAAATCCACGGCGGATGACTAGGCGCGATTCATGGGAGGGCATTGAATTAAAAAGCGGGACCACACTCAAAGTCGCTACGTGTCGCGCTCTCGGTTGTCCTTACATTCACAACCAAAAAGTGGTCCACATTTGAACTTTCCTCTTTATATATATATAACATTTATCAGGAGTTATGAAGAGTACGCTTACCAAAATTTTCATATTTAGCCCCTTAACTTATGATAATTATTCTTTTCATATCTTTTATTTTCTATATTTCATTTTACATTTTAGTCATATATCGTATATTGGCTGAAATATGTTATAAAATTACGTTTTAATTTTAACAACTTACGTCATTATTATCGTATCGTCGATACGTTTGAGATGAGCCCAATATTGAATATATTTTAATGTGATTATTTTTTTATATATTATATATAGTATGATTTTGTATTTAAAAACATTACATTTTAGCCCTTCAACATATAATATTTATTCACCTTATATCTTTTAGTTTTCTATATTTCATTTTACGCTTTAATCATATATCGTATGTTGGCTGAAATATGTTATAAAAGTACGTTTTAATTTTAACCAATTACGTCATTATAATCGTATTGTTAATACGTTCGAAACGAACTTAATATTGAATATTTTATGATGTAATTATTTTATTATATATTATATATAACGATTATATATTTAGAGGGTGTTTGGGATTCCATTTTGAGTTCAAGAGTGCTTTTTACCAAAAGTGCTTATTGACTTATGGCGGTGGGGAAAAGGAGTTTTTAAAAAGGTGTTTGGATTAGCTTTTTGAGACGGTGAAGCTAATAAGTCAATAAGTTGTTTTTAAAAAAGTGTTTGGCTTTGCTTATATGTGTAAAATGACCAAAATGAACATGCTTACAACTCTGATTTATATAAAACATGTATACAAATCTGATACGACTCTGATGCATAAAATTTGATTTATATAAAACATGTATACAAATCTGATGCAAAAAATCTGATGTATATAAACATGTATACAAATCAAAAAATCTGATACATATAAATGCATAAAAAACATATACAGAGGAGAAAGAAGGATGCAGCTGGTGGCGTGAGAAGAAGGATGTTGGGCGCCGATGTTGGCGTGAAAAAGGATGAGAGGTTGAGGAGAAAGAAAAATACGTTGGAAAGAGTCAAATGAAGGGCATATATGTCTTTTACCATTGGAAAAGCAATTTTCAAAATAAAAAGTCAGGTTTTTCTTACTTTTCCAAAATCCCATTTGCTTCCTTGTCAAAATGGAGTTTCAAAAAGGACTTTTAGATTGCCAAACATGATTTTAACTTATTGACTTCTTCAAGAAGTCAATAAGTTAAAAAGGAGTTTTATAATGGAATGACAAACACCCTCTTAGGAAGACAAAACATTGTTCGTCAGACATTTACAAAAATTACATTTTAACCCCCATAAACTTATAATATTTATTCACTTTATACGTTTTAGTTTTCTATATTTCATTTTATATTTTAGTCATATATCTAAAATATGTTAAAGTAAAACTTCAGTTCCTGTAGTTTTATGTCCATAACGTTTTTTTCATCCTTGATATTTAAAAACTGTTTTTTCATCTTTGTGGTTTTTAATTTTATTCCATCTCGATCCCTTCATCCAACTTCATTAAATTATGTAATTAACTCATCCAAAAAATGTTTCGATTAATTTACATATTTGGTTCTTATAGTAGACCATTTTTATATTTTTTATTCTCAGATTATATATTTCACATTTTGTTACTTTATATATATATATATATATATTATTAAGACATTTTATTCTATTGGTTAATAGATAGTATATAATATATATTTTTTTTTCCAAAGCTTAAGTTAAAGTTAATATTTTTATTTATTTAAAATAGTCATTGACATATAACCCCCACCCCCCCCCCCCCCCCCCCGACACACATTATCTACATATTATCTACATGTGAATAACCACGTAAAATAGACATCAATTGCAACATATATCTCTTTTCTATTGTAACCATAGAGTTAATATCCAACACAATTTATGAAGTTCGTCATACTAATCTTTCGTATGACAACATATGTAAAACTTTATGTTTTATATAAATGATAAAATCTATAATAGCTTATAACCCGATGCGAAGCCCAAACTTTTTAATAAGCAGTGTATGTCACAAATGCCTGGCATTGATGGCCAAATGAATATACTAGCAATATTATCATTAATTTTGAAATTTGAAAAACATAGGATATTTCGTAATATTTCAAAAAAAGACGAAGGAATCAAAACCGATAGTGGTGAAACTTGAAAGGACCATTTTATCCAAAAGCATCATCACATCGTTTAATATAGGGGGTGTAAATAAGCCGAGACAACTC
>CM058043.1:21207058-21223903 GCA_030169165.1 Centaurea solstitialis | reverse complement strand
CAAATTACAATAATCAATGCACGAATTTTAAATAATATATATCGGGTAAAATATGATTTAATTTGTAAAGTTTGCGTCTATAAATAAACTTTTTTACTGAATGTTCTAATCCCTAAACTTTTTCTAATTAATTGTTTTAGCTACTTGATCTGCTACAACAGGTTACTAAACTTTTAAAAATCACTTTAGTTCCTAAACTTATGGATAAAATATGATTTAACTCTTAAACTTTTTATTTAAAAATGACTTAACCCTAAATTTTTTTAATGAATGTTATAATCTTTAAACTTTTTTTATAGTATTTGATAAATACCTAAAACTTGTTTAACGTAATTATTTTTATCCCTAACATAATCCAACACAACATTATACTGGTTAAAACCATTACCATCCATCCACGATTGGAAAAACCATGCATCCGTTCGTCTCCAGTTTGGTCCCGTCCAACTTGCAACTCAGTCAAATCGATATTCTGATTGAATTTTAGGTAAATTTGCATCACAATGAACATAGAATCACCAAACGCCTTATGATTATTTTTTGTTAGTTTATTGTTCCTTCATACTCTAGATAATATTGATTACATCTAGGGGTGTAATCGAGCCGAGTATCACCAAACTCGAAACTGGACTCGGCACTACTACTCGAGCTCGAAAATCGACTCGAGCTCGATCGAGCTTAGAATTTCAAACTCGAGCTCAACTCGATTAAGTACTCGACACTTCGAGCTCGGGTCGACTCGGCTCGGTTAAGTGCCGGAATATTTTTTTTAATGATTTAATGTAACACCCCAAAAATTGGAGTTAACAAAAACCTTCAAAAGAAAGGTTGGTACAAATAAAATGCCAAGGCGTAAGCTTAAACCAATAATTAAACAATAAGGCTGTATAAATACATGAATGTAATTCGACGGGAGAGGAATAGCATTTAGCCAAACCGTCTCCTAACTAAGAGAGAGATTCTATGAAGAGTTGCCATCTCAAGGTCGGTTAATGGTCCGGTCCCCATAAGCATCCCCTGATGCTCACCTCGCACACTTATACCTGCTTGCTACCAGCACCTGAGAGACACATCGATACCACGCAAGTGTTAGGCCAAAAGAGCCTAGTGAGTTGTACCAACAATTACGATACATATAAAATCATGTTAAGACATATGAGGTATACATAAGTGTATATAGACAAACATAGTCAAAGTATACTTTTACGGGTTATCTTTTATCTTCGGAAACAGTGGGAGCGACCCACTTCCACCAACCAATATCCCATCACTCGTTACTTCCAAACACCTCGATGCCATATCTACCGTGACACCATCAGAGGCCCGCGCACCTCGGAAGCCACCCGAGAGCCGGCGACATAGGTACAAACCCCAAGACTGTTTGGTGTGGAAATATTGCGTTGGATCGTCCATTATTATTTATATAGTCGTATATCCGCCACCAGTCCCATCACTCTTTACTTCCAAACACCTCGATGCCGAATTTAGCATGGCACCATCCGAGGGCCGCGCACTTCGGAGCAACCCGAATGCCGACGACATAGGTACACACCCCAAGACTGTTTGGTGTGGAAACATGGCACAGAATATACTTAATTACACATACGTATTGTCTAGAAAGACTCATACAATTATCTTAACCTTTCATAGGTATTGATCGAGGGTCTCAAGCCCTTCATTCATTTCATATAAGTCCACATGCTCGGGATTTAATTCCTTCACATCATTCCGTGACATACATAATAACACGTATTTCTCATAAATACATTCATCATATAATCACATAGATTTAACTCATGCATTAGTAGCGTACGATAATCTACTCCATGTATACGATATTCCAAGTCAAGCCATTCATACAAGCATCGTTAATCATTCATTTCATGGAAAACCTTAAACCTAACAATTCAGGCATTTCATCCAAAATCACTTTTATTCACAATAACCAAGCAAGATATGTAAATCAACAAGATGATGTGTTCTCAGTTTTAACAAAACGGTTTTAGCAACTCACCTTAAGGCTCGTAAAACCAAAAGCCCCAAGTTTCACCAAGAACCCTAGCTTAAAGCTTGAGTGAACACCTAAACTGATAAGGAGTTAATACCTTGGATTAATTCTAGATCTACACCATATAAGACTAGATCTACACTTAAAACCCATAAATAGAACTTACCTCCTCAAGATCTTGGGTGAAAACCCTAAGTTGAAGAACTTCCAACAATGGTGGAGAGACGGTGAAGAAGATGAAGCCATGGGAAATCTCCACCCTCTAAACTAGTAGATCTAGCCTCTAACACTTTCCAAAACATGTAATCCACCTAGAACAACACCAAATCTAAGACAAATATGGAAGAGAAGGTTTGGAGATGAATAATCCCTAATCTAAGCTTAAAACTCGAAGGAGATGAAGAGATTTACTTACACCAACGTTTTTGAACTCCCAAATACTTGAAATCCATTGATGTAGTCTTGAAGAGCTCGAAAAACCGAGAAGAACACAAAAAGAATCGAGAGAAACGGAGTTCGGATGACAAAGATATGCCCAAATGAAGAAGATGGGGTATTTAACCCGATTTCAGGCCTGACCGGGCTCGCGGCGCGAGCAGAGGCCTAGCGATCGCGAGAACGATCGTGAGCTCCGACAGAAGTAAATGGGGGGTCTACCTAGCGATCGCTAGGGTCAGATGCTAGCGATCGCTAGCATCTGGGTGTTTTTGGGTGGAACTTGTTTCGGCCATAACTTCTTCGTTATAGCTCCGATTTCGATTCCGAAAGGACCGTTGGATTCGTATTTCATTTTCCCATCCAACAAGACCACAAAATCTAGGTTTCAAATCAAAATCCTATTTTCACATTCGTCTTAAAGGTTCTAAAACCCGAAAATTACGGGTGTTACATTTAACGATGCAATTTCAATGATTTCAAAGATACAAAACAAAAAATGTCTAAGATTCAATCGGTTTACAACAAAACTTGCAATTGTTTTAATGGTTTATTGGTTTATATTTGTAGTATACTTAAAAATGTAATAATTAAAAAGATAAGGGGCAAAAACTACAAGCCTATAAACTTGAGCTCGATTAAGCTCGCGAGCCTGTCAATCTGAGTAATTCAATACTCGAGCTCGACTTGTTAAGGTACTCGAGTAGCTCGAGCTCGAGCTCGACTCGATTAACTTCGATTCGTTTTCTAGTTTTCTCCGAGTCGATCTCGGGTAGCTCGCGAGTTGTCTCGACTCGATTACACCCCTAATTACATCTGATCAATAGATATCAAGATCAAGATGCAAGTTAGAGATTTTCAAGATTTTGTTTTTCTGAAGTACTTCAAACTAGGGTTAAACATTCAATAGAGATAAAAAAAAAGTATGTAATGCGACTATGTGAGTCTGAAAAATCACATACTACATACAAAAGTCGTGCATGTAGTATGTACTATGTAGTATGAAAAATCACATACTACATACATACAGTAGAAACTCTATAAAATAATACATTTGGGACCACCAAAATTTATTAATTAAAAGAGTTGTTAATTAATCGATAAATTAATAATTATTAATTTATATATTAATTAATATTTTATTAATTTATAGTAGAATACTTAGTATACAAACACCTTTCAAGCTTCCACTTAATTAATGTATACAATGCATGCATATCAAATGAACGGCCCAATTTGAAAGAAACCTTCAATCTCCCACCTTATTATGCTTCTTGTGTTCAATGTATCACTTTATGGACATTAAAAATATTTTCTATATAAATACAAGATAAAAATAGGTTAACACAAACAAATCATACACACAACATGGCTTCCCATCTTAAAGGTGTGAAAAAAACAACGATGACAGACGAGATTCGAAGAGCATTATGCAAGCACAACAAGGATAATCCAAGTCTCACTCAAAAGCAATTGCAAGAATGGGTTCATAGTAACTATGGTTTGCAGGTGAGTCAAGCGACAATATCGAATACAGTCAAGCGACAACACCAGAAGTTCTTACTATGCTAAAGAAAATTAGAGACGAGATTCAAGGGGAAATTGATTTCAACAAAAAACAAAAGACAATTGAGTCATTTTTCAAGAAACCTTCATAAATCATTCATGTAATATGCTATATATAAGGAATTATTAATTTATATTTTATATGGGGTCTAAAGAAATTATCAAAAATGTATTATCTTATAATTTTAGCGAATTATTAATTTAGCACCCTATCCCCGAGTCGGGACCGGCAAAAAATATTATCTTAGAGAGTTTATTAAATAATTGAGTATTAATTTATGGAGTTTCTACTGTATATATAGGCAGGTTCATTACAAGAACCACCCCAATTTGTAAGAACAAATGAACTTATTTGAACCACATGTGATGTAGGCCCATGTTGGCCCCATATATTAAATAAATCATATATGATTTTCAGGTGGGTTCCACATGAGCTTATATCACATGTGGTTCAAATTGAGTTCCTTTGTTCTTATAAATACCAAATGTTGTTTTTTGAACCTACTTTTATATATATATATATATATATATATTGAGGGATGTTCATTCGTAAACCTTTGAAATGATATAACCAATCTACACGACATGATTAAACCATAAACGGTTGAGATTTAGTCGGTTATGTTTTTAGAAAATTAAAAATTAAAAATACACCATAAGATGGGGGATTATCTACGGTTGAGACGGAGACCATTACATATCCAATGATGTAGATTGGTTTATATGATTTATATATACCGTTTTAAAGATTTACAAATTATTCTTCCCCTCTCTCTTTATACATGTACAATATTTATGCATGTGTAGAAAAAGAGTTAATTACATATTTGGTCCCTGTGGTTTACACGAAATTATGATGGAGGTCCCTGAACCCTAATTTTCATGCCTACGGTCCCTGTGGTTTGGATTTCGTTACGATGGTGGTCCCTTGCCCTAACGTCCGTTAAAAATCTCCGTTAGGGCAGGGGTATTTTCGTCTTTTGATAATTTCTCATTTTTTATTCATTTTTTTAATTGATTTCATCAACTTCAATAACCACCCACCACCACCTTCAACCACCATCTTTAACCCACCAACACCACCACCTTCAACCACCATCTTTAACCCACCAACCCAACTAACACCACCACCACCTTCAACCCACCACCACCACCACCACCACCACCCACAACCAACCAACACCCACAACCAACCCACAACCACCACCACCACCAACACCTACAACCACCATCACCAACAACCACAACCACATACCACCACCAACAACCACATACCACCACCAACAACCACAACCACCACCAACACCCACAACCACCACCAACAACCACATACCACCACCAACACCACAACCACCACCAGATCTGCAAAAGAAAAACAAAAAATTAAAATTCTAACCATCCTCCACCATTTACGCTCTTCTTCTTCTCCACCATCTGCATTCTATCTTTTTCATTTTCCCAATTTCCATTTTCTCTCAATCAATAATCACACACCAAATTAAACCTAGCTAAGTTACCTACCTGATGATAATCAAATTCTGCAATCCATTCAATGTTTTGCCCTTCGAGTCGATCTGAGTCGTGGTCACAGATCTGAGTCGATCTGCAACGTGAACACCGCTGTTACAGATCTGCAACAACGAGAGGTCGGAGGCGGCGTGCGGCGTGCGGCGGCGTGCGGTAGGAGGAGGCTGGAGGCTTGCGGCGGCGTGCGGTAGAAAGAGGTGGGATGCGTGCGGCGGCGTGCGGTGGTAGCGAGGGGTGGTGGTGGCGAAGGTAACAGGTGGAGGTAGGAGGAGGCGGACGGCGTGCGACGGCTGGCAGTAGCGAGGGGTGGTGGTGGCGGCGGTAGCAGATGGAGGTGGTGGTGGTGTAGTGGTGGTGGTGGTGGTGGTTTGAAATCTGGAACCCTAGATCTGGAACGAACGATCTCATCGATCTAGGAGGTGGTCGACGGGAAGGCGGGAGGTGGCCGGTGGTGGTGGAGGTGGCCGGCGGTGGTGGAGGTGGCCGGCGGTGGTGGTGGTGGCCGGCGGTGGTGGAGGTTGCTGCATTTCTTGAATTTAGGGTTTGGGAAGAGGAGAAGGGAAAGGGAGGGGGTTACATTTATATAAAGGGGTATTTTCGTCTTTTACAACTTTTTTAACACCTGTTTTGGATGGAAGTTAGGGCAAGGGACCATGATCGTAACAAAATACAAACCATAGGGACCGTAGGCATGAAAATTAGGGTTTAGGGACCTCCATCGTAATTTCGTGTAAACCACAGGGACCAAATATGTAATTAACTCGTAGAAAAATTAATATACATACAACTGTATACAAGTTGGTTTCGTTCATGTTTTGTAACTCGATCATATATATGATGATGACAAGTAGTCAATTATATAAACCGATAAATTTGATCTCTTTTATTATATCTTTAAGAGTAAATTACGGATTTGGTCCCTGTGGTTTGGTACTTTTTATGGAATTGGTCCCCATACTTCATTAATTATGGAATTGGTCCCTGTGGTTTGGAGATTGCTTTGGATTTGGTCCCCAATACTGACGTCCGTCGGTAAGGGACGTTAAGCCATCCCCATGTGCCGCACATGGGGCAAATAGGTAATTTCATAAAAAAAACTTATATACGTAATAGAAAAAGACACATTTGACCAAAATCAAACTCACATTAAACTTAGAACCAAAATCAAAATCAAACTCACATTAAAAAAACCTAAATCAAACAGAGATTAAAAACCAAAGCCAAAACCAAACTCATATGCATCCATAGTTTGCAACTTTATACAATTTCATCATAGTCTTACAAACCCTAATCAAATCCAAAATCAAAAAGACAAAAACCTAATAAGAAACCCAAATCCAGATTAAAGTATAAAAGAATCAAACAAATCCAAATCCAAAATCAAAAACCTAACCAAATATAATATGAGAACCCTATACTAGATTTGAGAAAGAAACCCTCTATAAATTACTTCATAACTAACTTCAACCCATTACCCATATACCCTGATTCATCTTCATCAACTAATCTTCAACCCATATACCTATTCATCTTCATCAACCCATCTTCAACCATAGAACACACATCATCGCTGGATCAGGTGTCGCCGGATCTGAAAGACCATCGCCGGATTTGACTAGATCGATCTAGAAGACGAACAGAAGACCATCGCATCACTAGAAAGTCATCGATTGGTTCCTCCGGTGTCACCCTCCTCCGGCAACACTGAAAATCGATTCGTAAGAGGGACAAAACATGGGTCGGCGTTGGCTGTCCTTCCACCGCCAACACCTCCGCCGCTCTCTCCGCCTACTGCGCCGCCGCCAGAATCCCGTTAGCGCCGCTTCGATCTGTTTCGAGGTGGTGGTGGGTTTCAGCGGGAAGCTCACGGTGGTGGTGGGTTTCAAGCGGGAAGCTCACGGTGGTGGTGGGTTTCAGGCGAAAGGTCACAGTGGTGGTGGATTTCAGGTGGGAGCTCACGGTGGTGGTGGTGGTGATGGGTTGACGGTGGTGGTGGGGTTTCACCAGTGAGAGAGAGGGACTTCCGGCCACCTCCTCCACCCTTTGAATTCCGGCGATGAAGAGAGAAGAAAGATGGGTTTGAAGATGGTGATATCATGTTTCAAGGAAATGGCTTTAAAGATGGTGATTTGGTTTGAAGAAAGAAAGAGAGAGTTAGAAAAAGAAAAAGAAAATGAGTTTGAACTTTGAAGATGGTGATGGTGATGTGTTTGATTGGAAGAAAGAAAGATAGAGAGAGAAAGTTAGAAAAAGACAAAAGACTAAAAAAAAACCTTAAAACATAATTCAAAATGGAAACAAATATAAAATGACAAGATTACCCTTAAGGTTAACGGATCAGATTGACGGCGTTTTGTCCAGGGACCAAATCCAAATGAAAATCCAAACCACGGGGACCAATTCCATAATTAATGAAGTATGGGGACCAAATCCATAAAAACCCCCAAACCACGGAGACCAAATCCGTAATTTACTCTATCTTTAATTATCTTAAAGTAACTCTAATTCATTTCTTGTTTAAAGAAATGAAAACACATTGAAACCGAAAACTACTTGAAGTTGAAAACAAAAGATGGAAAGGAAGGAGTTAATGACTACACAACCAAAAAGTACAACATTACCCCATGGAGCTTGGTTAATTAATCTCTAGCATGCAAAAGGTAAATCAGATATACATGCATCATATAACTTAACTTCTTAATTAATTACTAATATATATATATATATATAGAGAGAGAGAGAGAGAGGTGGGTGGGTTTATACGAGAACAATGTTAATTTAAGAAAACACGAAAACATGGTGCTGATGAGGCGGAGGTGGTGGTAGCCGAGGTGGCTGCTGGTGGTGACGGGGGCTGGGGGTGGTGGGTGGTGGGTGGTGGTGGTGGTGGTTGATGGAGGTGGCTGGTGGTGTCGGCAGCAGCAATGGTGGTGGGGCGACGGCGGTACGAGAACGCTATCATTTTAAGAAAACACTTTTTTGATGTACAAAATCATATATGATTCACATAGGAAAATCCACGTAAAAAACATGTACAAAATCATATATGATTCACAATACAAAATCACATATGATTCGTGAACAAAATCATATATGATTAATAACGTACGCGAATTGCCCAAATTTTTTGATGTACAAAATCATATATGATTCACATAAAATCCAAGTAAAAAAAACTGTAAAAATCATTTTTTTTGTTACACACACACCCGCGGTATCGGGCATCCAATTAAGCAGCACCGACTAATCTGCGGCGACTCAGCCCAGTCCACATAAACTAGACCCGCCCAGGCACGACTAAGCCCGACCTATGGCCGAGCCCACATGCCCCTTACCTGGACCCGAACCGACCCGAAGGCCGGCCCAAATTATGGGTATCGTCGAAGTGCTACTCCCATGGTTTGAACCTGAGACCAATGGATACCATCCACTAGCCCCAAGCCTTTTGCCACTTTAGCTACACCTCTTTGATGTGAAAAATCATATATAGTTCACAACACAAAATCACATATGATTCGTGAAAAAAATTAATAACGTACGTGAACAAAATCATATATATATAATATGGTGGTGGCGTCGGTGGCGGTGGTGGCTGGTGGTAGTGGCGTCAGTGGCGAAGGTGGCTGGTGGTGGTGGTAGCGGTGATCATGATGTACAAAATCGTATATGATACTGAAATTATATGTGATTTTAATGACATATTTGACGTTATAATAATGTGTGAATATCATTTGTATAAAACTATATATGATTTTACATTTACATTACACAAAATCACATATAATTATACGTTATGACGTCGTTTTAACTTTTTAAGATCATGTGTAATCGCTTGTAAACTCTGGAGGTCATATATTAAATTTTTATTTAAATGTTGAACTTACATAACACAAACATTCAAACACGACACATATGGATATGAGTGAAATTCCCCCATAATTAATAATTTCAAAGCATATAGAAAAAACATTACATCCAACTCGAAGGGCTCGAGTTGCCTTCGGGTGCGTTGGGTAGGGTCGAGAACACCACCATGCCCATATCGAGTTGGTGGTGTTCAGCTTCCTCAAGCCGATCGGCAAAGGGCTCCCCAATCCCCAACTTCTCTCTCTCTCTCTCTCTCTCTCTCTCTCTTATTTTCTTTATTAATATTTAATAAAATAAAAAGTATCAGTAAGATTTGGGTAATTTGACAAGTATAACTGGTCTAACAAATAACATTCACAAAAATCTTCCTTTTCTTAGACGTTTACAAAATAAATGAACCATTTCTTGAACTTATAAATGTAAATGGGATGAAAGTGTAAAGGTAAAATACATCGTACACTCTTTTGTAATCAAATCTTTTACCAACCAACTTAAATCACTTTCATATATTAGCTTAGAAAAAAAAAGTTGGTAGCATTCCACTAAAAATGGTGGTCAACTTAAGAAGGCATAAATGATATAGTTTGACTAAAATGTCAAAAACAATAACAAATGTCAAATATTTTACTTTTTAGTGAAACTAATATATTATAAGGCAGTGTTACTATATGTCCATTGGACACCAACTTCACACACAATACTACATATAATCACAAGAAACAAAATCATATTCTTCACTCCTAACATAACTATAAAACACCATCATCTTTGACTTGCTCCTATCCAATTCTTAATGCATAGGCTCAAAAAAATTTGGACAATTTATTCTTGTCCAAATTCAATTCATTTCTAATTTATATAATATCTTCATTTTACTATTTAAGACTTCATATTATCTTTTGGCTTGACTTTCTTCAATTTCATCTAAACATCACATAGTGTGGCCATCTACCATCCTACTACCCATTTGAAAGTTTGTAATCATTTCATTAAAAAATTACACACATTTTCTTGGATCCTACAAATATAAGTTTGATACTACTTCAATTCCAAAAACATGTCACTCGAACTTTCAAAAATATATATATATATTTTTTTTTTTTGGAAGGTTCACCTGGACTTTGGCCAGACTACATCCTTGGCAATTTTTACCGAGAGCTAAAGCATGCTCCCCTGGGATTAACACTCAGTGGCCCCTGATTGCTCACCCCCGGATTCGAACTTGGGTGGGTTTTTCCCCAACACCAAGCCTTAACCGGTAAGCTGCCCCATTGGGGTTAACTTTCAAAAATATTATTAAGAGAAAACACCACTTTTCGTGATCATAAGTATAACCCTTAAAATCTTTTTCCAAGGTCGGTACTTGTCTATATATATATATATAGAGGAATAATCAAATGAAAACTTTTTTATTGTGGAAAACTTGAGGACCTAATCTCAACCATTAAAAACTTTAAATCAATGGTCATGATCATAAGGAGCACATGGTAACATTGTTTCTATTTTTTATACAAGCACACCTGATTATAAACCATATGGGCATTTTAGGCATTTATGTAATTTACTCTTATGATTTAATTAACAAAGAAAGTGACGTATAGAAACCTACAATTCCTATTCCATTTCCCATTTTCATAACCTCCAAACCAACACCATTTTCATAACCTACAAACCAACACCACCTTACTCCACTCCGGCCGCCACCGCCGTTGCCGCCACCGCCGTTGCCGCCACCACCACCACCGCCGCCACCATCGCACAACCACCACCGTCTACCTCTGATCAAATATCTAGTTCCGTTCTGATTTGCTGCCACTCTAACCGCCACCGCCGCCACCACCGTCGCCACCACCACCATCATCGTTCTCCACCACCGCCGTCCTCCTCCTCCACCACCACCGCCATCGTCCTCCATCAGATCTGATAAGTTCTAATTAAAACCCCCCCAATTTCTAGGGTTCTTGAGATTTTTTCCAAAATTAGGTTAGTTTGATTTAATTTTGGAGATTGTTGTTTCACAAAAGTTGTTTGTAATCTTGATTTGAGCAACATATCTGAATTTTAACATTTTCTATGAAGATTTTAGGAAATCGTTCTTGAAAAATTAGATTTTTTGAAGTTGTGTTCTTGAGTGTTTATCATTTTCGTTTGCAGATTCATCAGTGTTCTTGAAGGCTGAATGAACGATGATGTGAAGATTCATTAGATGAATTTAAATGTAAACATACATTTGTTTGTATTCATTAGATGAATCCACATGTAAATGGACATTTGGTTTTGTATTCATTAGGTGAATATAAATGTATATGGACATTTTGTTTTATATTCATAAGTTGAATTAATGTTTGTATTCATAAGATGAATTTATATGTGAAGTTTCATGTAGTGAATCGAAGATTCATAAGATGAATCTGAATTTCATCTAGTGAATATTCATAAGATGAATATGAAATTTCATATTATGAATCTGATTTTCATGAATATTCATAATATGAATATGAATTTTCATATTTATTATATGAATCTGAAGTTTCATATTCATAAGATGAATATGAAATTTGATAATATGAATCTGAAGTTCGTATTCATATTATGAATGAACCGTGAACTTTTTTGCAAAATGACGATCATGCCCTTTATACCTATTTTCAGATCAAATGCTTAGATTAGTCCTCTACTTTACACAAATTATTTGGTTTTCTCTAGAAGGCCCCTATATATATATAACTATTCTTTTTATTTCTGATATTTTGTTCATATCTTTTACCAATAATAAAAGTCCGTTTTAGGTGGTAGAAATACAATTTCCAAATAAAATTAGATTTCTTTTTGTGCAAAGGGTATGTGGTAATTCTTTATTTGATTCATACTTTTCTACCCAAAAGAATCATGTAAGAATTTAAGTAGATATCTTAAAAGACCACTTCCTACAGTGACCACATCCCCAAATGAATTGTAGCTCCGCATGATGGTTGTTGGGTGTAAACCCTCGTTTGTTTGTGTAATTGTAACAATTCGAAATCGATAAAATTTTCGCTAAATATTATAAATATTATAGTTACTATATAAGAATAAATGTTATATGTTAACATGAACCAATTCTACAACCCTAAGGGCCAGATTGTGTTTGTGGACATAATAAAAAACCTTGGATGGTTCAAATGTTCACAAACAAATAGCGGAATTTGCTTTTTCTTTGAAGCAATAACATGGTAAGAACATTCCTTACAATATAACACGACTAACGACTAACTGCTAGTAATTGTTTGTTGGCTTATATATGACAACCCTAATTGGTATGATCTATCAGTCTCAGATGCTACCAGCACCCTACTAAGGTTGTGTTTGGCAAGCATAAGCTAGCTTATAAGTTAGTCCATCCAAACATGTATCAGGAAGCTAGCTTATCAGCTAGCTTATAAGCTAGCTTTTTGAAACGCTACTTTGAGTAGCTTATGAGGAGCTTATTGTAGCTTTTTCCAATTATACCCTTATTAATATTAATTATTAAATTCAAATATACTCTTTTTGGTCATTTTACATACTCATAAGCTAGTTTTTGCCAAACATAATTTGTTCAACAGCTAGCTTATCAGCTACTAGCAAGCTTATCAATCAATAGCTAGCTTATCAGCTATCCGCTAGCTTATCAGCTACGCTTGCCAAACATAGCCTAAATGTCCCTGAATTTTTCTCAATTGTTTAATCCTCAAAAATAACTAACAATACGAATAAAGAATATGAGCCAAACATTTTTGAAAAATTAAATCTCTAATTAAGGATTTCTTTTATATTTTAATTATAACATAATTTCAAAAATATTTTTGAGTAGGGGTGTTTAGTATTTGAATGTTGTTTGTAAAAATCGAAATTTGAACCGACCCGAACTCAAGTAATCTAATTTAAATCGGTTTGTTTGGTTTTCAAATCAGTTTTAGACTCGATTCGAAACTTTACATAGGTTTTCAAATCGAGTTTTGAATCTATAAAAAAATTCGACACCAGACTCGAAATTCGAATATATATATATACATAAAATTATATAGAGGAAAGTTCAAATGTGAACCACTTTTTGGTTGTGAACGTGAGGACAACCGAGAGCGCAACACGTGGCGGCTTTGAGTGTTGTCCCCCTCTTTAATTCAATGCCCTCCCATGAACCGCGCCTAGTCATCCGCCGTGGACTTGACGTGGCGCCTAGTCATCCGCTACGTGTCGCGCTCTCGGTTGTACTCACGTTCACAACCAAAAAGTGGTTCACAATTGAACCCACCCCTATATATATGTATATATATATATATAACTTTATATTATATATATAGACAACTGGACATAGAGAAACTCAATTATCTTAACTCTAAATCGTTTTTACTGTCTGATTAGTTCATTTTTTTAGTCGACATCGAGAAAGGAGAAACTCTTCTAAATTGAAAGTCGAAACCCTACCGGCCTATTTGAAATTCTTCTTCTTCTAAATCATAGTAGGAATCTGTTAAAGAAAAATCATAGTAGAAATTATTAATTTCGATCATCATATTTTGTAGTAGAATATTTTTTCAGCTGAATTAGGATAAAACTGAATTCGGGTCGAATTCGACAATACGAATTTGAGTCGGTTTTACATATTTCATTTCGAATTCGAATCGAGTTTTAAATTCACCTAAAAAACTTTCAAATCCGAACAACCTGATTTGAAGAATTCAAGAAACCGAAATTCGACTTGATGAACACGTGTATTTTTTACAAAACCATTTTTTGGGTGGATACCAATGATGTTTTTTCTAGTTAAAAATGAATATAATTTTAGAATGTAAATATCAAATACAAAACGTTGCATGCTTGAAATAATTATTTCAAATGACAAGTGTTGCTTTTTAATCTTTTATTGGATGGATTAAAACCATCTCCGACGAATATACCAAATCTTGCATTATATACCTGTTTTTGCAATAAATCTTTTTTCAGTTAATACCCTATTTTTTAGTAAACACCAAATTTGCTGCAAGATCGTTTTGATATTTGTAAAATGGTCTTTTAATTTTAATATTTTGTATTTTTATTTTATTTTATTGTCTAATAACATTTAAATAAATTTGGATTAGCTTAAAGTTTGTATTCTCGTTTTAATGTAGTCAAGTGATTTTTTAATAAATACTATCCCTTAATATATAATTTAAAGCATCTCAACAAAGTCTTCAAAATAGTAAATATAAGAATTTTGAATCAATATTTTGCTCCAAGAGTTGTCTTAAAACTATTTCCCAAATAGGCAAAATAGAAAAGAAAAAAGTTTTTTTTCTCAAATACAAACAACACCTTAGAAATACTAAATAAGAGCATTATTGCGTCAATAGAAAACTTTAAAAAATAAAGTTTATAGAGTAAAATTGTATTTTGTACAAATTAATGAAAGATTTTAACATATTTAATTAATTTAAAAATAGTATGATATTAGAATTGTTATGAAAATATAAAAAACCGTATATATAAATATAATCAAGATTTGAAAACATACTTGGAAAGAAATAATATCTTTCCATGTAAAAGGTATTGCATTTATATATATATATATATATATATATATATATAGGAAAGTTCGAATGTGAACCACTTTTTGGTTGTGAACGTGAGGACAGTCGAGAGCGCGACACGTGACAGAGACTAGTTAACAAAGGCGGCTTTGAGTGTGGTCCCCCCTTTAATTTAATATCCTCCCATGAATCGCGCCTAGTTATCCGCTGTAAACTTGACGTGTAGTCATCTTTCACGTGTCACGCTCTCAATTGTCCTCACGTTCACAACCAAAAAATGGTTCACATTTGAACCCACCCATATATATATATATATATATATGTAAAATGAAGATGAGTTTGTTTCACTTTCAAGTTTCTATACCAACTCCAAGACAAAAAATGAAAGAGAATTAATTAAAAACACAAAATAAGGAGGAGAAAAGAAAAGGTTGAAAAGGAATTAAGGTGATTGAGTTGGGTTGGGTGGGGTGGGGGAGAATAAAAAGCTGCTTTTTTTCTTTCTCTTTCAATCTTGTGTTCAGTTCAGGGCATCTTTGCAGATAAAGAGACATGGTTGGTTTCTCTTCTACAAATCATCAACCAAAACTTTCTCACTCCAAAAAATATTCTACCAAAAGTAACCCCTTCCTTCCTTGCTATATATATAAAAATTATCATCACTCCAACCAATTGAAACCATCATTATCACATATATATTTATATATACTTTTGTGTCATATGAATAAATAAATATATATGCCAAATGAACAAAAAAGATCATCAAAAAACAAATTCATCAGAAGATTTCTAAATTTTGGTTAAATATATATATATGTTACAACTCAATTAACTAACTAACTACCAAAGGATTGATTTTGATGATGTAGTTAAGCAGTTGGCCTAGTTCTCTTTTTGGCATCTAATCTTGAATCCCCTTGATTAGATGATGAATCATGAACCACTTCCTCCATGGATTTGGAGAAATTAGATGAAAGATGAGAGTAAAGATGAACCACTTTTCTTATATTGTTGTTGAGTTCTCTAATCAAACCCACATTTCTTCCAAGATTATCAGGAATTCTTGACTCATGATTCTGATTAATCTCATTGATCAGCACTCTGTTCTGATCTAATATGTCTTGAACTTGAACAAAACTCTTTTCAAATGTCTGCAACATCTTCCCATCTACTTCACCATTTCTCATCTCCATTACATTAACCTAACCTTCTCATCAAATCAATTTCAATCCTGCACTTTTTTAATTCCAAAAACAAAATAATTACAAGAAAGTCAAAGGAGAACAAGAAGATATGGGATTAAAAAGTATTGTTTATAATAATAATAATAATCATTAAATTCTTTTGGGCCAATAATTCAGTATTATTGAAGTTATATATAATTTGGAGTATGATGAGTGATGTAAAAAGCAGATGAGATTTCTATAAAAAGGAAAACCTTTTTTTATGGGAAACAAATACCCACCTAAAGAGTTAAACATCAGAGTTGTTCAAAAAAGAAGAATCTCAAGAACCAAAACTCACAAACAGAAAAAAGTACTACTATTTACTTTACTATACTACTAATACTACTACTCATAGAATTACAAAAATACAAACACCACCATTTTCCTCAATTAACCTCAACAAACATGCATAATAAAAACAATTGTAATAATATTTTACATTACACACAGTGGATGTGGATGTGGGTGTTGTTTGAAATGATTAAAATTTTGAAATGGGGGGTTTGCTTGAAATTCTGGGAAAGTAAAAGACAAGGACAAAATAGAGAATTACTAATAAGGCTGGTTGCACCGCACAGCGGCTTGTGAGCGGGTAGGAGGGAAGCTTACCCGGCGGGTTGCAGGGTTTGGGTGCGCAGGCATTGAAGCCGGCGGCTTCATGAGCTTGGCGGCTTGTAGAACCCGA
>CM058043.1:20861533-21206958 GCA_030169165.1 Centaurea solstitialis | reverse complement strand
AAACCTATCATAACCTTAAAGCCGGAGTATCTTAATCAATGTCATGTGAATAATCTTAGTATTGTCATTTGCAATCGACCTTGAACTTCAACAAGAAGGAATCAAGAAATTAGTGTCTGACCAAAAAGAGTAAGACTTGATTTTTAAAACTAAAAAGGCATTGGAATATGTGAGTCAGCTTATAACTAAAAAGAAATCTAGCGACAATAGTTGTAAGCCTTGATAAGAGAATGGCATTTCAGACCTAAGTTAACGTTTGGTACACATACATGACTGGACAAGACTGCACAAGACAAGTCGTTTGTTTGGTGTTTTTTACGAATAGGACTGGATGGTACAAAACTAGACAAGTTGCCCCTAAAAGTTGTATGATGATTTTATATAGGGTTAGTTACATGGGTATGTATCGAACTTGTTACGTTTTATCATTATCTAGTTTATGTGTAGTCTGGGATTACCCTTTTTATACAAAGGCCAACATTTATCAGCACAAAAAAGCAGAGAGCTAACATGAATTATCTGTCATATCAATATGAATTATCGAAAGGTTGACACATGTCACCATACCTGCAAAGAACTGATATCAAGATCATCTAGAGATTGACGCATAGAAGGCATCCCAACATTCCCTTTCTCAACCTACAAGCATCAAAATGAGCAAAGGATGCATCACAAAGATTCATCATATTTCAGGAAAAACATGAGCTGCTCAGACTAGCAATTGATGTAAACTTACCTCATACTCTGAGTCTCCCATCCTCATGTTTTGTACCATATCAGCAAACTGCATGCTTTCACTGATTTTGACCTGCGATGGATCATAATGTGATTGCAAAGAAACGGAACCCGACCCTGTTACAAGAGGTGTATCTTTTTCTTCGTCTTTAACAAAAGTGTTTTTGGGGCTTCCAGAGACTCCATCTTGAAATCGTGCGATATCATGGACCATGGAGGCTTCTTCAACTTTTGGAAGTCTAGATAAAAATGCAAGTTGATCCTGATCAATAAGAGACGCGTCCTTCTGTGGGAACTCGTCCCTTGCCAATTTCTGGAAAAAGGACCAGTGCTGAGGTTCATGGTTTGCTATGTTCAAGCTCAATCCCGCTCCATCTTGTGGTAGGCCGCCTATATCGGGTAAATCCTCAGACATCATTGCTCTTGTGAATATATCAGACAGAAAATCCCGGGGAAATCGATCATTAACATCAATTATTATGTCTCCTTGCTCTGGCCGAGACTCATTGGGAGCAGCAAATTGAGCATACACCTGAGCATCATTAGCAGTAGAATCACTAGCCTCCTGTTCACCCTGACTATACTGTGGATGGTTCGTTGCAGGATCAGCATGCGGCCTAAATTGTGATCTAGTCTCTGCTGGTTTGTCAAACTGGACATTTTTATCATTGACCACCGCAGTGTTCGTTTCATTGGCAGACTTAAGAATCTGATTGTCATTGATGCCCTTGTTATCATTCACAGGTTCATATGTTACCTTTTTCGACTTCCCATTGCCTAGTGCATCTTCCGTGATTTGAGGATTTGTACGCGATAGTATTCTTGTTGAGATGGGAGGCAGCTCATTTTGAGAAGGTATATTTTCAGTGTGAAACTTTTCAACAGATTCTGAAATGAATTCTTGTGGCCCAAGATCAGAACGTGAATGAGTAAAAAGGAACTGAGAACCAAGTGAATCATCAGACTTTGTTAGCCTGTTCAACTCAGCCTGCCCCCGTGGAATTCTCTCGGAGTGAAAAACCCTTGGAGGGGGTACAGGAGGTTCAAGGTAGCTCAAATCAATGAGATCAGTTCCTGAGCCACTAGAAAGCAAGGCGTTGTTAGATGTATATGAATCATTATCATTATCATTACATTTGCTAGCTTCTTCCATGCTAGCAGCATCATGTGGAGAAGATCCCTGTTCTTGGTCCTGCTGCCTCTCCTCAACCATTTTAGGCTTTGAAAGAAAGTTCTGCTCTGCTGCAGGCAAGGCACCTGATGACCCTTCATTCCTTAAAGATCTAATATTACTGATATCAACCTCCTGCTTAACAGAACTATCACCCTTCGGCATCAGGTTCCTCACCTGTGACTGCTGATTTTGTGTATCCATCATATTAGATGTATGCCCTTCGTTAAAACCTCCTTGCTGACTTACATGCCCATCAGAGTTTAGTTGGGCAGAACTTTCAACAGGAGGTTTGTCAGATGAAGACCGAGAGACAGGTACATGTTGCTTTGGTTGGTCGTGATGCATGGGGATATGATTCTCATAACCATTGGATGAATTTCGAAGCATAGCTTCAGAAGATACCAGCACTGGTGATGAAATGTTGACGCTGGCCAAAAGTGGCACATTGACTCCAACAACGTCAGTTGTAGTTCTACTAATGTTCATCTCAGCATTATGTCCATCGAGCTCATTCAGATTATTTGCTGAAGAGCTTCCTAGACCATGAAAACTTGACTCCCTTCTTGATCCCATGTCCAGACCATTTACGGCAACTACAAACTGAATCTCCGAATTACCACTAGAGTTGACCAAACCAAGATGAGTATCGTCTAAGTCACTCAAGGAGAAGAGAAACATCCTAAGCTTCTTTGAGCCCTCTCCTTTGCCAAGTACGTTACATTCCTCCATCATATTCTGCAGATCCTCATCAGAAGAGACAGATACCAACGCGTCGAGATCCTCCCCAGGAAGCTGATATTTGATTGAACAGGTTTCATTGTAAAGTGCTATTGTTATCTGCCATAATTCTTGCCAAGAAATGTCCCTTCTTATACGGATAATGCGTGTATCTCCTCCAACATATCTCAGTTTGCCGTCACTTGGACGAGGTAAAATTTTGCCACCAAAACTGCATAGGATCTTAATCTTTAATGAATAAATATCTGATGCACTATAATCACGAATACCTGCCCGATTACTGTTGGTTTGGGGCAATGATGACACAGATCCATAGTTGCTTGCGCCTTCATATGAAGAATTCTTCCTTCCAACATCCTTTGAACCTCTTTCTACAATGTTGAGCATGGAAACATCAGACCCGCTTTCGGACCCAGTATGACTGATGCCTAAGATGCCTTTTAGTTCCAAATAGCCTGTAGTAAAGTTTGGATCCCCTGCAGAGTATGGAATGAATGGCATCCTAGGATTCACCCGATCCCGCATAAACTCAAGAGCAAACTCTTCACCTGTCTGGATGGAATAATTTACAGGTTTCAAATCTATAGGTCTCATATTGGCATTCAAGAAGCCATGAGATGATGATGCTGATTCACTATTCTCGGATTGAATGGCTTGGTATTGGACACGGTTGTGGCCTTTTGAAGGTTCCATTGTTTAAAATGCTTATCTGAACTTCCCTCAGAAGTAACGTCAATGATGACAAACCTTATTCCAGAATAGCATGAAAGTTGTATAAAAGCCATATGGGAACAAACTCATTCTTAAACCTACAAAATAGCAAAGAAAAATTCTGCTCATAGACAAATCATAGCACCAACTAGACAATTATACTGTAGCGGTTTTCTCCCCAAAAAAAATTATAATGTAGTGGAAAAGGCACACTAATTCGTTGACGATAACTTTCCTGGTCACAAAGTAAAAAATTTCATTTCAAATTTGGTGATCTACAGGATAGGGTATTCATGTATATAACCCAGGACTTTAGAACGAGAAATCGTCTGTAAGAGCTTGTAGGTGGAAGAAGAACTTGTACGGAGTCAAAACAGGGATGAAAAATAATTGGCTAACTTGAAGATATTCTTAGCTCAACAATTTGAAATTGAAGACTTTGGGGAGTCTTAAGTATTTCCTTAGGAATGAAAGTTGCAACATCAAGAAGTGGAATTGTTATCTTTCAAGTATTTCCACTCCATAAGATCATGTCGATGCAATATACATGATCCTTCACTACCTCAAAGGGAAACCGACCAAAGTAATTATCTTCTCCAGAAACTAGACAGGCAGGCGGAGCTCTTTACAGATTCCAATTGTGTAGGATGCACAAAAAACAGAAGATCTACATCAACCTATTGTACTTTTCTTTGGCGAAATTCACAAATGTGGGTAAGTAAGAAGCAAAAGTGGCAGCTCAAAGTAGCGCAGAAGTTGAATTAAGAGTAATGACTTTAGGAGTATGTGGAATTCTTTTGGCTAATTAGCATTATGAAGGAATTAAAATTGAAATGGACAATCCAAAGAAGCTATTCTTTGACAACAAGTCTGTTTTTAGCATCGATCACAATCCAGTTCAACATGACCGGAGGAAACATATTGAAATTGATTGTCACAATCTGTATTGTCTATACACATATGTGTGTATGTGTCTGTGTGCATATAATTTGTATATGTGTGTCTTTATATGCATGTACAAGTATACATAAGGACGTGTATATGTATACATATGCAGGTAGAGGAAAGTTCAAATGTGAACCACTTTTTCATTGTGAACATGAGGACGAATCTCAACCACTCATCCAGTCAATAAAGGCGGCTTTGACCGGTCCCCCCCCCCCTTTAATAATCTCTAATCGCGTCAATCCTCCGTGATCGCATCCACCGTAACCGAAGATGTGTGGCTGAGATTGGTCCTCACGTTCACAACCAAAATTCAGTTCACATTTGAACTTGACCCTATGCAGGTATGTATATAAGAATCTTGGGTGTTAACTAATTAAAAAAAAGAGTTATAACCACACCTATAATGTCCAAATGAAAATTAAGATTATCGTTTGGAATTTCTCGCTCTACTGTTTAGTTCTTCATGCTTAGATTTTTGAGGGAGCCTTGGTACTAATGTCAGGTTACTAGCTGAAATTATGGTTCACCGTTCACATATATGCTACCCTCTCTGTTCGCAAGATTTCAAACATCATACTAGCAGATACTGTTGATGCTCTAATTAGGCTGATTTTGGTATCCACATGCCTAAAACCAACTCAATTTGAAATATAATCATGCATACCAGTTGCTCTTCTGCCAGCCTTCTATAGTTCCATCTATATCTAATGCTTGATGTAGGGATGTACAAATGGAAACCAAATTAAGATGCAAAATGTTAAAAAAAAAAATTATTGGGGCTAGAAACATCTATGTTTGATATGTATCATGTATGAATTGCATATTTAACAGATTAACTGCTATACACCATGATAACTGCTGTTAATTTGTTAATCTGTTGAATTGCAGATTAGAGATTGGATGCTATACTAATCTATCTTAGACCCCTCTTTTCTGTATTAACAACTTTGCTGATGAGTTTGAGCTTACTCTCTTCATTCTCTAATCTGCATCCAATCTATCTTCTTAGAGCCCTCTTTTTATATTTTGTCACTATTACTAATTTCAATGATCCAACCCAGAAAAGTGAGTATCTTGATTTGTTTTTGGTGACTGAATGGCCTACTTAATCATATATTCCAGTTAGGAGTGATCAACTTCATCTCCTTATAAGGATGCTGCCTAACCAAAGAGGATGGATATAAACAATTGATTGTGAAAACTTTGGGTTTAGTAAATTAAGCTTAAACTACTAGTGAAGTAAATAAAGGTTAAAAGGGAGTAAAAGTTAAAAGAACCAAACATAAGAATGGTTCATCCCCCAATCCTAAAGCAAGTAAGTAATATTTTAATCTCCACATTGGCCCCTCTCATTTGAAATCTTGATTTTGAATTTTCTTCATTTTTCATCTGCTTTTTCTCTTGAGCAGTCTTTACACCTATTTTTACTATTACTAATAAATGAAAACCAGATGTAGAGTGAAAGTATATAGACATCAATAAATGAATTAGGATGAAGCAAATTCCATATATTTTGAATATGAATAGTAAGTAGATAATAATATGAGAAGAAAGTAAAATAACAAACATACCACCACCACCTATCATCATCATCAGTTCTTGATTCTGCTAAAACTTTGATTTTGGCATCAATTTCTTCTTTCTTCTTGTTTTTTTTTATAAATTAAAATTATTGTATTTTGGAGGCGATAGCAATTAGCAAGCAAGCAAGTCAAACGATGAGGTTTTCAGTTCAGGTGGGCGATAGAAATACAAAAGAATCCATATTTTACACTTAAGTCCCTCAACTTCTAATTCTCTCTCTTACTACACCCCCACTCCCTTCTTTTCATCGAAATCCGATTTTCTTTTTCTTTTTCTAATTCTCACTTATCCAAATACAACACGTCACAAGCTTTTGTCATTTTTCAAATTTATCTACTTTTATTGTGTGCCGACTGGGACTAGCCTAGTTCGTAGAGGAGTCACCCTCTTGAAGTAGAAGTCTCAAATTCAAACTTGGGCAAAGGCGTTTCTAATCTAACTGAAGGGTATACTAACAACTAACTAAAGTTGTCGTTCAAAAAAAACATTTAATAACCAGAAGGTTGTGGCGTACTGGTTAAGACCTGTGGGGAAGTGGCTAGTTAACCCTTCTACCTCAGGTACGAATCCAGGCGATTTCCAGATTGTGGTCACTGGGGATTAACCCAGGGTAGCATGTTTTAGTTGTCGGTGAACTTTGCCGGGATTAGTCGGGGCAAAGCCTCGGATACCCTTCAAAAAAAAGTTAAGCTTATAAATAATAAATTATGTTTGACAAAAACTAGCTTATGGGTATGTAAAATGACTAGCATTGAATATGATAATTAATATTAGTAAGAGTATAATTGAAAAAGACTTTTGAAAGCTACCTTATGATCCATCTAAACCTCTGCTAATTTATAGACTTGGCTTATTTTTATCAAACACAACCTTTGATTTTTCAAAGTTTAGGTATTCTCTCAGTTAAACATACAATTCTATAATAAATAAACCCTTAGGTACATGGTTGTCACACATTAGATAGATAGATAGATTGTCACTGATGGGAATTATGCTGTGAAGGCCCAATCACAGCCCATTATTACTCAAGAGTGCCAAAAGCCCATGATTTGGAAAATGTATTCTAGGAGAGAGAAAGCAGTTGGGAAGGGGGAATAAAACACGTGGGAGAGAAGGAAAAAGGGATCCTGTTATTTTTTGCTACTTTTTCATTTGAGAGAGGAGAGTATTCTCTGGAGGAGTGTTAACTCTGGTTATTTTCCATTTTTGCCTTGTAGAGCTTATGCTCATTTTTGCCATTTCCATTATCGTAATCAATTAAAACTTCCCCTCTTTTGAGTTTTCTATCAAATTGGTCTGACCTGCCGGATTAATTGCGAGAAGGAGCCAGCGTAGTGAAGATGGGACCGAAGCCAAATAACGCGAGTTCGAGCAACAACATGGGCGATAGGGTTGATGCCCTTGAGGAAGCAATGATCTCAATGGAGGGAAACCTGCAGAAATCGTTGTCGGAATTTCGGGAGACGATGCTAGCAGACCTGGTTAAATTACTGGATCGACAACAGGAACCTCCTCCGGTTGTTGGTGTCGATGATCGGATCAACGAATTTCGTATGGCGGTGAAGAAGGTGGAATTGCCGATGTTCGACGGAGATGATCCGGTTGGGTGGATTACTCGTGCGGAGGTCTATTTCGAAGTACAAGGTACGCCATCGAATGTTAAAGTCAAGTTAGCAAAACTAAGTATGGAAGGAGCCACTATTCATTGGTTTAATCTGCTGTGGGCAACAACTGAAAACCTCACATGGGAGAGGTTCAAACAGGCGTTGATCGAGAGATATGGAGGTAGGCAGAGCGATAACCCCTTCGAGGAATTGAAGGATCTCAACCAAACGGGATCGGTGGACGAATTCATTACAGAATTCGAATACATCTCCTCACAGGTAAGTAGACTCCCTGAGGAACAATATTTGGGCTATTTTTTGGGAGGACTTCGCCCTGAAATTCGCTTAAGGGTTCGAACATTCAACCCTATGAATCGCGTTCAGGCGATGAAATTAGCGAGAGATGTGGAATCGGAATTGCAGGGTGTTGCTAGTCCGCGTAATGTTAATCTCCGATCATGGAACGGTGGTCGTTATAACGGAGGTGGACTGGTTACTAAAGGGCCAAATGGATCTGGGCCGGATTCTAATTCAGGCCGACGTAGTTCTGGGCTTGGATCGGGTTCCGGTATGGGCAGCCCAAATAAATTGATTCCCCAAAAACAGACGACGGCGCCCCAACTGGTAGCGCCGTTGAGAGCGGTGGCTGGAGACAGAAAGGAGAACGAGAGAAATAGGGGGGTCAAACATCTTCCATACGCCGATTTGATGGATCGCAAGGCCAAGGGATTGTGTTTCCGGTGTGGGGAGAAGTACCATCCGCTCCACCAGTGTACTGAGCGACAGTTTCGTTTGTTGATTCTGGGGGACGATGAACGGGTAGATGATACAGGAGAGGTGATCGCGATGGAAGTTAAGGAAGACGAATGCGAGGAAGTGTTGGAGTGCAACTCGATTGGTCTCTTCGCCGGGGTGAACAGATCAACGCAGAAACTTCAAATACTCTCCGAATCAGAGGGTGGGTGAAAGGGGTTCCAGTCGAAGTGTTAGTGGATAGTGGAGCTAGTCATAGTTTCATATCTCCTCATGTCGCCACCGCCCTCGACATGCCCATCGCATCTGACCGGCGTTTGGGAGTACGATTGGGAGATGGTCATCGTGTCATGACGCAGGGTGAGTGTAAAGGGGTGGAACTCTTGTTGGATAATTTCGGTACTGTCGTAGATGCATTCATATTGGAGATGGGACATTTGGATATGATTTTGGGAGTTTCATGGTTGAAGAAGCAAGGGAAAGTCACTTTTGACTGGGTGGAGAAATTGATTAGTTTCTACCAGGAGGGGAAAGAGATTGTTCTTAAGGCTGTTATGGAGAAAAAAAAAGGAGATCAAAGGCAGTGGGGATAGGGGGATGTTAGCATCATTCTTCAGTGCTCTTTTTGACAAGAACAACTTAAAAGATGTAGTTGGAACAACACAGTTAACCGATCAACAACGGAAGGAATTGGAGGCTGTTTTGCAGCTATACGAGTCGATTTTTCAAGAAGTTTCGGGGTTACCTCCCAAAAGAGACATTGAGCACCAAATCGAGTTGTATGGTACTGGTGAACCGGTTAGCGTTCGGCCATATCGGTATGCACACCATCATAAGAATGAAATTGAAAAACAAGTCCGGGAGATGTTACAACAAGGCATCATTCGACACAGCTTGAGTGCATTTTCGAGCCCTGTAATTTTGGTTAAAAAGAAAAACGGAACGTGGAGGATGTGCATCGATTATAGGGAGTTAAATAAGGCTACGGTACCAGACAAGTACCCTATTCCTGTGGTAGAGGAGCTGTTAGACGAACTCAATGGAGCGAGGTATTTCTCTAAACTAGATCTGAAGTCTGGTTATCACCAAATAAGGGTTAGGGAATCAGATGTCGGTAAAACAGCCTTCCGTACACACGAGGGACATTACGAATTTCTCGTAATGCCCTTTGGTTTAATGAATGCCCCCGCAACCTTTCAGTCTACTATGAATCAGATTTTCCGACCTCACCTCCGTCGATTTGTATTAGTTTTTTTGATGACATTTTGGTGTATAGTAGAGACTGGAAGGATCATATGGATCACTTAAGGATTGTGCTCGACATCCTCAGCCATAACCAATTTGTGGCAAATCGAAAGAAATGTGTGTTCGCCACGCAAAGGGTTGAGTACTTGGGTCATGTCATCTCAGTTTTGGGTGTGTCGGTAGATCCCACGAAGATTCGAAGTATCATTGAGTGGCCGGTGCCCAAAAATGTGAAAGGAGTTCGTGGATTTTTGGGTTTGACGGGTTATTATCGCAAATTTATTGCGGGATATGGTAAATTGGCAAAACCATTAACCGAACTAACAAAAAAAGATGGGTTTGTGTGGAATTCTGAAGCAGCAGCAGCCTTTGAACAAATGAAGAAAGTCATGACTAGTCCACCGCTATTAAAGCTCCCTAATTTCGCGCAGCCGTTTGAAGTGGAGTGTGACGCTTCGGGAAAAGGGATCGGGGCTGTTCTGATGCAAAATCGGAGACCGATCGCCTACTTTAGCAAGGCATTGTCGGCTAGTAACCTGAGTAAGTCAACTTATGAGAAAGAGCTCATGGCATTGGTGTTGGCAATTCAACATTGGCGTCCATATTTACTTGGCAGGGAATTTACGGTGTTCACGGACCAAAAGAGTCTACGTCATCTACTCCAACAACGGGTTGTGTCAGCTGATCAACAGAACTGGGTGGCGAAGTTGCTTGGCTACCATTTCAATGTGGTTTATAAGCCTGGCAAAGAGAATTCAGCTGCTGATGCTTTGTCGCGCGTTTTCAATGAGGCGGAATTAACGGTGATAACATCGTTTCCAGTCTGGTCGCAGCTACAACAAATTCAAGACGAGATCGGGAAGAATAAGGAGTTACAAGGAGTGCTTTCTGATTTGCAGCAGGATCCTCAATCTCGACCGGGTTTTATTCTTCGGAACGGTGTTCTACTGCATAAAGGCAGGTTGGTGTTGGCATCCGACTCACCGTTAATTAAGGATATCTTACAGGAGTTCCATTCGTCGCTGTTAGGTGGGCATTCGGGATTCCTACGCACGTATAAGCGTATAGCGTCGAACGTTTATTGGATTGGGATGAAAAATTCAATTCAAGAATTTGTTAAAGGCTGTGATACCTGTCAACGCCAGAAGTATTTAGCGTCATCTCCATTGGGATTACTACAGCCTCTTCCCATTCCGGAGTTAGTATGGGAGGATATTTCGATGGATTTTATCACCGGACTGCCGAAATCTAACGGGTTCGAGGCGATTTTTGTGGTAGTTGATCGGCTGTCCAAGTATGCGCATTTCGTTCTTCTCAAACATCCTTATACGGCTAGGCGGGTAGCGGATATTTTTGTTAAGGAGGTCGTTCGTTTACATGGAATTCCCCAATCCATTGTGAGTGATCGCGATCCACTATTTGTCAGTCTTTTTTGGCAAGAGTTGTTTCGTTTACAAGGAACGGTGTTGAAAATGAGTTCCGCGTATCATCCGGAAACGGATGGTCAGACTGAGGTGATCAATCGGTGTTTGGAGACTTATTTGCGCTGTTTTGCAGCAGAGCAACCTAAGGGGTGGTCTCAATGGCTTCCTTGGGCTGAGCTGTGGTATAATACCACCTTTCATAGTTCGACGGGCAAAACCCCGTTCCAGATTGTGTACGGGCGTAAACCACCTGCTATAGTTCGCTATTCGTTGGGGGAAACAAGGGTGGAGCAAGTGGCTGCGGACTTGGTGGATCGTGATGAAGCTTTAGTGCAATTGAAGCATCACCTAGTTCGTGCTCAGCAACAAATGAAAAGTATGCGGATAAGAAACGTAAGAATGTGGAGTTCCAGGTGGGGGAATGGGTATTCTTGAAACTCCGTCCCCATCGTCAACAAAGCGTGGCGCGGCGGATCAACCCGAAGTTGGCACCAAGGTATTATGGTCCATTCTTGGTGATCAAACGGATTGGGCGAGTCTCTTACGAGTTACAGCTGCCAACATCTGCGAGGGTCCACCCAATCTTTCATATTTCTCAGCTTAAACGGGCTGTAGGGGATTATCGGGTTGAATCTTCTTTACCAGAAGGGTTAGAAGTTGGGGATGAGGATGTAGATGAACCAGAGAAATGTATTGCAGCTCGTGACATTATGGTCGAGGGGAAGTTACTCCGACAACGTTTGATTAAGTGGAAGGGGAAGTCTCAAGATGACATTACTTGGGTGGATGAGGTCATGTTACGTAGCCAATTTCCTGATTTCAGCCTTGAGGACAAGGCTGCAGTTCATGAAGATGGTATTGATGGGAATTATGCTGTGAAGGCCCAATCACAGCCCATTATTACTCAAGAGTGCCAAAAGCCCATGATTTGGAAAATGTATTCCAGGAGAGAGAAAGCAGTTGGGAAGGGGGAATAAAACACGTGGGAGAGAAGGAAAAAGGGATCCTGTTATTTTTTGCTACTTTTTCATTTGAGAGAGGAGAGTATTCTCTGGAGGAGTGTTAACTCTGGTTATTTTCCATTTTTGCCTTGTAGAGCTTATGCTCATTTTTGCCATTTCCATTATCGTAATCAATTAAAACTTCCCCTCTTTTGAGTTTTCTATCAGTCACACATTAGATAGATAGATAGATATCCGAATAATTAAGTTCCTTATACTAAAAAGTTATACATAAAAATATAATTAATTATATTCACATGATATCTTACAATAATCATAATAAGGTACAAATGGCATTAATATATGTTTATTATACGAGTCAAATTCTAAAAGATTTGTGAAAAATTATGAATGAATAGTAGTTTAATTAAGGTCGATAAAGACTTGGTAACCATTTGTGATAATGGATATAGTATTTATGAACCGACATTACAATGGTATATTAATTAATGTTAGTATAATATTTCTTGATTAATATTGATATTTTAAAACTATTTAATTTTAGACGGTATTAATTAATTAATGTTCGGCATTAATTAATATTTAACTAATTAAGGTGAGACTTAAGATGCAATAGCTTCATTCATAATCATGTTTAACATGAAAATGAGTGTTATTAATACAATTAGATTACAACATATAGAAGCTTTTACTAATAGATAGCTATAGAGGCATGGCTTAGGCAGATTCATTTTTGACATTTTCTGGGCCTCAGGGTAATATATTGCTTTTCTCATAAGAAATAACATTGAATTTAGAAAATGCCAATAATTCATGTAAAACCATTTTTGACTTTGATACCAGATAAAAACTTAAAGAAACTATAAAATGAAATACTAATTAACATTTTACACATTTTACTTTTTAGTGTAATTAAATAATGCATATTTGAGCTCTTAATATAATACTAAATAGTTTAGGTTCTCTTATTGGATACTAATAAAATTAGTGTATTTTATTTACTAAATTTTTTACTACTATAACACATCCTAATAAAAATTGGGCCCTATTATTTTTCGACGCTGAGTGTAAGCCTGGCCCGCCCTTCCCCCGGGACGGCACTGGGCTTGGGTTATAGTATGGTGCAACTTCCTTGTTCCCTGCAATTAAGGAATAGGATCATATCATACATTAATTGCTTATATTACAAAAACAAATTAATTAAAGAAGTTTTTTTTTTCTTTTTTGAACGGCAAGTTAATACACACACGCTCCAGCGGTATCGAGCCTTCAATTGGGCAATCCCACTAATCCGCTGCGATCCGACCCAACCTATGGTTGAACCCGACCGGCAGGGAAGTGGATCTCATAGACTGGATCCTCCCATACCGGCCCCAAACCTGGCCCAAAGAACCAGATCCAAAATCTGGATATCTCAGAAATATCACCCGTGGAATTCGAATCCTGGTAGTATGGCTTTCACCCCACACCCTCCAGGGATGTTACCTATCCAACTGAGCTAACACCCTTTATTAACTAAAGAAGTTGCTTACTTGTTGAGACCATCATATCGACCCAATGCCTCCTCGAACTTAAGCCACGTAGGATTTGTTTTTTCAATCTTTAAATTCTTTGGCCCCCCTGATATATAAGCTTCAACAACAAATTCCATGCTCCGCTTCCTATGTAAAAATATATATGTAACATCAATATATCACAAATTAAATCTTGGTATATATATATATAATGAATTAATATTGAAAAAAATTACCTACCTCCCTTCATATTCTGATAACCACACCACATACGCTGCCCCAAAATACATGGAAACAAAGGGTTTTGTGACATCATCCAATGAGTCCATTTTGTAAGCCCTGTAACCCAAGTCCCTGTACCCGCAAGCCTTTTAATTATTAATTATTACTTGATTCAATTCATATATATCCTTAATTAAGTAATACTACAATTAATTAAACACACACACATATATATAGAGCAAAACCACTTTTTGGTTGTGAACATGAGGACAGCCGAGAGCGCGACACGTGGCGGAGACTAGTCAACAAAGATAGCTTTGAGTGTGGTCCCTCCCTTAATTCAATGCCCTCCCATGAATCGCGCCTAGTCATCCGCCATGGACCTGACGTGGCGCCTAGTCATCCGTCACGTGTCGCGCTCTCGGTTGTCCTCACGTCACAACGAAAAAATGGTTCACATTTGAACTCACCCCTATATATATATATATATATATAACAAGTAGCTTAGTCACCTGTATATCCAACAAGCAGTGGGATAGTCAATGCCCATTAACCCTGTACGTTGCCCTAAGCCATTCACGTAACGCTTGCTGATGATTTCCGCAAGAGCACATAAAACCGTCTGTATATATATTAACATTATATAGACTTAGGATCAGGTGAGACCAATCTGTTACCGTGAGACCGCGTGAGACCAATACCTAACGTATGAAACTTCACAAACAAACATCGTGAAGGTACGTAAATAAAACTCGAATACGCAGACCTAAAAATCACTTTCGATGCAAAAAAATATCCAAAACCTGGTAAAAACAAAACCTTCACAGCTCAAATGCTGTGAAGGTTACAAATAAATAATGCGAACCTTCACAGCAGAAATGCTGTGAAGGTTTCGTTTTTTTACCTTTTTTTGTATTTTTTTCTTCAATAGTGTTTTTTAGTATGTTTCTACGATGAATGTTCAATTTTTTTTACCTTCACAAGTGTTTTGTCAGTTTTGATGTGAAGTTTTATGCAAAATATGTTGGTTTCACCGGTCTCACGGAAACAGCTTGGTCTCACCAGAACTTAACTCTATGTGGGTCATTTAAATAGCTATATATATGTACTTACGGGCTTCACTTGTTTGTTGCCAAAGTGCTTGAACACAACAATTTCTGCAACTCCCTGGTAAAAATTAAAACATAAAATATTACTACTAATAAGTATATGCTCTCATGATTCCTATTACATTTGGTGTATGCAAGTATATATAATTAGAAAACTATCTAGTAGTTAATTTGTTGAAGTTAATTAATTAAGAACTATATATATATATATATATATACCTTGAGTTCTAGTCTAGAAAGATATGGTCTCTTCTTGCTATCATGAGACATACGCACCCTCCCCCGTTTCTCTCCAGATTTAGTCCACTCCTTGCTGACGCTGGGGTTAGTCCACATATACTCCATGTCTTTTGGAGAAGCCCTTGACTCCCATGTTGTATTCATACCTATTGTCATCTTGACAATGGAACCACGTTAAATATATTTATATATTATATATAGATATATCTATATATAGAATGGATGTCTATTGTCATCTTGATAATGGAACCACGTTAAATATACAATATCTAGATCTTGTTTTCTGCATTTGTTGTATCGGGTCGGTTTACATGGGATTTTTTGTAGTAAATCACTTGTAAAAGACGATCTTGCATGATACAACTCTTTACATATATGAAAATCATATTCATATTCATACCTAGAGGGTTTGAAGGTGCAGCACCAGAAGCAGGATCATTACTCATAGGCAAGGTATCAACATTGAAAAATTGTCTGCCAAATGACAAATTTTTCCTCTTTTAGGAATTAATTATCAACTTTCTGTTTAAACCACTACAAATATATAATTAATACTCAACAATAAACTTAATTTATATATATTGACCTAGATGGAAGGCTTTCCTTAACAGAAAGATAGCGTTTCCAGTATGCCAATGTTGATTTATGAGTAGCTTTCTTTACACCCCCGTGATAAGCTCTCACCATGTACTCTTCACTTCTTTCTCTGCATGCATATATTAATGAATGCAACATCAACTTATTAACTTTTTCTTAATTAAGATCTTAGGCATATGTATGTATAGTATGTATGTATAATTAGATCAATTGAATGGTAATTAGATGGAATTAGTCACCTGTTAAGAAACTGGACTACTTCATTGATAGGTGGACTACTTCATTGATAGGCATATGTATGTATAGTATGTATGTATAATTAGATCAATTGAATGGTAATTAGACGGTAATCATTAATTCTTGGTCTCGTCAGAAACTGGACTACTTCATTGATAGGTGGGAAAGAGTTTTCGGGAAGGAGCCTGATGGCAAACTTCGTGGTTTTACACTCCCGGACAGGATTGATGTTGGGGATGATGATGATGACGTTACGTCCGATGATGATGTTTTATCTGACCATGATACTCTCATGAACACTAGACCAAAGAAAGTTTCATGGTCTGACAGGCAGGTGTCTACAAAGATGGAGCAGGACATGCAGTGATGTTCCGTTAGAGAGAGATTTAGTGTTGTCTTTCTTTAGTTTCTTGGGATCGGGTTTTTTCTTTTGTTAGTATCTTTTGATGCTTTTGGTGTGCGGCTTTGTGTCCCTTGGTTGTGGGGTACTTAGTCTGCTTTTTGTATTAGTACTTTTATTTTTATTTTTATAAAATTGCCAGGATCTTTCCTTTCAAAAAAAAAAAAAAATTAGTCACCTGTTTCCATAGAATGATAACCACTTAAGATAGGCAGCACCTAGATATAGGTTTATGAAAGGCCTGTATAGAAGATTTAACTTATTTCCACGCAAATCATATTCATTGTAACCCTGCTCACTGCAAATTAACCAGTTAACCAGATTTAGAATTAGATTTAGATATAGAGATAGAGATTGAGTTGATTCAAGTTTTAATTAACAGTCGATCCTTAATTAAGATTTAATTTAGTACGGACTTGATTAGCCAGTCTGCAGTTTTTGGTAAAATTTGCATGATCCCAATTGCTGAGGCTTTAATTTTTTTAATATAACATGTGGCTAGCGGATGTCGATCACTTTCAAGCTGACTAATAGCGCAAAGCATATCCTGCATCACATATATAACAAATTAATCTATGTCTATATATATATATATATATGTGGTTAATTATCCAAAAACTGAATAACATGTTACAAAACTAATTAAGGAACTTGAATGTGTGCATGCTTAATTATATATTTAAATAATTTGTTGGAAATTAATGTATATAGGACTAGTGCTCAATTAAACTAGAAATTAAACATACCGAGTCTATCTCTGATAAAAAATGCCTCTGAACTATAATCCCAGCCATAGCCTGGAAACTTCATATTATATATATATATACAGGGAAGGGTTCAAACGAGAACCATATCTATTTGCGAGAACGCGAGAACCTTCGCCCATGTACAAAATCATGTATGATTAATGTACAAAATCATATATGATTTAAGTAGAAAATCATATATATAATTCACGTACAAAATCATATATGATTCATATATAAAATCACATGTACAAAAATCACATATATAATTCACATAGAAAATCATATATGATTCACACATAAAATCACATGTGTAAAATCATAGGTGATTTTGTACATGGTCTACTTCCCATTTTTTTGTTAGTGTTGAATCATATATGATTATATACATGAAAAAAGGTTCTCGCGTTCTCGCAAATAGTAAGGGTTCTCGTTTGAACCTCCACCTATATATATATATATATATATATATATGAGAGAGATGGATGAATTAATAAACAGCTGAACTGAGAAACTTCAACTTAATTTGTATGTTGAATGAAATTAATTAAGGATCTGGTAGATATATATATTGTACCTTGATCTCATTTTGTGTAAAATAAGGTTGTCCATCAGTATCACGTGATAGGTGAACCTTTGACCCTAGAGACTCCCCTGCACTTATCCATTCAGCACTCACATCAGGATCCATCCACATTTCTTGCAGGTCCTTGGCTTCCACACAATCATCCCAATATCTAAAGCTTGGTGGCACCATCTTCACTTAATTATATATTCCTGGTTATACATTAACTAACTGCATGCATGCATATATGCAAAACAAACATATCTTAATTAAGTTCATGAATTTTCAAATTGAAAAGAGATTAAAGATGAAATATATTATAGATCATACATGATTGTGTAAATTAAAAAGATATATAATTAATTAATTAATTAATGTAGCAACTAGATAATTAAGGATCGTCTCCCTGCGTCTGGTGATTGATTATATGGGAGGAAGATCGACGGCAGGGGAATGCGGAGGAAGAAAATGGGAAACAAAGAAGAAAGAAGAAGAAATAGTTGTTGATGATCGAAAATTAGTTCCTGTGGCATTCATTAATTAATGGAATTACATTGTGGTAGAAATCAACATTATACACCAATTAAACACACATTTAATTAATGGTCATTAGATTTTAGTAATATATATGATTTGGTAAAGATCCTATAAGTCTATAACCTTTTGAAAGGAAAATGGAATAAAACCGAGACCGAAAAGAAAATTAATATTTATAGTTAATTTATTGAGAGAGATTGGAGAGAGAACATTTGAGTTTGAACGGAGGTTACGCCCGTTAGTTGATTTAATTAAGTTTAAGGATATGATTAATTTTATAAATGACACATGTTAAAATCTCATTGGTGGATAGGGGTGGTATAGGAATAGAAGCGATCGCCATCCGCTATGGCGTGTGGTATGGGGCCGGTACCGAATCGGTACCCTCGGCAACACCGTCGAGGGTATCCGGCACGGTAGCCAGTATGGCACTCCACTACCGGTTTTGCTACCAATCTCTCTCTCTCTCCTTTGTGTCTATCTCTCTCTTCCTTCTCTCTCTTCCTTTTTATTTTTTTAATTATTGTTTAGATCGGTATGGAATTGGTAAGGTATTGGTAAAGAAGGTGTTGGTAAGCTGATGTGATGCTGAGGTACGTGGCAGCTGGTACCATTGGTACCAATGGTACCAATTGGTACCATAGTGGATGTTACATGTAACTTAGGGAGGTGTGAGGACCCCACTAAAATTGGAAAAAATAAAATTTTTGATGTAAAATTATAGTTTTTTTTATGTTTATATCTCATTTTACCCCATTAAATTTTTATTTGGGACCCCATTAATCAAAAGAAATTCATTGAAACCAACTATAAAATCAAAAATTATTTTCAAAATCAATTTAAAAATCGAAAGGGTTTCTCAAATCGACAAAAAATTGAAAAATCTCTTGAAAACGACCAAAAAAACCTCCTAATACTTTAAAATCGTGGATTTAGGCTAAAAGTATATATAATAACTTTATCGATATTTATCCTACCTTAAAAAGTGACCCCACTCGAAAAAAATCCTGAATTCGTCATTGTATAGGAAGCAATTGTACAACGATATGTTTCCATTTTAAATACCATGATGTATATATAGTTGATTACCTCATATATTTTTACAAGGCATATATATATGGCATGGAACAACAAATTTATTAATGAACTAAAAATTAGTAAGAAGCTAGAAAACAATCAAATGAGTAGATTGTTTTTTGGATTACGACACCAATCGGTCCATCTAAGACTTCCTACTAAGTAAGGTGAGGTTGCAAATCTAGTGAAAAGCAATAGATTGTACATGGTTAGCAAGCATATATAAGGGGGCTAATTAATTGTATAACACAATTAGTACTCCTAAACGATCTCCTTTTTAATATTTATATAATTCAATCCCAAAGGTGGTATTTTCCTACATGCCTTATGTGACAATTATATGCAAATTTGACAATTTACTAAATTAATATAAGTTGAATTATAAAGGACGTTGTTATTTGAACGATCACAATTCTTTTCTCACTTACATAAAAGTAAATCCTTCTTACACTGGATTCCATCTAGCCACACATACCCATACCCCTCATATGAAGCCCATTTATTATTGCCCTTGACAAAGTATACATTCTACCAATCGACTCATGGTTAATTAAACACACATTGCACGGGTTTAATTAAATTGTCATAGAAATTATTGATTAATTCGTATTCAATTACGACTAAGATAAGTTGATAATAACAACAATACATAACAAGTTAAAAAAATGAGTAAGAGAAGATATATTTATATAAAAATCATGAATTTGATATAGAATAATATATATAAGACGATTTATAATGGAGTGGAGATCGTATAGGCATGCATGAGAGATGCAATATATGGGTAGGATGAGTGGAGCAGTTGGTTAAAATTAAAAAAAAACCCCAAATTGGAATTGCAATTATATATGTATTTACTTAATTTTTTTTTAATGGTAAGTTAACACACATTCAAGCAGTATCGGGTTTTTAATTAGGCAATCCCACTAATCCATTTAATCCATTGCAACTTGGCCCAACCTATGGCTGAACCAAACTGGCATGAAAGTGGATCCCATAGACTGGATCCTCCCATACCGACCCCAAACCCCTATAAGATTCAAACTCTACTAGTGTAGCTTTCACCCCACACCCCTTGGGATATTACGTATCCAACTTTAACACTCTTTGATAATATATGTATTTACTTAATTGATAACCGCAAGTAGTTTTCATGTCCATCTCTATATATATACATTGCTATATATTCAGATATAATTAAGAGAGAGAGAATTATATTTACTTAATGGAAGGTCGTGGTGGTGGTTTATACGATGACGACGGCGGCGGTGGTATCAACATGATCTTATCTCCGCCACAACAACAACCTTCTTCATGGAGACTGAACATCAACCACTTCCATCTCCCACAACCACAAACTTCTTCTAATTCTTCTTCTAATTCTACTTCTAATTCCACTTTCCGTCGCATCTTTCGCCCTACTCCAAGTAGTTAATTCCACTTAATTAATTCCATCATATGTTAATTACACACACATGCATCCTTATTCTATCACTATTAATTTCATTCTTTGAGTATTTCTTTAATTCCTTAATTACTTTATTTTAAGTTTTAATCATCCTCCTTATTATGCATATATATATATATATATATACTTGGATGTTATATATATGGATGAATGGATATCGATCATCTTTGAATGAGCCCGTTTACTTGACGCTTACCGGGTAAGTGTTTACCGGGTCAATTTACCTTACGGGATAATCATGAAAAGAACTAGAATTAGAAAGCATGAAGCGAGAGTAGCGTCTTACCCGGCAAGTGAGATCCACAATTCTTACCCGGTAAAAGCTTACCGGTTAAATTGTTGTGTAATATGGTACGTGATAATGTTCAATTTCACAGGTAAGCACTTAACGGATAAGTGGCTAAGTAAACTACCCCTTATTTTCTAGGTCATAAATTCCATCTGCTTCATTCCTAGAATATATAATTCAAAAGATGAATTCAACGCTTAATTTGGCTTTTGTGCTCAAAGTTTCAATTTTTACACGACTACAATTGTTGTGCATATAAATGATGTTGTTGGTGTGAAGTAGATAATTAAGTTTCATGGCAAGAGTTAATATATATTGCATTTTGTCTATAATTAATATTATCTAAATACAGTTTGGCCAAATGAAAGTTTGTTAACAACTATATATGATCAGGGAAACATGGAAAGGTTCAAGAGTACTACAAGAAACAGAAAAGACTCCTTGAAGGCTTCAATGAGATGGAAACAATGAATGAATCAGGCTGTTTACCAGGAACCCCCTTGACAGAGGTTATTAACTTGCTTTTATTTGCTTGTTAAATACCTATCAAATACTTTCTATATACATGCATATTCATTTACCATTTTCCTACATATATGTATATATCCCTACACTCTTAGTATTTTAATTTGCTCATACTAACTAAAGATATCATGTTTTGCAATAAATTAATGATGATATATCTGCTTACAACTACTATATATGTGACTTGAGAAAAAAAAAGATCTATATATATATAGAAGATGTCAAGAACCTTTTAAGTTCAAATACTATACTTAATTATTCATGGGGTAAGCATGTGGCTATACCCAGACCATCGGCTTTCGGGTCGGTCCATGGTCGTCGAGGTTTAATCGGGTGCCCGTATGGATCCTGGATACCTCGTCAACTTCGTGTGAGGACGTGTGTGTGTGAGTTATTTATCGTTCAAAAAAATTATGTTGATAGAAAGTATTGTCCATTGCATGATCCTGATGAAGCATGTGTAGGATAGTAGTGGATATTTAATTATTTGTTTTAATTTGTTGCAGGATGAAATGAATAATCTGGCTAAGAATGAGAGAATGGCCATCTATGTCTCAAACATGGCTAACTTGGTCCTTTTCATAGCAAAAGTTTATGCTTCTATTGAAAGCAGATCTCTAGCTGTCATTGCATCAACCTTGGATTCCCTCTTGGACTTGTTATCTGGATTTATTTTATGGTTTACTTCAAATGCCATGAGAAACCCCAACCAATATCACTATCCAATTGGAAAGAACAGGATGCAGCCTGTTGTACGTAATTAACCTCTTTCATCGATCATTATTTATGTTTTATCTTATTAAGAGTTTTGCACTACTTCGGTATATATGACGCATATATATATATGTTTTGCAGGGCATTATTGTTTTTGCTTCAGTAATGGCAACTCTTGGCTTCCAGATATTGCTAGAGTCTGCAAGACAACTTATTGCCAAGGTAAACTATATATCCTAACTTCAATTCCATGTTGATTTAATTCATGACCTTATTGTTAATTGGATTCGAAACATCTTCAACCTTTGATAACTAACTAATTAGTTAATCAAAGGTTGTTGTTTAAGTCCTTAATCATTCGGTTTTTGTTTAATATATATACTTACATTTGGAGTTGGTTGCAGACTCGTCCTGACATGGATCGTGATAATGAATATTGGGTGATTGGCATCATGGCTAGTGTCACGGTCGTGAAGTTTATGCTCATGATCTATTGTCGGAGATTTAAAAACGAAATAGTGAGGGCCTATGCTCAAGACCATATGTTTGATGTAATCACCAATTCTGTGGGATTAGCTTCGACCATTTTAGCTGTTCGGTATGAGTGGTGGATTGATCCTGTGGGGGCTATAATAGTGAGTATACGCATATAGTTAGTTAAGATGTGTTGAGTTATATATAATCATCTTGTATAGTCTTTAAATATCAAGTATTTGTACTTTGCAGATAGCAGTTTATACAATATGCACATGGGCTCGGACAGTTATTGAGAACGTATGGTCATTGATAGGAAGAACGGCTCCACCAGAGTTTCTAGCAAAATTGACATATCTGGTATGGAACCACCACGAGGAAATAAAGCATATTGACACGGTGAGAGCATACACATTTGGTTCTCATTACTTTGTGGAGGTAGACATTGTATTGCCAGAGGATATGATGCTAAGTCAAGCCCATAATATTGGTGAAATGCTACAAGAAAAGCTTGAACAGTTGCCTCAAGTTGAACGAGCTTTCGTTCATATCGACTTTGAGTTCAGTCATAGACCTGAACACAAAGCCAAGGTCTGATCCTAATTTCTACATGTTTGCTTAATTTAATTTTGTTTTTAAGTTAATAAGAAGCAAACAAAACTATAAACAACTTAATTGTTCATCAGGTATTATATTTTTGTTGTGACTTTATGCATTAACATTCCGAGGGTTGGTATATATATATATATATGCCATTAACTTCATATGGAACTAGATCTTCGAGTTAAGCCGTTCAAAAAAAAGTTAATTAAATGGAATGTGGAATGTTAACGAGATCGATGGCAGTCGAAGAAGGTTGTATGTAGTGAAAAAGAATTATTGTCTTGCACTTGTAATGTATTTGCTTTAAATAGACACATATATGTATATGTATGTCCTCTAGAATTGATGATGATGAATAGCAAACTTTTTCAAGACTCCAATTGACGATTGGGGAAGATGTATGTATCTCAAAAAGAAGGCAAAAACGATTTGTCAAGAATTTGGTTAAAGCTTTATTTAAAGAAACTGCTTAATTACTTAATTATCTACCAAGTGGATGAGTAGTGAGTACTACTAAACCATTGAGATGCTAACCTCAAAGAAGAGCTACTATATATCAAAGATATAGCTTATTGTCATGGACGGAGCTAGTGAGGTTCTCACGGTGGCACGTGCCATCGTATTATTTGTTCGGCGAGAGGTAAAAATATTTTTTGTAAAGGTGCAACCATATTATTTTGAAGGGTGTCACTGTATTATTTTCAACACTTAAAGGGGTGCAACAAAAGACCCAAAAATTTCTCAAAATCAATCAAAAAACCGAAAAGTTATCTTAAAATCAACCAAAAAACCGAAAAATTCTTTCAAAATCAACTAAAAAAACCGACAAATATTCTCGAAATCAACCAAAGAGCCAAAAAATTCTCTCGATTCAACAAAAATATCAAAAAAAATCCATCGAAATCAATAAAAAATAACTTAAAAAATCTCTCAAATAAACCAAGAAATCAAAAAAAAATTCTCAAGATCAACTAAACATTTAATTATATGTTGCTACCGTTTAAAAATTGTTTTGACTTTGCCCCTGCTTATTGCTATCACCCTTGTTTTGGCTTTGCCCCTGCTTATTGCTATCACCCTTGGATTACTTCAAAAGATTTGCCAGGGGCCTTATTTGTCCTAAAGGTGTCATATATAATTCAATTAAATAACAAGAAAATAATTTCAAAGAGGATTCAGGAAAACTTATGAATGATTTGAGTATGAGTTTCAGGGAAACAACCACAAACAGCAGTAGATTATGGGTTGATAAATGCATCATTTCAATAAGGGTGTGAATATATTGGAAATTGGTACAGATGCATTGGGAATATAAAAAGGGGTAATTGATTCAAATGCCCATAACGCACATCCACTTTGCACAATATACCCACACCGTTACGCCGTTATAACGGCGTTATAACGGCGATATAACGCATCAAAACGCCGTTATAACGCACCAAAACGCCGTTATAACGGCGATATAACGCACCAAATGTGCGTTATAACGGCGATATAACGCACCAAATGTGCGTTATAACGGCGATATAACGCACCAAATGTGCGTTATAACGGCGTTTTTGTGCGTTATATCGCCGTTATAACGGCGTTTTGGTATAACGGCCCTTATAACGCACATTTGGGGGTATGATTGCAAAGTGGGGGTTGGGCTTTGGGTATACCGGTAAAGCTCCCTATAAAAAGTGTATTTGATGTTGATGTGTGTGAGGGGAGGAATTCACCTTTTTTGGTGTAGATAGCAAGGGGAAGCTAAATACACCGTTGACTTGCTATATGTACCCAAAAAGTGAATTGCGTCATACACACATACGTCAACATCAAAGACCACTTTTTCAATTCCCGATGCATTTATTTCAATTCTCGATGCAACTCCCCTTTAGTAAATTAGGTGCATATAGCAACCCTCGATAGCAATTCATATGGTGCATTTAGACTTCTCCTAGAGTATTCATAATCAAAAGACTAAAGTTCATTTTTGGTCCCTAATATTGGTCATTTTCAACAATTTTCATCCCTTAACTTTGTTTAACAGATTTGTCTCTCATGTTTGATACCTTGCAACGGTTTTTTTGTCCCTCATCTTAATGATAGTTAACTTTTTTCATTAAATCCAATTTAACGAGGGGCATTTAGTTATTTACTTGTTCTTTTTTCATAAAAACCATCAAACTTTAGGGACATATTACGTAATTATTCTACCATTATGTATGTATGTGTATATATATATGCATACATACATACAGAGACGTTCATTTGTAAACCCAAAAAAGAATATAAACCGTGAACCCATAGTTGCCCTTGATAAAAAAATGGACGGTCAAGATTTGAGCTGTTATAATTTTTAAAAAAATTAATTCAAAATGCACCGTAACCGCCTCCATCTCAGCCGTTGATTGTTTAGTCATGTGGTATGGATTGGTTCACACGCTTTATACTCCTTTTTAGTTCACAAATGATTATCCCTCTACATACATACATACATACAAACACATACACGCACACACACATATATCCCTTCTCTTTTCGATGGGTCATCGTTGTTCCTACCAAACTGTCAAACCCAACGGCCTACTCCTTAATACATGCTCTTCCCAAACTCACCCTTCCCAAACACCACCCTTGGCTTCACCGTTGTTCGTACCACCAAACACCACCGCCCCTCATCAATTGTTACCCTTATTCTCACTTACCAACTTCACCATTCCCCATCACCCGCTTTTCTATCACAGTACCCTAGTCCCTCCAAGCTTTATCCCTTTTTTCATATTGTTTCCTCTTTTCTTTCGTTGGTCATTCTATAAGAGATTAAAGTCAAGAAGTGGTGTTTTTAAGGGGTGGAAGATGATGCAAATAGAATAGAAGAGAAGATCGGTGAGGTTGGGTTCATTTGAACCGTGGAACGAGATGGGATTTTTTGTGTGTGTGTGTGGGGGGGGGGGTGTCGTCTAAGTTACAATGGGGCAAGAGGTGGTGGTAATTATAAGCTGGGTCTCCTAAGGGATGGGTTTCTTTTTCTTTTTTTTTGGATAAGGTTCACCTGGGTTTACCCATACTACATCCTTGGTAATTTTTACCGAGAGCTAAAGCATGCTCCCTTGGGATTAACATTCAGTGGCCCCTGATTGCTCACCCCCGGATTTGAACTTGGGTGGATTTTCCCTAACACCAAGCCTTAACCGATAGGCTGTCCCATTGGGGTTAAGGGATGGGTTTCTTTGTATGTGAAGAAGATGATTAAGTGGCATAGTGGTGAGGGTATGTTGGGGGAAGATGAAGTTAATTTGGGAGGGTGGAGGTAATCGACGGTGAAGTGTGAGCAACGGATTTGCTCCTATGTGTCTATGTGTCTATTATATATATACTAAAGTTAATTACTCAACAATCCATAAAAGTTTCATGGTTTTTCTAAAAATAGGAACACTTTTTAAACAGGTGAAAGAATAAAAGTACACCTAATTGAAATGGATTTAACAAAAATAACTAACAGCCATCAAAATAAGAGATGAAAATCGTTGCAAAGCGTCGAAGAAGGACAAACATATTAAAACAAAGTTAAGGAATAAAAACCGTTGAAAATAACAAACATTAACAAACATTTAGAGACCAAAAGTGAACTTTAAATGAAATGAAAAAAAAAAAAAGGAAAAGAAGTAGGTCCATCTAGTCTTGCAATTTAATTGAATGCATGTCGTAAAAACCAAGAATTATTTAGAGTCAAGAATTACTTGAAGCCTCAATTTTAAAATATCAAAGGTGAATATAGATGATCATCAACCTTTTAAATGGATGAGAAGTTACCAAAGAAAAAAGAAAAACAAGAGGGACCAAATTCGAATGTTTTTAGAAAAACATGATAACCATGTTGTATTTTTAAAAGTAAAAGGAGAGAAATTATATTTATAGCCAGCCATGGCGTGGAAGGAAGGGTGTTATGGTAATTTGATTGTAATTGGGAAAGCTAGGGTTTGATCCAGATGAGCCTATAAAGATGCAACATACACGATGGCCTTATTCCATCAGCCGACTCCTTCCTTCCTTCCTTCCTTCCTTCCTTCCTACCTTGCTACTCGGCCGGCGATGGATGGGTAAGTAATATCTATATATATGTATGGTCGAGATTGGTTTGTATGGTTTGTACAAACTATCTGGTTTGTAACGTATACGACCCCTATCTATCTATGTATCTATCAATCTGTTGCGAATGAATGAACGAACTAATTGCCAATGATGAGCGATGTATTGTCCGTACCATCTGAAAAAGGCTTTTATAGGCCTCTTTTGATTAGTAAAATCGCATCCAATTTCTGAGGCATTCGTTTATCCATTTAATATTTTTTTTGTTTCTATTGATTTGAGTAGGAATAGGAATTGCCGATGATGTATGATGTATTGTCCGTACCATCTGAAATCCTTTGATTAGTACTTGCATCCAATTTCTGAGGCATTCTTAGATTTTGTTTTCTTATATAATAAGAGATTAATAAGAGATTTTTTAAGGCAACAATTTAGAGTCTCTCATTCACTTGATCGATAGTGCATTGAGTGCTGTACGTTGCCCATATGAAAATTGGTGCCGATATTCTGGCATTCTGGGATCCCATTTTCCCTCAATGCATTCAGGTGTTCCTACACTTCTTTAATGTTTATTAGCTAAAGTTTTCTACATTTTAACATCTAAATTCACATTCTATTAAGTTTGTTTATCAAGTTATTGGCAACAAAGGACTAAGTGGGCTTTTTGTTTGTGAAAAGAGAGAGAATTTGATTGGATTAGGAGTTGATTTTCAAGAAAACTGGTGAATTTTTAATATGTGGAATTCCTTGGGGATAAAATTCATTTTTTACAAAAGAATTTCAATTTTATCAACCCATTAACATCTAATAGAGGTTCTTACCTTCTTTTTGCACTTTTTATCGCCATGCTATTTCCACTTCATTGAAATAAGAACTCATATAAAATCTCACAATGGTAGTTCTTACAAGGGCTTGTCTGGGATACCGTTGAGGAGCCAATAAACATTTTTAGATAAAAGTGTTTTTAGATAAAAGTGCTAATCGACTTATGTGGTGGAAAATGAGTCTTAAAAAGTGTGTGTAAATTACAGACCCAAATCAGAACCCTACATTGCAAAATTGAAAACCAAAATTGATCCCAAAGCAGTGGGAACCAAAATCAAAACCAAATCGATGTGTTTTTAGTGATAAATCCATTTCAATTGGAACCAAAATTGTTCCAAGTTGATTGAAAAACTCTAGAAATTACGATAGATGAAGAAGAACAGTAGATGACGATGAAGATGAGCCAATGATGATGAAAAGAGCAATTCGTGAGTAAGAGAAACTGTGATGATGATCTTTGCTGCAGAAAAGTCTAAGGGTTGTGACTTCTTTGGTAACGTGATAGGTCAAATTGGGAATAGGGGTGTTCAAAAAAACTGAAAACCCGAGTAACCGACTTGCCCCGCAAGAACTCAACCCAAAAAACCGACATTTGCAAAACCCGTAACCCGACAAACCCGAAAAGTCGGGTACCCGTTAAACGCGGGGCGGGTTCGGATTTTAAAATTCGGTATCTGCAAGTACCCGTCCTGCTCCGTATGCTTTTAACTTATTTAAAAATATATATATTTATTAATATGTAATAACAAAAGCAATATTTTTTTTGAACATAAGAAAAGCCATTTGATGTCAATCCCTCAAAACCGTGCCTAAACTTACCTCTAGCAGCTCCCTTTCCCCAATTTTTTTTGTTTCGACATCGAGTGTTTGAATAATAAACCGTTGAACTTTGGTATGTAGTTTGAGTAATGAACTATTGAACTTAAGTGTTTTTGGTTTAAATTTATAAAGTTATTGTTGAAAAAACAGTAAAAACGAAAAACATATCGATTTTCGGGTAACCGCAACCCGGACCGCGGGTACCCACCTCCTTGCGGGTACCCGCAGTCTGCGGGTCGGTTTCGGTTATTAAAACGGGGTACCTTCCCCGCGGTTTGCGGTTCACAAAATCTTACCCCCCCTTAATATAAGGCGATTTATATATTGTTTTTGGGTGTTATAATACACAAAACTACTTTTCTTAATTTCTATATGTGTGTATACATGATATAACATACAAACACACACATACACACACATATTGAGATTGAATATTGCCATGTGACGTGATACTAGTGATGAAACTTTACAGTTGTTGTGTGATGCGATACTAGTGATGAAACTTTACAATTGCCATGTGATGAAACTTTACAATAAAATATTGTGTAGATAAATAAAATTTGAATATTATGAAGGTAATAAATAAATAATCCGAACATTCACAACAAAAATTCTGTTAAGGTAAAAAAAATTGAACATTTACATCAAAAACACTGTGAGCGTAACATGACAATGTGTTTTACAATGAATGTTCAAAGAAAAAATTACTTTCATGTAAATAATGTTGATCTTACCGGTCTCATGAAAACAGTTTGGTCCCACGTGAACTTGACCCTAAAATCCTATACCGTGAAACCTATACAATCCCATGAAATCTTATAAAATTCTATGAAACGTTTTCATATTTAATATGAAATATATGGAAAGTCAATGATTATGGAAACGTTTAATAGAATTTTATAGGTTTGCATCTGTTTCAGAAATGGGCTGCACTATAGGGAGAGAGAGAGAGAGAGAGAGAGAGAGAGAGAGAGAGAGAGGGGGGGGGGGGGGGGGGGGAGTTCAAATGTAACTTTTGTTATGATCAATATTTCTGGTTAACTATACCAATTAAAATTAGTATGATTATTTTTGAACTTTTAGAAGCCAACACCAAAAAAAATCCACCTTTTCTAATACTAAACATAAATGTATTACATCTTTTGACTTCTTTCGTAAAGTATATAACATAAAATCGAACACATTTGGTAATGAACGATAAAATTGATAACATCAAACACATTTGGTTTGAAATTTTATCAAACATGTGTTGCCTCAACAAAGAGAATTGGACTAAGCCCAAAGTTGAGAGAGTTTATAAGAGGAGGTCTAAGAAAGGGCCCAACTTATGGGAGGGTAGACGACTAATAAATAGTCTGGAATGCCTTGGGCATTAAGCATGCTATTTTGAGTATTTTTTTCCATTATTCATTCTGTTAGGCTCTTAGCGTGTGTGCTTTGAGAGAGGGATCTTCCCTGGTGGTTACTTTTCTTCTTCCTCTGTATTTCTTTTCCATTATCAATCGCAATTACAAACCCTTCCTATTCCCTTTCTTAATTTTGCTAATCCTATCAAGCACTAATATTGATAATGAACAATATTCATGTACAAAGAAAGACGATCATTTGTGAATCCCAAAATGATATAAACTGTGTGAACCAATACATATTTGATAAAAAAAATCAACGATTTGACATAGAGGATGGTATGGTGTATTTTGATTTTCTATTTTTTTAAAATATAATTGCCCATATCTTGACCATTGATTTTTTTGATCATTTGTGCGGATTGGTTCACAAGATTTATATCATTTTTTGGGTACACAAATGATCTTTCTTCCATGTGTATGTGTGTATAATATATATATATATATATAGAGGAGCCTTCCTGTAAAAACCATTTTTTTTTTGTAAAAACCCGTAAAAACCGACTAAAAAATAATTTTTTTTATGATTTTTTTCCATCAAATGTTAGAATTGATATATTGTTTCACATATTTTTTTTTTCATAAGATGAATATCGTCCATGAATTTGTTTCATAATATGAATACAAATGTTGTATATTTTCGATTCATAATATGAATAAAAATTTTATTTTTTCATGGATGATAATTACATTATGAAAAAAAATATATGTATAGCAATAGTTAATATCATAGTATTTGATAAAAAAAATCGTAAAAAAATTATTTTTTAGTCGGTTTTTACGGGTTTTTACAAAAAAAGTGGTTTTTATTTGATTATTCTCCTATATATATATATATATATATATAGAGAGAGAGAGAGAGAGAGAGAGTGAGTGTAACACTCAAAATTTCACAAGACAGTTTAACCAGAAAAGTAACCATTCATAAGAAGAAAGCGGAAACTTGTCCCCAAGATTTAAATAAAATGAACTTCCAGAAACCATAATGTTCAAACCTCGCTCCAACGAGCAAAACCACATGTATCATAAAGATAAAACCAACCGACAAAATAAGTTAATAAAAACAGTTTGGAATCCATTATAACTCATACTCTCTCTTTCTCTTCCCTTAGAGACTGAACATGCGGAACCCGGAGCCTCAAATCTTTTCTTTTCCCTTTCGGGAAGTGCCTGCATCTAAATGAAATAAACAACAACAACGGGGTAAGCGGAATGCTTAGTGAGAACACACCTAACCAACTATCATCATACATACATAACAACAAAATCATATAACCACATACGTGCCTCTTGCACTATCTTCCCTTCGGCTAAACCCGAAACAGGAAGAAACTCCATATCCCCGAAGGGAGAACATATCCCCAGAGGGAGCATACATAACATAAGCAATTACATGTCTCATCATCATACACATACAACAATAGGTAGCTAGGTAGTGAACTCATCTTAGAATGATCACAACTAGCTCACGGTACTTTCAAGGGTCACCACGTAACACCTAAACACATATATGCATACATAACATGTATCAACAAATATTTAAATATTCCTAATAAACATACCCGAGCCTTAGGCTCCAAACTCAAGGAAAACCTACTCCAACTCTATCAACTTTTCTACATTATTAACTTAAACAATCCCTTGCGGAAAATCCCTTGAGAGAACCCCAAATGGTCGCCGCAAGAAAAAGTCGCAAAATCTATATATATATATATATAAAAACTTTCTGCCCAACTCCCCGGCCGGGGAAGAATTCTTCCCGGCCGCGAAAGGAGGCAGATTTCCTTTCTCCATGAGTTTTCAACCCCAAACTCGTGGGTTTTCACTCCAACCCATAAATTCAACCATTCTTTGAGCAAAAAAAGTGTATACAACCATCTCCAAACATTCAATTACATTCTATAACATATAACCATTACAAAACCTCCAATTGATGATCAATTAATCATAAATTCCCAAACCAATTTAATCGGAACCCTAACTTTCAAAAATCAATTCAATCCAACCAAATACAAGTCTATACTCCATTCTCATACCAATAACCAATAATTATAACATCGATTTGAAGTATAAACAAGTATTTGATGATCAATTGATCATCTCTCCACAAACCCTAGTCCCAACCATAAACTCAATCTTACACAAACATGAATTGGGATCATACCTTATGCAATTCTCGTAGCTACCACTTCAATTGCACCATAGCAACCTCTGAACTTACTTCAATTGCTTCCAATTTCTCTAAGGATTCGATGTCTCTGTCCCTTCTCTTCTCTAGAAACCGTCTAAACAAAACTGAAGGGAAGTTGAGGGCTTTTCTTCTTATACACAAGCCACCACTCAACCCTTGCACTTTCACTTAATACACTTTAGCCCCTAGGCTCCTACAAATACGTTAACTGGGTTAATTAACTAATCTGACCTCGTTAAAACTTAACACGGGAAACGGGGCGTTACAGTGAGTTAGGTTCCGGTGAGACCAAGTCTTTTTGGTGAGACCGGTGAGACCAACATATTTTACTCGAAACTTCACATCAACACATTTGTGAAGGTAAAAAAATTGAACATTCATCGATAAAACATACTAAAAAACACAATTGAAAAAAAAAATCCAAAAAAAACTTAAAAAACGAAACCTTCACAGCAGTTTTTTTTTGTGAAGGTTCGCATTATATATATGTAACCTTCACAGAACTTGAGCTGTGAAGGTTTCGTATTTTAGGTTGTTTTCGATATTTTTTTGCATCGAAAGTGAATTTTAGGTCTGCGTATTCGAGTTTTATGTACATTCACGGTGTTTTTTTGTGAAGTTTCATACATTAGGTATTGGTCTCACGCGGTCTCACGATAACAGCTTGGTCTCACCTGATCCTAAGTCGAGAGAGAGTCAGATTCACGTGAGACCAACATTTTTAAATGAAATTTCACAGCAAAACATTGTGAATATAAAAGAAATTGAACATTTATAATTTCAACAAACCATAAATGTCAAAGGACTAAAAGTTAAAACATTTCCACAACCTCTGTTATTATTATTATATTATTATTATTTATTGTTATGGTAGCTTAGAAATAGTACAAACACATTTGCTAAATATATATATTTTTAATATAAACCAAGTTATTTAGAACTAAGAATAGAATCAATAATATTGTAAAAAAATAAATTTTTATGAAACGTATGTTGGCAAATCTATTCTTGAGTTCATGTTGATAATCATGATTAATTCTTTTGTCCAATTACTTGGATATTAGGGTAAGTGATATCTATTCATGGTACAAGATCAAAATTATAGAATGGTAAGGCTATGTTTTGTAAACTAGCTGATGGTTGATAAGCTAGCTGGTAGTTGATAAACTAGCTTTTGAACAAGTTATGTTTGGTAAAAAGTAGCTTATGAGTATATAAAATGACCAAAAAAGTATCTTGGGGTATAATTATTAATACTAATAAGAGTATAATTAGAAAAGGCTACAAAAAGCTTCCAAAAAACTACTTTAAGTAGCGTTTTAATAAGCTAACTTATAAACTAGCTTACGGTCCATCAACATAAGGAAGGAGTGAAGACACTTTGTGTCTACTTGTTTTTGCACTTTTAAGCATTGCATTTGTTTTACTTCATGGCCTCTAAAGATGAGTTTTGGGAGAGTAGAAGCAGCAAGGTTAAACAAACCATTGTAAGAGTTGTTTAGTAAACGTTTATGAGATAAGTAATTATCATCAGGGCCGTTCCTAAGATTTTGGTGGCCCTGTTCGAAAATTAAACATGTCCTTAACTTTTTGATTACTTTTTATTATTATATTTGGATGTTTGTTTGACAACAAATCGACAAATAATTCATCTTTGATTTGAAAAAATTGTTCATTTTTTCTTTCCTTCTAAAATTAAATTTTAAATTTTAATAATTTCAAAATTTAAATATTATTAATCTATTATTAAACACTATATTAGAAATTAAAAATTATTTGAATCTTTTTAAAATAAAATCAGTTAATACTAAAAAAATCTAAATTCTATTAATCATGAGAGATAAATATTAAAAGAATCATTAGAAAAATACCAAACAACTAATATTCTTAAAAAATCTATATAATTTATATCATTTATTTGGTAAATTCATATTATTAAAAAAATTTATAAATTTATCATAAAGTATATTATAAAATTAAAATATCCTTTTGATAAAACTTAAGAAAAATAAATTAAAAGTATAAGTGGCTAAATTTATCCGTAACTAAATTAAAAATATTAAAAAAAATCATTCAAGTTCTCTGTATATGTATTATTAACTGGTTGATAAGCCCGGGCTTTGCACCGGGTTCATGAACATTAGCTACCGACACTTTAACATATTTCAGTCAATATACTAAAATGAAATATAAAAAACTAAAAGATATAACGTGAATAAATATTATAAGTTTAGGGGGCTGATATGTAAGTTTAAAGGTGGGTATAAGATTCAGGTCGGTTGGAACGTATATATATATCGTATATAATAAAATAAATACATGAAAAAAATTATCAATATTAGGCTCATTTTGATCTTATCGACGATACGATTATAATGACGCAGTTTGTTAACATTAAAACGTATTTTTTTAACATATTTTAGATTGTATCGACGATACGATTATAATGGCGTAATTTGTTAAAATTAAAACGTAATTTTTTAACATGTTCCAACCAATATACTATATATGAGTAAAACGTAAAATGAAATATAGAAAAGTAAAGGGTATAGTATTCGGGTTGGTTGAAGCTTAAATATAATATATAATAAAATAGCTACATCAAAAATATTCAATATTAGGCTCATTTCGATCGTATCGACGATACAAACATAGTGGCGTAATTTGTTAAATTAAAACGTATTTTTTAACGTCTTTATGTCAATACACGATATATGATTAAAACCTAAAATGAAATATTGAAAAGTAAAATGTGTAAAGTGAATAAACCTTATAAGTTCTAAGTTTATGGGGCTAATATCTAAATTTGAAAATGGATATAGGAGTTGGATCGGTTAGAAGTCGAAACGCATATATAGTATATAATAAAATAACTACGTCAAAAATATTCAATATTAAGTTCATTTCGATCGTGTCGACGATACGAATATAATGGCGTAATTTGTTAAAATTAAAGCGTAATTTTTTAAATGTTTTTTAGCCGATACACGATATATGACTAAAACGTCAAATGAAATATTGAAAAGTTAAAGGTATAAAATGAATAAACCTTATAAGTTGAGGGGGTAAAAATGTAAATTTGGAGATTGATATGCTGGAGGAGGACGCGGGTCTAGGTGGGTCATGGGGAGGGGCATGGGTGGGTTTATGGTGGGTTTGGGTTAAGAATGAGAGAGGAAATGGTGGGTATGGATCGCGGATCGGGTCGGTCCGTAGGTGGGTTTTTGTTGGAGTGGGTTGCCTGCTGTTGTTTGTATAGTATTATAACTAGAAACGTACCTGCGTGCGTTGCAGCGCGAATTGCCTGATTTTTATATACATCATTGTAAACATCAATTTAATCATAATGTGTTCAATCAATTAACCTTCTAATGGTTTATTGAATAGTCAATTTCGAAAATTGAAATAAAAGTATTATTTTTATATAATAGAATATATAATATCATTGAATAAAAAATATTCAATATTGGGCTTATTTCGAAGGTATTGACGAGACGATTATGATGGTATAATTTGTTAAAAAAACGTAATTTTAATATAAATTTTAGTTCATAATATATGATTAGTTAGATTATATGATAATGGTTTAAAATATAAAATGAAAAAGTAAAGAACTAAAATAAGATTTAATAACTAACTATGGGGGTACAAAGTGTAAATGTGTAAAATAAAATGTTGAACAAAAGAAACTGTCATATTGAGTTATTTGCTTTTATATATAGTATAGATAATAAGAAATTTAAGGATAAAACAAAATTAATTGAAAACTATTTTAAATTTTATTTTATAAGAGAAAAATAATCATATAAACTTTGTATATTTTAGTTAAGCTAATCAATTTTAGATAAAACAAAATTACTTTGAAAACTACAATTTTCAATTTTTCTTGGACATCATCACGAGGAATGCGTGTGTAGCTGTCAAAGAAGGGTTTAACCACTATGCTAAGAGACGTTTTGCTTAAATAATTGTCTTAATTAATTAATATAGTGATTACTGCAACTAAAAACTTATAAAATATCCCGAGGCCCCCGACAATCGGGGGCCCTGTGCCGTAGAACCTATAGAACATCCTAAAGAACGGGCCTGATTATCATGAAATGTAATTACTCTCATCTATTTTATGAAATAACATTATTGGCCATCAAACGATGGTAAGCCATTATAATTTATAACCTAGTAAAAGTCACAAGTGTTTACCAAGCATACTGCTTAGTAAATGACCTTAAAGTATTTGTAGTTATTTGGTAATATTTTATTTTTTGCATTTATTTATCCAAATTCTTATTTTATTTAGAACATCTTTAACAACTTTGCTATAATTTATCTGAAATAGAAAATGACAAATCAAAATTTCTAACTTTTTTCATTTTTAACATCTTTTCTATTTTAGAGAATATATCATCATATGATTAAAATATACATTTGTTATCCTAATAAACTTTTAAAAAAATTTAAACAGTTAATTATGATATTGATGGAATAGATTAAAATTAATATTTTTCTTTTCTCATTTAGAGGTTTTGGAGAATCTCTTTACTTAGAGGATACTTCAAACTTTTCTATTGTAGCAAATGGTTTAACAATGCTATTGGAGCACTTTAGGAGAAAAAACTCAATTTTTTTATTTTAGCAATGCTCTTAATGCTATCAAATAAGTTAAAAACAACAATAAAAATTTATTAATCTTCATCCTCTTAAGGTTGTCTAACAATTTTGTTATATTCAAAAAAATTTCCTCAAGAAAGTATTTTGCTATCTATACATTGCATTTTTGTTTGGCAAGATTAGTAAACGTATTTATGATGATAAAGATGAAACATCCAGCAATAATCGATATTTCTATTCAAAAAGGAAAGAATCGAATATATTCCTTGGCAAGGTTGTTATGTGTTCTTTGATTACAATTAAAGACTAAATCCTCGTATTGCTTTTATGTTACTGCTTTATGATGTTGACGAACAACTAATACAAAGTCGTGTTTCTTTTGGTAAGAAGGCTTTTTGAATGTACAAACGTCATTGGTTTATCTAAGATTTTAATTTGAATATACATATAAAAGTCATGAATTCATCATGTAGATCCTTGTAGTTGACTTGTTTGAGTGTAGGGACAAAATTTCCTTGAAAAATTAATATATCGTCATTTGTAGTTTGGTTTATGGTTTGAGGGGGTTAAACAGTCCAAACCGGACCACGAACTCTTGATACCACCACTAGTATTAGAAAGGTATAATTATGTTTTCACATAACACAAATGAAATCTCATTTTCATTTTTATAAGATAAGGTCCAATCAATTAGCATGATAGAAAACTAATTGAGGTGGATGAAGTTAACTTAGAATGATGAATGAATATATTGTATAAATAGTAATTAAAAAGGAAAATGTAGGTAGGTATAAAGAGTTGAAGAAGGCTCCACTTCCACTTCCACTTTCACTACCACTCCCATAGTCCCACTCCATCCACTGATTGTTGAAGTTTGATGATATTTGATTTGACAAATATCTAATTAAAGAAGGTATACATATATTTTTTTTCATTTTTTTATAAAAAAAGAAAAGGTATATAGATATGAGGACATTGGCATAGGGAGTGTGGTAACATCCAGCCAAAAGGTGTTTATGGTGCCATTGATGTTCACATAATGTGCTCATCATCTTCATCTTCAATTCAATTTCAATTTCAATTCCTACTATATTATAAAATATATATTTATATTCCCTTTTTCTCTTCTTTACACATCATCTCAAAGAAAAAAAAGTTAACTAAGCATATTACAACTCTAAATTAATCTCAATTATAAATATCTTTACTATGTAACTCTTAGCTAATATATTCTCAAAGATGCATGATTCCAATCAAAAGTTAATCATAAGTCTTGATACCAATTTTTTCTTTATATATATATACACCCATTCATTTTGCATATCCTTTTGCCTGTTTCAAGGCTTGCTTTATTAGAGGGTCAAAGAGTTAACTAAGAACCGTTCTAAAAGAACAAATTGATACCCTACCCTTTGAATACTCCTAACACACACATATCTATTCTCTTCATATTTTTCTTTTAATATATATAATCACTAACAAATATAAATCTCACATTTTTAAATTAGGTACCCACTATTCTAAAAACAGCCACAACATGTGGCAAAAGGCTTTGTGCCTCACGCCACCCACGGACAGACCCACGCCGTTAAGTTTTTGGTTGATTTTGAGAGTATTTTTTTTCGATTTTTTGGTTGGTTTCGATGGATTTTTTTTGTTGAATCGAGAGAATTTTTTGGGTTGTGTGATTGACTGCGAGAAAAAATTGGGGGTTTTAGTTGATTTTGAGAGAAATTTTAGGTTTTTTGGTTAATTTCGAAAGATTTTTTTTAGGTTTTTGGTTGATTTAGAGTGAAATATTTTGGTTGATTTCGAGAGAAGTTTTTAGGTTTTAGGTGCACACCTAGATATTTCGAAAACGATACGATGGCACCCTCCGAAATAATACGGTTGTACCTTCGTAAAATACAAAAACCTTACCCTTCGGCAGACAAATAATAAGGTGGCCCATGCCACCGTGGACATCAAATAAGGTCTGTCCATGACGCCACGTCATATGAAATATTATTTATGAAATAGAAATTTCCTGCAAACCACGCCTTGAAAAACATTGTGGCTCCAAAGGCTTAACGCTTAGCCTCACTGCCATGCCCCATAGCTTATGCCATTTAGAACCTTAGATTTACCTTAGTTAATTGTTAAGATAATCATCACCTAAATTATGTTTAACTTGTTCATATATGTGTTAGCTGGTGCATGGGGTTAATTAATTTAGAAAAGAATGAAGCATGAGAAATTGATGATTGCAGAAGCATAGCAGGTTTTTTGGCATACCAACAGAATAACAAATCCATCATTATGACCATGTATCCATAAAAATTGAAAATATGCAAGAAAGACAGCTATTGCTAATATATATCTATGTATATAAATACATATATTAGTTAACTATATCTATCAAAATTAAGATTAAGAAAGACAGCAACTCCTGATTGTATTCCCAACTTTCGTTCTTGTCCCTCCATCATTCTTCTTGGCAGATTCTCTCCCATTCAGGCAACACCATCCCTTTTTTATTCTCTTCCCACCTTTCTCTTCCTCTCTCACACTATACATTAATACGTACACACATGTATATATATATATATATAGGGGAAGGTTCAAACGAGAAAAATATCAATTTAAGAGAACGTGAGGAGCGATCTCAGCAACTCATCTCGTGTGGACGTGAGCACGGAGGATTGACGCGATTCATGGGAGGGTAGAGATTATTAAGGGGGGAAACCGGTGAAAGCTGCATTTGTTGACCGGATAAGTGGCTAAGATTTGCTTTCTCACGTTCTCTTAAATTGATATGTTTCTCGTTTAAATCTCTCTCTCTATATATGTGTGTGTGTGCGAATATATATAGACGACAAATCATAAGAACCAATCTTGGCCCTTGATTTTGCATATTTTGAAATTTTTAAGCAGTTTCCAAACCAATTGCATATAAAGTTGAGAGTGAATTTTGGAATTGTTTTGATCCACATCGTTGACATTGATTTATTAATCTGCATGGATGGTTGAAATTGGTTTGTACGGTGTGTAACATTTAGACGATTTATATTTAATTTGGTATATATAATGAGTAACAACATTTAGGCTATTTGTGTATGATTTGTCGTCTATATATATGTATATTCGCGCGCACACACACATATATACATATAGAGAGAGAGATTTAGAGAATTCAAATATGTAGGTGAGGTAGGCGTGAGTGGAAGAAGAATAAAATATAATATAGAGACACATATATATAGCTCATGACCAAACACAATCAAAACACATTTTGTCTTAACATCCACCTTCTATAACACTTGCACTCAAAAAGGTGTAAGCTTCGTTCTGAACCTTCGTTTTCGTTTGAACCTTTTTCTATATACATACATCCAAATCAACACGGTACTGCACATCCGTAGTTGATCATGATGACCCATCACCTACACCTGATTTTCTTCTTCCTCCTCGTTCTCCTTCCAACCATGGTAACACCACGCTGCGAGCTTGACAATGGTACCACCAATAGCATCGGACACGATGACTCCCTTAAATACAAAATAGCTGCTATGCTAACCATCCTTTTAGCTGGTGGAGTTGGTGTTACCATCCCTCAACTTGGTAAGAGAGTGGAAGCTCTCAACCCGGATAACGACATCTTTTTCATGATCAAGGCTTTTGCTGCTGGTGTCATTCTAGCCACCGGTTTTATCCACATCCTACCGGATGCCTTTGAACATCTAACCTCTCCCTGCCTTCCTCATAACCCATGGGCTAAATTCCCCTTTGCGGGTTTTGTAGCCATGACTTGTGCCATCGGGGCCCTTGCAGTCGACACCTATGCAACCAGTTTTTATAGAAAGTTGCACTTCAATAAGCAGCAAAAGCCACCACAGGTGCACGTAGAGTCCGGTAGTGATGACCATTCCACTCATCTTCATGTCCATGCACATGCCACGGATGGACATGCTCATGGCACCTCGTTCATATCATCTCTTGAATCAGAACTCATTAGGAACCGCGTCATATCACAAGTAAGTAATATTACATACAAACGTATTATATATATATATATGATGTGAGTCATCTTATTTTACAAACTAATTAATTTGTGCAAACGTTAAAAATTAGGAAATTAGGTTACATGCACATGATCACATCCAAAAAATATAACCACACAATCTTATCCAAAAATATAACCAACCAATGGATTCTGATTGGTGGAAACATGGTTTGCAAAGTTTGCACAAATTAATGAGTTTGTAAAATAAGGTGACTTTATATGATGTCTATATGACATGGAAATTACCGTGTTCTGTTATATTAATGATCAGGTGTTGGAGCTGGGAATCATCGTTCACTCGGTCATAATTGGACTCTCACTAGGGGCATCTCAAAATATTTCAACCATAAAGTCTCTACTTGCAGCTTTGTCATTTCATCAATTCTTTGAAGGCATGGGACTTGGTGGTTGCATCTCTCAGGTGTTACTTCCATCTCCATATATATATATAACATCTTTATATATAACATCAATAATAATCCATATGTAAATTGCTGATTAATATCCAATAGAGTATTAGGTAGGTGTAATTTAATTGGTTGCTTATGCATATGTTATATATAATTGCAGGCAAAGTTTAAATCTGTGTCGACTGCGATGATGGCAATATTTTTCTCCTTGACGACACCAATAGGGATCGCGGTAGGTATTGGAATATCAAACATTTACAGAGAAGACAGCAATACATCTCTGATAACAGAAGGAATCTTGAACTCTGCTTCAGCTGGGATACTCATTTACATGTCATTGGTTGACCTATTGGCTGCAGATTTTATGAATCCAAGGATGCAAAACAATTTAAAGCTTCAATTAGGGGCAAATGTTTCACTTCTTCTTGGGGCTGGATGTATGTCATTCTTGGCCATATGGGCTTAATTTAATTAATCAATATGCATACATCCATTAGTCATGATGTAGTTAAGTTTCTTCTTTAGTTCATTTTTAGGCCACTAATTACTTTAACATTTTACAACAATTGGTTACCTTGTAATTTTTCTTGGTTACCTTAATTAATTGTTAAAGGCCAAGTTAATTACCCAACTTTTTAGCAAATGGGGATCTGGAAAAGAAAAAGTATTCTGTCAAAAGAGTTTCCAACTTAAATGCCTGGTTGCATTACAAATAAGAATCATTAATTAAGTAATGGTGAAATATATAGGTATATATTCAACTTTAACTAGGATTGGTATCAAACACCCCACCATGAGTAACAAATGTATCTAATTTGAAGTTAATGAAGGGCTTAGTATTCTTAAACAGTTGGCAAGATCTACATACACAAAAGCACAAAATCAAACAACTACGCGTAGAGGGAGGTTCATACGAAAAATATAACTTTTTAAGAAAACGCGAGGAGCAATCTCAACCACTCATCTCGGTCAACAAAGGCGGCTTTGACCGGTCCCCCTCTTTAATAATCTCTACCCTCCCATGAATCGCGTCAATCCTCCGTGTTCACGTCCACCTTAACCGCAAGATGAGTGGCTGAGATTGCTCCTCATTTTTTCTTAAGTTGACATGGTTCTCGTTTGAACCTTCCCCAATTAAAATGGGAATTTGATTACTAACTTTGCAAAAGCAAAACAGAATGTCAAAGCTAGCTAGGTTGTATAGTTAAACAAATTAATTAACAAGCAACTACAACTTAATTTACTATTTCTTTATTGATTCCCTTCATTTACGACCACTAATTAAGTTAACATATACTACTAGTATCCTTTATCATCGTGACATCATCTAAAATATGGTAACATGAACACAAGAAGAATAGTAATCCTTGATTACTATACCATGTGAAATTAAGAAATGAACTCATCTCACATTAATTGTGGGTTTAAGCCATTCTTGCTCAAGCTACATGTCAAACCCTTTGCAAGAGAAGAGAATGTATTCAAGTATTCAACACCAATATATATATATATATATATATATAGAGTGAGAGAGAGAGGAAAGTTCAAATGTGAACCACTTTTTTGTTGTGAACGTGAGGACATCCGAGAGCGTGACACGTGGCGGATGACTAGTCAATAAAGGCGGCTTTGAGTGTGGTCCCCCCTTTAATTCAATGCCCTCCCATGAATAGCGCCTAGTCATTCGCCGTGGACCTGACGTGACGCCTAGTCATCCATCACGTGTCACGTTCTCGGTTATCCTCACGTTCATAACCAGAAAGTGTTCACATTTGAACCTGTCCCTATATATATATATATATAGAGGGACAATCAAATGAGCACCATCTATATCTTGCACACCTATAAAACCAATCTAGACCATTCATTTGATTTCAATAATTATCCATATTAAATTAATTATAAGGTCATTTAAGTAATTTCGCAATTATAAGGTCATTTAATATATATTCTTTTAGTAAATTTTAAATTGGTAACCGAAATCAGTTTGTAATCATTCCAAAAGTTTTAATTTGAATTTAAAATATTTAGAGGATAATTTATTTAAATTTAAGATCATTAATTATATGCTTTCCTTTTTTTTTGCATTCTAATCTTGTTAATTATACTCATTTTTTTTTAGCTTTTACAGGTATGTGCATAAATTAATTTATGCACGTTTTGATTCAAATTTTTACCAATAATCAAACATTCATATGCAGGTTACCCATATGCATATGAGTATATGCAATGCTTTTTCAAAATATTCATATGCAATACTTTTCAAAAATGCTTTTTATATTCCGTACGCATTCAGGAGTGCAGCAAATATGCATAAGTGCAAAAACTGAAATTCTGCATATGAATTTACCACCATATATTGCACACACATCCAATACCCCATTTTCCTCCACATATGCAGAGTAGCGATAATTTTGAGCAAGATTTTAGGAGTTTCAGGTACTAATTTGGGCGACTTATACTTTCTGCAATTCAAATGCGATAAAATGGGGAAGACATTGACTTTCCTTTGTTTACTCCTATTAACAATTTGACGAAACTACCCCTGCACGTGTACAACGTATTTAATCAAACAGCCTTATCTTTTATTAAATTGCACATTGGTCCCTTTTAATATAAACCATTAGATTAATTTTTTAATGGCTAAGATTGGTTCTATAGGTGTGCAAGATATAGGTGGTGCTCATTTGATGCTCCCCCTATATATATTATATATATATATATATATATATCTAATAAAGATTTTGGATTTTCTTTTTAAATCAGAAATGAGTAGTTTAATTACTAAGTAAGTTTTTGATAACCACAAGGGAGGTGACCTACTAGCAAAAGGCCTAGGGGATGTGATGAATTATCCCATCTACCCCAGGTCGAAGTCTAGACGCTAACATTTTGTGGCCAAACGTAGTCTTAGACGACCATTATTTAATTTTCAAATTGTCAGGGATGTAGTTGGGTCAAAATCTAGATAAACCTTATAAAAAGATAAAAAGAGTAAAAGAAAGAGTAGTAGTAGAAGTGTAAGGACCAAATTTAAAATGTTTGTTGTGGATGAATATCTGAAACTGAAAGCCTAAAGACTTGCTTGAAAGAGGCAACACCAATGTTGCGGCTAACTAGGTGTCTGGCCCTTCCAACATCGACCACCACCACCCTTCAGGATATCGCTTCAAACCAACCCAATGGTATCTCTTTCTATCTTTCTTTCTATATATGTATATATATATATATAGCATAGTATATATATGGTTTATCTTGTACAATACAGAGTATTCATTTATATAATTTGCAACTCCTAACATTCAGCTTCTTCTTGTTATTATGTGTCTCTTGGTGTATGTAAATTTTCAAGAAAAAGCTTTTCCCTTTCTTACATATCCAGATTCCTGTTACTATGATTCTATTTTCAGTCTTTTTCCTTAGCAAACATAGTATACTTATCAAATTTGGAATTATTGCCTGACATTTCATATATGGCCTTAGCATGTTCTGTTAAGTATATGTGTAATACCAACTACCAACAAATAGTAACAATTTTTGCAGGTGTTGCAAAGGTTATCCTAAAGAAAGGGAAAACCCAGCTCTTTCGCGATGGGAGCCCAATGGTTTATAGTGGGGCAGTTGATAGAATCATTGGTAGACCACCCCCAAAAACAGGTGATGTTGTACTGGTGGCTGATGGGACACAAACGCCAATCGGTTGGGGCTTGTACAATTCTTTCTCTATGTTCTGCGTTAGGCTCATGCAGCTAGAGGAGGAAGTATCAGGGTATGTATGTATTCTACTACAAGAATGTTTTGGCAACCAACATCATGTTACTTAAACTGCAAAGTTGATTTCTTTTTTTAATTAGTTAATAATTTGGATTGAATGGCGCAGAGATCCTTCTTGTGCACTGAACGTGGAGAAGCTGCTTGAAACAAGAATAGATGCAGCGATCAAATTACGTAAGAATTTGGGGATCCCTTCTGCCAATACGAATGCATATCGTCTTGTAAATAGTGAAGGAGATAGGTATTTATTATATTTTGTTTTGGTCAGTTAATGTCATATATTTTCAAGCGTCCTATGCCCTTGAGAGAATGAGGTGGTTACGTGTACATGGTTTATTGTTATTGTTATGGAATAGGAACAAAATCACATTTTTAACACGGAACTTGATGTTAGCGAATTTTAGTGTCGTCAATCATCCAAGTATAATTGTGATTTACTTGGGATCAATTTAGGTGATAGCAAATATAATGTGAGTTAGGAGGTTCGGAGTGCACACTTTCAAATGTTGCGTCTATCATCTCAGATCGACATAAGTCAGGGATCAAGGGGCTGCGACCCTAGCGGGGTCCAAGGCCACCCTCTTGGGATTTGGGGAAGCTCCCCGAAAGCTCTATAGATTTTTTGAAGAGGTTTACTAAGAAATTTCTAAGTTTCAAGACATTTTGGAGGAATCTCAGAAGGATGGAAACCTTCTTGAATTAGTTCTGGAACTTGGTGAAATGTGCCTAAGTATGGATCAGAAGCATTTGGACTAGAGCTGAGTCTTTTGAGTTTGGTCCTTCTAAGCTTGGTGCTTCCGAGTCAGTTGCAACTGTTATGCAATTAGAGATTGTAAAAGCAAGAGAATACACGCTTACATATTGTAACTGTCATACAATTAGATGTTAACCGCCAAACTTCCCATAACTACACAAATACATAAACAGTTGATCCAGTGAATATAAATACTCTGAATTTATGCCTTAAAACGAGAAGAACTTGAAGCAAATTCATCATGTTGATAGAGAAATCAAAAGACTACACTCTCTACTAATGGCTTACAATCGGTTCTCTGGCTTTCGAAAGGCCAGGTCTCTCCCAAAGCTTCTCACCTAATTGATTTACATAACCTAATGCCCTTCCCTCTAAACCCCTTCCTTTACTGACTTATCGATCGAACTTATAAACTTGTTGACCCCAGGGTATAACAACACCTGCCCCCTAACATTTATCTTGTCCTAAAGGTGGAAAGAAAAAAAAAGTAGTGATACACTATTGCAATTGAAAATGGGATTCTTGCAGCTATTGTTCCAGAATTCTTTCAACTTTATCTTTGCACCAGCTGGTGAAGTCCTGACCCCTTGATTTTTTGTGCCCATATCTGGAATCTCTAGCCTCACATTGGTCAGCCAAAAAAAGTAAAAGTAAAAGAAATCCACAAGGGAAAACAGCAATGTATGTTGGTTTCAAATTTATAGTTGAGAAACCTTAAAGTTCCTAACCTTTCTTTGCTATTTTACTATCTGTTCTGCATAATCACATCAATGATTACACTTTTTACAGATTGTCAGGCCTTATAATTGATGTCTTTGGCGATTTAGCTGTGATAGCCTCCTCAGCTGCTTGGGTTGAGAAGTACAAGCAGCATATTAAGAACTGTATTAGTGGTTTCAATGTGGTGAAGAGTATAGTCTGGAGGTCATCAACCGAGATATTGAAAGAAGAAGGGTTAGATTTGGCTGATCTTGAACAAGAAGAGTTATCTGAATCTCCTGAAAGGGTGAAGGTAAAAGATATTATAGTTTCATCTTTTCAACCAGTTCCTGAACCATGAACTGGTCTACAATCTGTTTATCAGTATGAGATAAACTTGGTAATTGTGTATTGTATTACGATTAATCTTGATTACACATAGGGGTATATATAGGAGAATGGGTATCTTGGTTTGGTTGTGTTAAATCTATCTATCGATGTAACAATTCAGGATGCAAGAGTTTTAGTATTTGAAAAGCACTTTCTGTTGCTTCATGTCAGGTTGTGGAGAATGGGATATCCTATATGATTTCATTGGATGGACAAAAGACAGGATTCTATGCTGATCAGCGGGAAAACCGTCAATTTATATCGACCATCTCGGATGGTCAAAAAGTACTCGACATGTGCTGCTATACTGGTGGCTTTGCACTAAACGCTGCACGTGGTCATGCTTTGAATGTCACCGGTATCTACCACTTCTCTATTTTGCGTCATGATGATATCTTTGTTTCTATTGCTTGATGATCATGTGTTTGAATATAACTTCTCCATCGTATTCGTTTCGTCATCAGAACTTTTTATTTGTGGTGTTTTTGAGGTTATTTTGTGTGCATCTCTGCTGGCTTAGATTTTGATATGAGCAACTATTGGACCTGCTTCAATTCAATCATTATGCTTCAAGCAGCACAAGTATCATGGCTTTTGAATTTAGTTTCTATAATGATACATAAGGCGAAGAGCAAATAAAAAACCTAACCACCTGTATAATTAAACTTCATATGTTAATGCTACTATATGCTCTGATCCAAGTCGGTTTCCATTGATTCACAGGTGTTGATACATCATCTCCTGCTTTGGAACTAGCCAACCATAACATCGTCCTTAACAACCTGGATCCAGGGAGGATATCGTTCTTGAAACAAGATGCAACTGCTTTCATGAAGAATGCTGCTTCTCGAAATGAAGAATGGGACATAGTGATTATGGATCCCCCTAAGTTGGCACCTCGAAGAAAGGTATTGCAATAATGACTCCATTATCTTAGAATTGATGGTCTTGAGAACAAGTGTTTTCTTCTCTAACCCCTTAAGAAGAGTAAATGAAACGCCACGTAATGTGAGTATTCAAAGAGCTTTTAGTATATATCCGCGTTAGCAACTTATGATGTCAAGATATTACAATGGTTGATTGCTAATGCATTATGATCCACTTAGAGGATATCGATGTTACAGGTAAGCATGAAATATTTTGATGGTTTCGTAGGAATGGACCACCACATCAGATCGAGTGCCTTTTTCCTTTATGTTACTTGTTATGATCCATATACAGCAGATTTATCCAGTTTCTGTTCTATAGAGAATGGATTTATTACAAAATTTCATCATCTTAGAGCATGCATAAAGGCTTTAATAGCTGCATAAAAAACCTTCTGAAGTCAGTTCCAAAGGTGGAAATCCTTGTATATATATTAGCTTCATAGTTGCTAAAGCTCATAAAAGTTATACCTTTGGTCTCGTTCTTTCTTTGCTATTATCATCTGAATACGTTACTATTACATTAGACATTTAGTATCATGAACAACACCATTCTCATCTTCGCCAATGCCATCTTATCAAGTTACATTGTTAAGCGAGCATACAACTAACTAATTTCCATTACTTTGTTAAAAGCCACTCATGTTTGCAGTAGGTTAACTCTACCTCTGCTATGTATTTTGGTCATTTACTAGCTGCTTTATATGGGTGTGTTTCTTTAACATGGTTTCTGTAAATCACTAGTTTACAACATTGCTTAGGTTTCTAGTTGGAACAAGTAAATCTAATTGGTAAAATAGAACATTTCGTTAGCTTCCTTGATTTAGGGTACTTGCTATACTGGAGTCGGTAACTTTTGATGGTATGCATTATGTGCATGAGATTCTATTTATCTTCTTTTTTATTTCTCATCTGGTTCAAAAAGAATGTTAATACTTCATACACCTATACATATTCGAAGAGTCAGTTATACTGATCCTGTTACTGTGAAAAATAGTTTTTTTTGGAAGAGGTATCCCAGACCACATTGGGCCCAGACTAATCCTCGACAATTTTTGGCCGAAGCCGACTGCTAAAGCATGCAGCCCGGGTCGAAGCCCCCGTACCTCCAGAATGCGTCCCAGGCTCGAACTCGGGTTCACCACTATGTAGTGCCCAAGCCTTACCACTAAGCTAACACTCCTTTGGTACTGTGAAAAATAGTTGAGATAAGCATTGTGAGAATCGTTCTGTAACACGGGTTTTTGAGACCTCGTGGTCACTTGCTAGTAATATGACATATCTAGTGCTTTTTGCTATTTGCTCCAGGTTCTACAAAGTGCAAGTGGGATGTATAGGAATTTAAACTCACTGGCCATGCGGTTAACAAAACGGGGTGGGTTTCTGATGACTTGCTCGTGTTCAGGAGCTATGACACAAAGTGGGCAGTTCTTGCCTCTTCTTCAGGCTAGTCTCCTACTCCCTTGTATTACATATATATGGTTTTAAGCAAAGATGAAAATTTAGGCAATTGATATCATCTTTACTATAGTATTATTATTAGTACCTACCTAATTTCATGTTCCTCTCTGGACATATAATCAGATAAACTGTATCCATCCCATGTTGTTTGTATGATAGTATTTGGTGCCTACAGTTTGATAAGTCTGTTTTTATTGATGTTTGTAGGGTGCTGCGTCAATGGCTGGTAGGAAGATAACAGTGATACGCCAGGCGGGTGCAGCCTGTGACCATCCTATTGACCCATCTTATCCCGAAGGAGCCTACCTTTCCAACATTTTGCTGAGAGTAGCTTGAACATGGATTGGCTTCCACTGGATCACAAGAAGAAAAAAAAGAAGAGAACAAAATAGAAAGTTAGGGTTTCTTTTTTGGGTGATCATGTATTGTTGGAGATTGACTCAGTTTGGCATTAGAATGAAATATCGTCCTTGTTTGCATTACCTGCTAAAAAGCATGAAAACCTTTTGGTACCTACGCCATCCATGCTGTGCAAACACGAAAACTCATGGATTCAGCATTGTCTACAATCCATTAGCATACATGGAGATGGTTGTTGACAGATGCTTCAATTTAACAACTATCTGATATTGGTCCTTTAAGCTATATTCTATCAGCTTATGTTGACCTGTTTATTGGCAAAGGTTATTGGCTGACAAATGATTTTTGCAAGTTTGGAGTAAAAGAAGTTGAGGGATGATGCATGATATAATATGAACACTGAAACTAAACAATCCAAGCAGAAAGTGAATTTCATGTCACAAGATGGCATTCGCAACTTGATAAGGCCACCTTACTATTTTCTTTACACAATACAGCAACTTTTACTACTTTCTTCTCAAGTCTTTATCCACTAGTTACATTTCAAAGAATCGATGTCAAAAGAAACATTCGTTAGAATACATACAACACCACAACATATATATATATATATATATCCCTTTTAGCCGAGTTATGCATCAATCAATGACCACCTGGATTACGATTCCAGGACAAATAAGATGGATCTCCGAGACGCCTGCAGCAGAGGATGACAACATATTAGTGATGTTTAACACATTGATTGATTAAGTGTGGTATACTGGCCTGCTTCATTAATCTTTTCCTCTGAAAGGGCAAGTGTAGTAGTATAATAATAATGTTGTGCAACTAAAGGAAAAAATCGTGCCACCACTTGTTTCATAAATTCATATTCATGCATGCTTTTAATGGGCCTATCGTTACGTAAACTAGCCATCTAATTTATATTTTACTTATGAAGGGAAAGCATGGATGTTAAAGGAACGTATGTGATCAAGTTGTTTATATATATATATACTTGAATACTTTGCTCACCTTGGGTTAACCAGATATATAACAGTGAAAGTCATAGCTAGTAAGAAGCACAAGCCACCAACAGCAAGATACGCAATGCCAATGAAGTTGTTCTTTCCACCAAGCCAGCTGGTTGTAGAGAGCACAAGTTTCTTCTTGCCATTGAAACTGTATGTGTTGTAGTTGTTCTGCATTATCACATTTATCACATCACCTGCCTGAAGATCCACCTCTATCCTCCCATACAGCTTCCTAAAGGTTGGAAGAGCTGCAGTCCGCATCCATACGATGAGGTCTTCCTGCCGACTTAACTACAAATACATGCCAATCCACAAAGATAAGTACGATGTTGTCTAATTCTAGTCTCCAACCAAAAAGCAACATGCTTTCCTGACAATTTTGGCACAAGATTGCCATAGGAAAAATGGTGATCATCAATTGAACCTAATTTGAGATGAAATCAATAGAATCCTTGTAAACAAATAAGAGTTAGTTAAGAGCCTTGCTTACTGGTATGGATTCATTGAGATGTGCACCACCAATAAGAGTTCCATTTTGGAAATTTTTAGGAAAGACATCTTTGCCGAACTTATGATTCCTGTCGCTTTTCCATGCTATACCAGTCTTGTTTACAGGCAATTGCTGACTGTTGTTAGTGAAGAAGCTATAGGTGTCATTGAACATACTCCAGGCTACTAGGCCACAAGGCACTATTGACATTTCATTTGCATTATCTTCAGGCTTACATAAACTTGTGTCATTCTCATGACTTAGGCTCCTCAATTGCTGATCACTTCTGCTCTTAACGTACCTGCAAATAACAAACATGCTTAGCCTTAAATTGAGAGTGGAAGAGTAACTCTCTGTTGGCACCAAGGGAAGATATAAATTCACAAACCAACCTTTCAAATACAAGTCTATTAGAATATTAACTATAATCATCAGCTACCTCCTAAAACAGAGACAATGGTTGACCTTTAGTGTTGCTATAAGTTTACAAGGATTGTATTGTTTCTCACTAAAAAATCCAATAGCCACAATAAAACTTCTACCGATGATGATATAAGCCTACGACTATGTAGAAAGTATAATACGATATAGAACATATGATACAATACATTTTAGAGCTAAAAAGGATCTATGGTGATTTTGATTAAAACTAAATAAATAAACAGTGTTAAAGGTTAAGGCTGTGTTTGGCAAAAATAAGCTAGCTTATAAGCTAGTCCATCCAAACATGTACCAGAAGAGCTTATAAGCTAGCTTTTTGAAACGCTACTTTGAGTAGCTTATTAGGAGCTTATTGTAGCTTTTTCCAATTATACCCTTATTAATATTAATTATTAAATTCAAAGATACCCTTTTTGGTCATTTTACATACTCATAAGATAGTTTTTGCCAAACATAATTTGTTCATAAGCTAGCTTATCAGCTACTAGCAAGCTTATCAATCAACAGCTAGCTTATCAGCTACCAACTAGCTTATAAGAGCATCTCCAAGAGCTTTGCTATATTTTTTCTAAATTAGAGAATAGGAGATCAAAATCTCTAAAATTTTATTTTTTGATCTCCAACAGCTTTGCTATTTTAGAGGTTTTATCATCATTCATATTATTAAAATATACATTATATTTATTATCCCAATAAACTTTTTAAAAACTTTTAAAGAATAAATTATGTGATTGGTGGAATACATTAAAAAAATGTTTCTCTTTCATCATTTAGAAGTTTTGGAGAAATCTCTATATTTAGAGAAAACTCTAAAATTTTCTGTTTTAGCAATTGGTTTAGCAATGCTGTTGGAGCAACTTAGGAAGAAAAAACTCACTTTTTTCTATTTTAGCAATGCTGTTGGAGATGCTCTAAGCTACGTTTGCCAAACATAGCCTAAGGCTTGAAAGTGCAAATATGAAAGAATGAGTGATAGTGGTACATAAACATGTATCTAATTAATAAACCAAAGACAATTATTTATAGAAGTAATGTACCTTCGATGATTCTGATAAAAGTTGTCAAGCTGATAATAGACATAAATAGGCTGCTTCATATGCTTTGGCACCTAATAGATCACATACATTTATATGAGATAATACATATTATGTTACCTTACCGGAAAGGAAAGGAAAGGAAAAGGAAAGGAAGACTTACAGTGAGGGTTCTATTGCAGGTTTTATCCGCACGGGATTGTATATATCGGACCTTGTCCTTTTTGAGCCGGATGGTGCGCAATCAGCATCATAACGATCAATAATTTCAACTACCTATTTATTTGTGTTTGTATGTATTTAAAAAGAAGAAAAATTAACAATTATAAGAAAGAACATATATATATATATATATACATAATATATCATGAGCCAGCATACAATACATACATCTCGAGAAGCAAAGAGGGATGCAAGTCCAATTGGTACAAAAACGATGGTCACAAGCAAGAATGCTGAAATCACCTGTAAGTAATACAAAAAAATCAAAGAAAATAAAAAGAAAAACTTTATTTATTATTATAAATGTTATTTATGATTCTTACCCATCTTGGAGTAAGAATGGGTTTACAGGCTGGGAGTTCCTGCTGTGTAAACCTAGAATCTAAATAATTCAAAACAAACATACATCTTAATAATCAATATTCATATAATCATCATAATCATCATAATCTGGTCTTAAAATTAATATATTATATTTATATGGGTATTGAAGAAAAACAAAAGAAAAGAAAGAGATTTAAAACTTACACTTGGGTCTCTTGGAATTTCTTCTAGGAACAGAGGATTCCAGAGAAGGAGGAGTGGAATTCATCCTTGTTTATCTTTTATCTTCTTTTTTAAAATGAAAAAATAATGAAGATGAAGATGAAGCAAAGCAAATTCCCCCAAAGAAACAAACAACTCAAATGATAAATAAATAATAGAGATTTTGGAGAAAACAAGAGAAGGAAGAGAAAAGGGGAAAGTGTTAACTTTTTATCTACTCTTCTTTTGACCTTGAAGAAAACAAGTCTCTCCCTCTGTAGGCCGCCGGCACCCTTCCTTCTCCTTCTTCTTCCAACAACAATGGATCTATCTACTAACTCCATTACTATTACCTTTTTATTTTTATACATATCTTGTAAATTCTTTTTTTTTTCTTTTACTAAGGTTGTGTTTGGCAAGCATAAGCTAGCTTATGAGCTAGTCCATCCAAACATGTACCAGGAAGCTAGCTGACAAGCTAGCTTTTTGAAACGCTACTTTGAGTAGCTTATGAGGAGCTTATTATAGTTTTTTCCAATTATATATACCCTTATTAATATTAATTATTAAATTCAAAGATACTTTTTTTGGTCATTTTACATACTCATAAGCTAGTTTTTGCCAAACATGATTTGTTCAACAGCTAGCTTATCAGCTACTAGCAAGCTTATCAATCAACAGCTAGCTTATCAGCTATCCGCTAGCTTATGAGCTAGTCCATCCAAACATGTACCAGGAAGCTAGCTTTTTGAAACGCTACTTTAAGTAGCTTATGAGGAGCTTATTGTAGCTTTTTCCAATTATACCCTTATTAATATTAATTATTAAATTCAAATATACCCTTTTTGGTCATTTTACATACTCATAAGCTAGTTTTTGCCAAATATAATTTGTTCATACGCTAGCTTATCAGCTACTAGCAAACTTATCAATCAACAGCTAGCTTATCAGCTACCAGCTAGCTTATAAGCTACGCTTGCCAAACATAGCCTAAGTAACTATTTGTTTCATCATAATTTGTCATTACTATTTTAAACCAAATATATAACTCATAAACATGTTTTGACACGAAGCCGATAAAGTATCTGGAGTTCATACGGACATCCAACTAATTATTGACGACCATCTACTGTCTCTCCTAATGATATTAGGTCATCCTTACCTGTACCATTTCATACCACGTTTACTAGCTGGCACATCATCTTTCCACTATCTTACCAAGACCTTACCAACATCATATCATACCATCCTTACTCATACCAATTCCATGCCACTCTAATTAATTAATTAAAAAAGAAAAGAAAAAGAAAAGAAGAGAGAGTAAGAAAGAAGAGCGAAAGATGGGGTGGGAGAGGAGAGAGAACGACATGGGGGTGCCGATCTCCTTCCTTGCCGGTCACATACCGGGCACCCACGGTGGTGTTCTCCACCGGTACCGCAAGCATGTTGTCCCCGGTAAGGATGGCCTTATAAGTGGTCTACTCTTTGATTATTAATGCCTACTATTATACCTCATAATTAGTTGATTATCTATTTTGTAAAATAAGGTAATAATTTTATTTTACAAGGTTGGATATAGTTTTATTTTATTTTTACTGTGGTTGTAAGATTTTGACAAGAGTTTGTGCCGCAATCAAACTCTTGTATAGAAGTTCAGTGAACACGTTACGTTGAAATATATTCTGTAGATTGTTATCATCTTTCGCTACATCCAAGTTAACCTCATCCCCTTAACTATGAATAAAGAATGAAATTAAATGTTGAGTTTTAGATATCAAAATTAGAAAATGCTACATTTAGCTTATGTGCTTCATATGCATTGGGTCAATTACTTTGCAGTACTAATCAACCTAACATCAACTTGCGATACCCAGTAAGAAGGAAGGCTAATACTAAGCCCTCGCACGTCAGTGTCATCACAGGCTGCCACTCAGCGCCACATCAGCTTTACCATCTACCAACCTTACCATTCATCAACGTACAGGTCATAACTGTATGATTAAATAATAAATATTCTTTATAATATTAGGATTATTATGTGTGTGTCTCAAATTGTTAACGGTGAATGCTCACAGCTGCGCCATACGGCCATACGGGACACGGCGGTGTTACGCCGGTAGGGCTGCACAGCCAGCTGTGCAGTGGCGCGGATGCTAAGTGACAACCAAGTGAGAAGACAAGAGGCAAAGGTTCTCATAATTGTCGCTAATATGCTTTTAAAAAAAGTGTTTCATTAGCTATTTTATAAGACATTTTTAATAAATGTTATATAAATTAATCCATCTTTTTATATGATCGTTTTCTATTAATGTCATATTAAATAACTAGTAAAACATTTTATTCTAATATGTCTTAAAAACTTGTTAAAGACCTAATAACGTCATATAAATCTAATGTAACACTTTTATATAGAAAGTTTTTTTTGTTTAGTCCTATAAACTTAAATCCTATAAAATATTTTATTAGCACGTTTATATATTTTAGGCATTCTAAAAACCCAATTTTGTTATAGTATGAGTTCCCAATCTACCCATTTGTCAAAGAGATATAAGACACTCTTGTTGTGCTCTTTAAAGGTACGAATGAAGTTAGGAAGGATAGAAGATCCCTTCTAAACTAACAATTTGAGATTTTCTTCCAAAATCAAATGTCTCCTAAGTTTGCAGAATAAAATGGAAATATTGTTCTTGGAATGTACATCCTATCATCAAAATATTATCTATAGCATGTGAAATTCCTAAAAACTTTTACCTTAAGGATTTGTTTAACATGATTTTTTCCATCTAAGACCAACTCCAATCTATAACATCAAAAATAGGGGTGAGCATGGTCCGGAAACCGAACCGAAACCGATAGGACCAAAACCGAAAATGTCTAAATCTTCAAACCGAAAACCGAACCAAATATGTATATACGGTTCCGGTTTGGTTTCGGTCCGGTTTTTCGGTCCTAGAACCGAATTGAAAGCCATTTTTTTTAATTAGAACCAAATTACACAAAACTCAAAATATCAACTCCATCAAATATAGCTCAAAAATGGACAACCAAAAAGAAAATAAAAGTATGTAAATCCACACATAAAGTGATAAAACAAACAAAGTGTAACGATAAAACATGTAAACCCAATTACAATACGTTCACAAGAAAGTGGAACCATAAATTGGTCTCTTCAATGAAGTTCAATCTCCATCGTCCAAGTCTTATTTTGTTAGGAATTTGATTAGTTGGCTTTGAAAATTAAAAACTTTTGGTTGTCTTTTGAGTTATCGGTTCGGTCCGGTAAAAAACCGAAACCGATTGGACCAAAACCAATATGGACCGAAACCGATAAGAGTGAATTTAGAAAACCTAACCGAAAACTATATATGGTGTTGGTTCGGTTCGGTTTCGGTTGGTTTTCGGTTTGGTTCGGTTTTTTCGGTCCAAATGCTCACCCCTAATAAAAAATAGTACCAAAATTGGTAGGACCCTTGACACTAAAAAACCATTCAACTCCAACCATACTTAAAAAAACACCAAATACACAAAAAACATATTTCTCTAATATGTATTAGTTTATGTTGTATAATATGTATTAGTTTGTAATTTTAATTCATGTTATTTAGTTTCAAGTATGATGTAATTTTAGTTTGATATGAAATTATATTTTTTTTCAATTTTCTTTAATGTTATTTTATTTAAATAATTGAAATAAATTTTAAGATTAAAAATACTTGCAGTATGTTTATTAGAATTAAAAAATATCATTAATAATTATAAAAATATCATTAATAGTTATAAAAATATCATTAAAGGAATACAATATACAATAATGGTGGGCCATCTCTATTTGGTGGGATGAACACTACACCACCAAATTTGGTGGGTTTTGTTTGAAAGAAAAAGGTACGGCAAATTTTTAAGAAATATGGAGTATCGTTGGATCACCTCATAGTGCAAATCATCACATTTGCAGTATGGTTAGAGATGCTCTAAGTATAGTATTTAATATCACATTGATATATATTTTGTTTAGTAAGTATTTCTTTGATATGTATTTAATCACGATGTAAAACTTTTTACGAGTACTTTTTGTTTTACAAACATGCCAAAAATGTATACATTGTAAATCATGTACATATGAAAAAAAAAATTGTGAAACAAATATATAATAGTTGATATTCTAAATCCTAGTCTTAGACTATATTTGAAAAAAAATAGTTGATGCATGACCAAATTATGTTTGACAAAAAACTAAATTATAATCATATAAAATGATCAAAAATGACATCTTGAAGAAAATAATTAATTACAAATACTTCATAATACATTTATTATAATTCCACTCTCAAAACTTGATCAGAAACGAACCGGATTTCGTCAAAACCGATTTTTTGGGAAACAAGAAAAACCGGATCGGATTTAAACCGATCCGGGTCGGGTTTTTATCCGACAATGTGCATCTCTAATTAAGAGTCGCTTGAAGCCCACGAATACCAAATATACATTAAGAGTTACTAAGCCCATAAAGGCCCAATATAGTTCATCAAAGGTTAATGACACATTAAGACCTAATATAACTCATTACGAGTCCATTAAGAGTCATTAAAGCTCATAAATGTCCAATAGAATGCATTAAATCCACCTAGTCCATCAATCCTAGTATATTTCAATACCATTTATTGTAGCATACAAAAGAGCCAATATAGTTAACTAATCATTTATATATATTAAAGGAAGAACCAAAGAGAATGACTTGGCATCATGACAAAGCTCCATTCCTATTTTTCTTTTTTTCTAGATTTTTGATTTTTTTAAATGTCTAAGATTGTAAAGACTCTTTTACCCTTATGTATTGATGTTTGTTTCATTGTCAACAAGGACTTTTTTGTAACTTACATGTTTGCAATTCAAGATAACCTACCAATAACCTTTTTGGCTTCCTTTATCTCTATCTCTCTAATAATTACCTATTAATTACTTTTTAGTTTTGATTAATTTGTTAATTACTTTTTCTCCAAGTTAATAGTATGTGAGTCCTTACAGTTACCACCATCATAAATACTAAGAGTTATTCTTAACCTCTCCATCTTTTTGTGCTCTCATATATATTCCTTTCTTATTCACCTCTCAAATTCATAATGTCTAATTAGTCTCAATTACTTTCTTTGGTATTTTCTAACTTATATATATTAATTTGTTGTTGACAGTTTATTTTGCTTCTACAGATATTTGCGTAGGTTATTTGAACACAAATCACTCAAATTGTCAATGTATTCAGAGTTGTCAGGTTTCGTTTTGGGATTTTGCGGTTATAAGGTAAGATTATGTTATGATCACCATTTGGCTTATCATCTAAGATAAGGATGTTATATACGTAATTTTTAGGATTTATAACACCGTAATTTCATGTTTGTTTGTTTTGTGGTTTGGATCGCATAATAGTTTTATGTATTTTGTTTTTTGATTTTAATCACATGGTTTACTATAGGTTTGGTTCGTGATTTTCATCACATTTGTGCAAGTATGTTCGACAATTTGGTGATTCTGATCGCACTATAATGTCGTATTAGGTTGTGATAATTTAATTTTTTCAAGTTAAATATGTGATGTTGGCTACAAAAATCGTGAAAATAAACACTATAAGGTAAAAGTGGTTATTTTACAAATCTAAACATTTAATCTCATATGTTTTCGATTATGTAAACACATTTGGTTTAATTCTTGGTGTACTCTTATTACATATATGTCACACCCCAAAATTCAGGGTTGTGACGTCTAACAATCTTAGCAATAACCATAAAAATATCATAACTTACACTAAAAAACTTAGCAGCGGAAGTCTTAATTTCAACTTTACAATATATATATATATATAAACACCAATTCTTTAAACTCCTTAAGCAGCTTCAATCTTCCTAGATCTTCTCTTTTCCTTTTAAAGTACCCGTAAGAATGCTCCCTGAGAGATGCATACTAAAACGTCAGCTTTCGCTTAGTGAGTTCACGGTTTTCTTTACATGCTTAACAAAAGTAATTCAACTAAAAACATGCTTTAAACTATAGTGAGATACGAACATAAAACATAAAACTTGCAACATATACTTCATCATAAGACATAACCATTCTGCCAAGCATAAGGGTGTTATCTCACCATGCTATTGGCCTACACAAAGGCTATCGTGCTTATTGGGCTATCTCCCGCAGCAACGACCAAATACTACACAAAGGCTATCGTGCTTATATGGGCTATCTCCCTAAGCAACGACCAAAATATTACCGGTATGCTATTCTGGCAGTAACCTGCCCTAATCCGTCGGAAACCCGACACATTATCATAAGATCACATCTTTCACATCTTTCAAAAACTATCACATATTAAAAGCATGTATCTAAAATTACTAAAACATAAATATCTTGAAAAAGAATCTTTTGCACCATATATGCATACTATGCATACATCTCCCATTTTATAAATCACATGAACTCACCTGGGCATGTAGGCTTCTTGATCTCTTTAAACTTGTACCTACACATATTATACAACTTGTTTGAGTAGTTTAATTAGAATACTCTTTGAATCTACAAGACCCTATTATAACTGTTACAAGCCTTTACTCGGTCGTTCTCTTAAGAGTCTATTAACCTTGATGCCCAATTAGACTTGAAGTTTAGCTTTTACCGACTGTACCAACTTAACTTGCATATGAATACTTTCATTACAAGTCCAAGAAAATTCTCAAAAGAAAAACGTGATTACTTTTGGTAGCAATCAAGATGCTAAAACAAATAATTTCACAAGCTTAATATATACCTCAAGGCATATTAATATTTTTCCAAAAACCAATGCCTTCGTAAAATACATGAAAATGATTTCTCTCTTAATCGTTGGGAACTTAAATCTTTATATAAAATCCTTTACGAAAATGTAGTATCATATAAAGATTTCATTAACTTCTTTACATAAACCTTATTTCCAAAATAAAGTATTATGGGCTAAATCTATTTATTACTTGACTCACCCTTCAAGTAATTAGCAAAACTATAATTTAAATCAATTGTTATATGCATTACTAATTCTCCTATAATATTGTTGCATAATATAAACTTAAAAATCTAATGTTTGAAAAACTTGGCTCACGAAATTCTAAACCCAATAAGGGTAGTTCCCATGCATATTCCAAAAGAAGCCATGCAACGTGAAACCAAACAAGAGACATCGGCGATACTATTGCTTCTTTTTTTTTCTCCTTTTTACTATAGTCGTCGCAAGGGAAGGTTGCGACCTCGCCCTTTCTACACACTCCACTCGGTTAACGAATCTGGTCATACATAACCAAAGTGGGCACCAAGTTCTAATTCCCTTATCTCCTAAACATCGTCGTCTTGTTACCCATCGTAGACTGCTGATAACACTATTGGCTTAGGTCGGAGTTCTAGCCATGATTTGACGACATTCCAACCACCCTTATCTCGAAGTTGTTTTTATACTATTATGAGGCTAACATCTTAACTTGTCTTAGACTCGATCTCAAGGTAACCAACAATGTTAATTTAAATTTAAAAAAAACAACACTTTTGCTCAATGGATCGAGGCCAAACGATTATAGCATCTTAGAGATGGAAATTAACTCGCATCTAAAACAATTTAACTTGAAGAAAACACTTACCGGAAGGACGATATTTCTTCCCAAATTCAGTGCATGATTTCTCCTCTCTTGAATCCTCAAGAATCCTTCAATCCTTAACTTCTACGGCTAACACTCTCAACTTCCGTTTCTTAAGTCGGCCAAAGCTAAGTAAGAGAGACATCTGTAAATATCTTGAGATTGAGATGGATTGGGATAAATAATCCCATACCCTAACTCCACGACCGAAGTTTACGCTTGGTTTCCTCCCACTTGAAGTTTGACCAAACCAAACCTCAATTTGACCAATTCTTTTATTTTTATTTTTCAAAGCTTACCCCTTGAACTATAATTATTTGACTCTTTTAGCCATTTTTCTTAAGATCTAGTTTACGACTATCCCCTAAATGGGGTGTTACAAATCTACCTCCCTTATAAAAATTTCGTCCTCGAAATTTGCATCTTGATAGAATGGTAGGATTTCCTTGGCCTTCAATTCAGCTTTAAATTCCCAAGTTATGCTTGAAAATTTGTGAATCGATTTTTGCTGAGACGATCGGTACTTTTTATATTGACTTTCTTCCAATTCTAATTAACATTTGAACTACTTATCCTTCACAACTCAACTTACCTTTGATCCAAAGGTCCTCTAGAGATTGCACAGTTGTCTTCTAGCTAGGCTAACCACTAAAATCCTGCATATGATCAAGGTTTCAGAATAATTCTTCTCAAGTTGATGGGGCTACTTTATCTATCTCACAACTAATCTAATCTCTAAGGAACTCAACCCATCTTTGAAAGTCTAAATTTATTAACATCGCTATCCTGAAGTCATAAACTTAATGACTTTTGAATATTGAAATTCTTTAGTTTCTAATTTATCTTCACATCCTACTACCATTGCATTCCACACTACTTTGAGAGCTAGAACTACCGCGACAAGAAAAATCACTTTCCATAACGAAGCCTTACAGGATGTTTTGGCGACATGCATGTCCTCGCAATAAACTTCTCGAGAGGACATACCAACTTATAGCGACAACTTTTGTCCTCACAAAAAAAAAAAACTCTTTTTTTTTTGTTTACTTCGTTCTTCTAATATCTTATCTTATTCTACACATGGATGTTGTTCGAAACATCAACAATGTATTTCTTTTCCTTATTCTAGTTATATGAAATCAATCCTATTAGGCACTTCATACTTTCTATTTATCCTATATACCCTCTTAGACCAAATATTCACCCAAGAAGTGTATCTATTTCTAGTTCAACTTATCATATGGTTGTATACAAACTTGAATACATAATCTTTTTTTTCCCTGCATGCGTATCATTCCAATTGGCATCCTTCACTCCATGAATTTCAACCATTCCAACATAATTTGTACTATATTCCAAGACTATTGACTAACTCAGGAGTTCTCAACCCATTTCTTGCTTCCTATATTCTTGCTCACTTCCAAAATATCGCATTTAATGCTCTTTACCAAACTAAAATAAAAATTTTGAGCATTCAGTAATTGCTATCATCAAAACTCTACCTTGGCAAAAAGTTGGCACCTCAATAGAAGGATAGTCATCAAAATAATTCATATCAATGATTTTCAAATTATCTTAAATCTTACATTAGAAGCCTCAAGTACCGGAAGAAGCATAAGTGCTCTATTATTCTTCCTTCCATCACCTTCTTAGCACTTCCCTGATAGTTACTAGCATTTATAAACCTTATCCAGTTTCCTTTAACTTCGACAATCTCATTATTAGTCAACCAATTCCCAATGTACTTTCGTTCTTCAAAAGACTTGCATCCATCTTACCAAGACTACATATCTTAACTAAGAGTTATCCTTCATTTCAAGTTGAATTCTACGGCATCTTATCACGTCTCAAAGTCTTTTAATCTATACCCTTATGTCATTTACATCTTTGGTTGACTTCATTAATCGCTCCATCAACTAACTATATATTGAACCACTCTCTCATAAGATCACTTTTTGATCTTTGTGCTCAGAACTATATATATACAATACTTAGTCTTTGTCGTCCTTCATGTATCAGATATATATATATATAGGGTACAACATTTTGCTCACTTTGCTGGAAGTCGTAACTGCACCTCCTTACTTCTTTCCTTCATGCATGCTTCGTTTTAGACTTATCTTTATATCATCTACCCGAGAAGGTATATCATGCATATTCACTATTGCATGTACCCTTTCTTTTATACATCATCGCAAATCTATATTGTCCTTTACAGTCTTACATCACATCATATCTACTACTTTAGTCATCTTATAACTAACTTTTACCCCCACACCTTAGGTAAACACAAAAAGTTAAGCACTTTTCGTATGTACCATTATTATTCTAACATCCCTTTTCTCTACATTTAACGCTTTTCTTCACAATCTAAGATACTAGGATGGTTTCATCATCACCCTTCTAATTGAAAATAAATAAATTATACACTCGCATTTCCTTTTACCATGTGTCTATCATAAATCATGTTCGACATCTTCATCAATGTCACAATATCTATTAATCAGACTTTAAGTCCCATCACAATTGAATTATAGGTTTAAGAATACGTTAATAAAATCCTTTTTTTTCACTTAAACCACAATCCCCGACGCTTATAATCGATCTAAAATCTTACTTCTATCAGGACCATACATCTCACGTTTCTATTCAGGTTTAGGCTACTAGTAACCAAATTTTGCTTAAACCTAGGCTCTTATTACAACACATCAACCCTAGGCATCACATCTAGGCATTTCTCAATATTACTTTCAGTTTAAGTCTAGGCTAAGTATAACCTAGTTCACTTAAACTATTGCTCTGATACCAACTTGTCACACCCCAAAATTCAGGGTTGTGACGTCTAACAATCTTAGCAATAACCATAAAAATATCATAACTTACACTAAAAAACTTAGCAGCGGAAGTCTTAATTTCAACTTTACAATATATATATATATATAAACACCAATTCTTTAAACTCCTTAAGCAGCTTCAATCTTCCTAGATCTTCTCTTTTCCTTTTAAAGTACCCGTAAGAATGCTCCCTGAGAGATGCATACTAAAACGTCAGCTTTCGCTTAGTGAGTTCACGGTTTTCTTTACATGCTTAACAAAAGTAATTCAACTAAAAACATGCTTTAAACTATAGTGAGATACGAACATAAAACATAAAACTTGCAACATATACTTCATCATAAGACATAACCATTCTGCCAAGCATAAGGGTGTTATCTCACCATGCTATTGGCCTACACAAAGGCTATCGTGCTTATTGGGCTATCTCCCGCAGCAACGACCAAATACTACACAAAGGCTATCGTGCTTATATGGGCTATCTCCCTAAGCAACGACCAAAATATTACCGGTATGCTATTCTGGCAGTAACCTGCCCTAATCCGTCGGAAACCCGACACATTATCATAAGATCACATCTTTCACATCTTTCAAAAACTATCACATATTAAAAGCATGTATCTAAAATTACTAAAACATAAATATCTTGAAAAAGAATCTTTTGCACCATATATGCATACTATGCATACATCTCCCATTTTATAAATCACATGAACTCACCTGGGCATGTAGGCTTCTTGATCTCTTTAAACTTGTACCTACACATATTATACAACTTGTTTGAGTAGTTTAATTAGAATACTCTTTGAATCTACAAGACCCTATTATAACTGTTACAAGCCTTTACTCGGTCGTTCTCTTAAGAGTCTATTAACCTTGATGCCCAATTAGACTTGAAGTTTAGCTTTTACCGACTGTACCAACTTAACTTGCATATGAATACTTTCATTACAAGTCCAAGAAAATTCTCAAAAGAAAAACGTGATTACTTTTGGTAGCAATCAAGATGCTAAAACAAATAATTTCACAAGCTTAATATATACCTCAAGGCATATTAATATTTTTCCAAAAACCAATGCCTTCGTAAAATACATGAAAATGATTTCTCTCTTAATCGTTGGGAACTTAAATCTTTATATAAAATCCTTTACGAAAATGTAGTATCATATAAAGATTTCATTAACTTCTTTACATAAACCTTATTTCCAAAATAAAGTATTATGGGCTAAATCTATTTATTACTTGACTCACCCTTCAAGTAATTAGCAAAACTATAATTTAAATCAATTGTTATATGCATTACTAATTCTCCTATAATATTGTTGCATAATATAAACTTAAAAATCTAATGTTTGAAAAACTTGGCTCACGAAATTCTAAACCCAATAAGGGTAGTTCCCATGCATATTCCAAAAGAAGCCATGCAACGTGAAACCAAACAAGAGACATCGGCGATACTATTGCTTCTTTTTTTTTCTCCTTTTTACTATAGTCGTCGCAAGGGAAGGTTGCGACCTCGCCCTTTCTACACACTCCACTCGGTTAACGAATCTGGTCATACATAACCAAAGTGGGCACCAAGTTCTAATTCCCTTATCTCCTAAACATCGTCGTCTTGTTACCCATCGTAGACTGCTGATAACACTATTGGCTTAGGTCGGAGTTCTAGCCATGATTTGACGACATTCCAACCACCCTTATCTCGAAGTTGTTTTTATACTATTATGAGGCTAACATCTTAACTTGTCTTAGACTCGATCTCAAGGTAACCAACAATGTTAATTTAAATTTAAAAAAAACAACACTTTTGCTCAATGGATCGAGGCCAAACGATTATAGCATCTTAGAGATGGAAATTAACTCGCATCTAAAACAATTTAACTTGAAGAAAACACTTACCGGAAGGACGATATTTCTTCCCAAATTCAGTGCATGATTTCTCCTCTCTTGAATCCTCAAGAATCCTTCAATCCTTAACTTCTACGGCTAACACTCTCAACTTCCGTTTCTTAAGTCGGCCAAAGCTAAGTAAGAGAGACATCTGTAAATATCTTGAGATTGAGATGGATTGGGATAAATAATCCCATACCCTAACTCCACGACCGAAGTTTACGCTTGGTTTCCTCCCACTTGAAGTTTGACCAAACCAAACCTCAATTTGACCAATTCTTTTATTTTTATTTTTCAAAGCTTACCCCTTGAACTATAATTATTTGACTCTTTTAGCCATTTTTCTTAAGATCTAGTTTACGACTATCCCCTAAATGGGGTGTTACAATATATCAATTACATTTTCTCTTTATATATTTACACAAACAAACAATAATTAAAAAAGGTAAATTATGATTTTAGTTCATGTGGGTTGTTTAAAATTATGATTTTCGTCCTTGCGGTTTAGTAATTACCATTTTCGTCCATATGGTTTGTATTTTGTTGCTATATTCGTCCGTAGGCACTAATTTCTATATTTAAGTACAAGGGACCAAAATATAAAAAAAATGTAAAGCATAAGGACCAAAATAACATAATTTATAAATTATATGGACGAGAATAACAATAGTTTACAAACCATAGGGACGAAACTGAAATTTCTAAACCATAAAGAAGAAAATCGAAATTTTTAACAAACCGCAAAGAATAAAGTAGTAATTTACTCTTAAAAGAATTACAAAAGCTCTCTTTTTGGCGTTGGATAAAAAACATATAATTATTATTCCTCATCAAGTAGAATAAAGGAAAATTAAATATTTATATTCAATACTGGATAATTGTTACTTTTACAAAATAAAAAAAGTGTATCAAATTTCTTTGTTATAGAGAAATGATGTAAATTAAAATTATGAAAAATAAAATAAATTGTATCGAGTTATGATCTTTCAATAATAGATTCGTATCCAAATATCTAATTAATGATACAAAGATATTAGCTTTATGCCAATAAAAGGAAAATAAGTTATATCAACTAATGATTTTTCAACAATAAATTTCGTATTGTTGTAAATATATAGCTCAATATCCAAATGTCGTAAAAATGATAATAGGAGATTTTACATTTAAGTATTGTCTTAAGCTTTATGCCAAACACAATGCACCTATATATATTAACAAAACCTTAATACTCTCACCTTAATATGGTTTCATCTTAAATAAAAGTGATATCATATTTCATTAGTTGTAACGACTAATTATGTTTCATGTTAATTTGATTATATATTTTCAAACAAAAGAAACTTTGTCATCGTGCAACGCGTGATGTCAATCATCAATATAAATATATAAAGGAAGAGTCATTAAATTCAATGAGAACCCTTCATTGGTATTTTTTTCTATTTCTTAGAATTTGGATTTTTTTTGTAAAGATTGGTTTTTATGAATGGATAGAGTATTAATGATGTATAAGTTGTCCCACATTGATAGAAAAGAATAAATTGGAAATGAAAGTATGTATATAAAATGTTGATTAGGCTCAAGTATTTATCAAAACATCCGATGGTGAATTATTATGATTGTTACACATTTTAAATGATCGTATAAACTATAAAGTATAAGATAGTGGTTTAAAAGTTTAATTAAATTTTAATCCAAATAGTTGGTTTTTGTATGCATGAGAACATATTTATACAATAGTTAGATAATTTGTTATTTATTTTATATAAACTAAATTTTTATGAAATAATCTCAAGTTACTATTCTAATAGTATGTTAACATCTTAAGAAATCCTTAAGATGATAACATGAGGCAATAAGGTTTAAATATTGATCAAATGGTGAATTGCGATGATTTATTGATTGTTCCACATTAGTGAGAAAAAGTATTTCATGCATTATTTAAATATTTTTTTTTCATTTTATATAAACTAAAGTTATATGAAAATATCTCAAATATATAACAATGTTTTTAGACTAACACAACGAAAGATAGTGACAATCTACATATTTCTAAAGAGTTACTTATGCTACCGCGCAACGCGCGGTTTTGCCACTAGTAGTTACTAAAGCTCGTTAAGGCTCAATTCAGACATGATATAGTTTTATACCATCCACTCTAATCCATCAATTGTGTGTTACAAATACAAACAAAGCCCAGTACGACCCACCAAGGTAATATACACTTCAATTAAAGCTATTGAAATTTACCAAAGCCCAATACAATTCATCCGGAGTCATTATAGCCCATGAAGCTCCTTAAGCATCACCAATATGACCCACCAAGGCCATTACAATTAATCAAGAGCCACTGAAGTTGATCAAGGTTCAATATAGTTCACTAACGACTACTAAAGCTCATGAAGTCCCAATAGAGTTCAACAACAACAACGAGTCTAATACGACCTATTAGAGCCATTAAAGCCCAATAAGCCCAATTAAGACCTAAGTATATCTTAAAGAAATGCATTTGTATTTCTTTTAAGTTATTACAGATTTACAAGATTTAAATTTTTAGCAATATCCAATTTAATCCTGAAATACGAATTTGGGAAAAAGACTCAAATACCCATGGTTGCAAGTTGTACATTAATTTAGATTTCATTAAGGTTGTGTTCATGTGAGACCAACTTGTTTGTTTTCTAGCCTTTCATCTGCTCAGTATTTATGGCCATGACTATGAAACACTGGATATTTCATCGCATGGGTATACAACAGATAAAAAGATAGTTTCATAACTTTTACAAATACACAACAAAACAAGTTTATATGTGGGCTAACCACATGGGTGGTGCGTACTGGCAAAAGGCTTAGGTGATGTGGTGGAATATCTCATTTAACCCAAGTTCGAGTCCAGACGCTAGCATCCTGTGGACACACTTAGTCTCAGACGGTTGTAACTTAATTTCCAAATTGCCAAGAATCTAGTATAGGCAAAACCTAAATGAACCTTTTTTTTCCAAAAAAAAAAGTTCCTATGTGAGCTCGTTATTCATATATGAACTCACGGGTTTATATGTGAATCAGTTAATTAGTTAATATGTAAACCACAAATGTTTATATGTAAATCACAAATGATCCATATGTGAATCAGTTAAAAATAGTTAATATGTAAATACATTGATTCATATATGAAGATATAATTCATATGTGAATCATAGGAGTTCACATATGAACTCGTTTGCCACCTATTTATTGAGTTACAAAGTTATCCCTCTATTTTAGTCAAAACCGTAAATTTTGACTTCTTAAATCCAGTTTTGACCATATAAAAGAGTGATTATTTCTCTATTTCTTATTTTTTTAGCACTTGTTAATTAATTTTTTTGATATATATATATATATATATAATCAATTAGCTTAGTAAGTTTGAGTAAACATGAGATAAAAATGTACTTATGTTGGAGATGATTATCTTTAAGGTGAAAAGGTATACAAATCCCAACTCTTCATTCATGGTGATATGTACGGTCCAAGAGGACCAATAAAAAGTTTAGCATCGAATGGGAATATATTCATGTTGAAGATGAGAATAAATTCCATATATAAAGCATATTAAAGATGCTTCAAACTCAAGCAAGCAATCCTCCTACAACTCGTTTAATTTGATTTATAACACAAACATACTATTAAATATTATTAGCATTATTGCATTAATGAAGTAAAGTTAAACCTTAGCTTTCTTTTTTTCTCTCTTTTCTTTATTATGCATTGCTTTTGTGTAGTTAAATACCCACTAGATCTACTTACATATATTCCCCGGTAGAGTAAATTATACACCCCATAAATTTATCATAATTTTTGTATGTGTAGAAAAAAAGTATATCATATTCTTCTTCACTTTATAGATGTATATATGCATGTATAATAGACACTTGATAAAATTGTATACGTATGCAAAAATCATCATTTTCAACATTTACTTTCTTAAAAAAATTATCAAGAGTAAAGTTAAAGGATTTGGTCCCTAGCATTTGTATATTTCAATGAATCCCGTCCTTAAAATTTATTAACTCCGTTTTAGTCCCTCATATTTGTCCGTTTTCAATAGATTTTGTTACGTCCCTCCATGTAACTGTTTTCAACTTGTTTCGTTATGTCTAATTGTATTATTAGGGATAGTTTGGTCTTTTTTATATAGAAAATTAATTTTTTTTCCAAGTAATGGACCTCACCCGGCCCTTTCTCCCCATCTTCCCCTACAACCCCTTCATTAAAAACAACAGTCACCAACAAAGCATTGACAACAACCATTGAACACTATCACTATGTCGTATTATCTAAAACCATATTATAAATATTCAAAATCCTAAACTAGACACAAATGCAAAAATATCAACAATATATGAACATAAATAATCTAAAGTTATTCACGTTGTTTTATACAATCCCTAGAATCAAAACAATAAAAATCCTAACCATAAATCAAACGAGGTAATTGATCCTTTTATGTGTTTTTTTATTATCACTAATGATAGAGAGACTCATACAAGGAGTAAACCCAATATGTCCATCTTCAAAACCAAAATCATAAACCCAAATCTACATTATCAAAGACCATAAACCGTACACCTTTATCTTCAAAAACCAAGGACTTAGATCGAACAGAGTCGTAAACCAAAACCCGAATCTTCATCATTTATCTTTCATTTAGACCTCATCACTCAATTTGGGGGTGGGAGTGATACAAACTTCATCTTGGTGCAAGCAGTAGACGAGACAAAAGTGGTGATGGAGTTGCTACTACTAGTGATGGGCCAAATGGGCCAAAGATCGAAGGCAAACAATGGACGAGCATGAGATGCAAAAATATAGGTGAGGATGATGAGGTGTAGTAGCTAATGAATTTGGGATAAACATACCATAAGCTCGAAGTGAAACATGCCAAAAGCTCGAAGGGAGGCCATTGAAAAGAAGGGATCAAGGGGCCCATGTAGCTAAATGAACTTTTTGCGGTTTACAAATGAACTTTCTTTTTTCTCTCTCTCCCTATATATATATATATTGAGTCAGGTTTATACAAGAACCACCCCAATATGTAGGAACGAAATAACTATTTATAGCCACATAAGTGCACCCATGTGGGTCCCACATATTAAAAAAAATCATATATGATTCAGGTGGGTTCCACTACTTTTTAATATGTACACCCCTAAATCATATATGATTTTTTTAATATGTGGAACCCACATAGATCCACATCATATGTGATTGTAATTAGTTCATTTTTTCTATAAATTGTAATGGTTCTTATTTGAACCTACTTCTATATATATATTTGTACAAAATCCTTAGTTAACATTAATTCATCATTTATTTTGAAAAATTAATATTAAATCAAAATGTATTAAGAAAATAAATAAAATAGTTACAAACTAATGCCTGTAAAAATCGTTACCGTAAAAATCAAAATAAATTAATTAAGTATTTTGTTGCCCGTGCGCAAGAAGCCAGCGTTTAGAAAAGGTTAATGGACAAGGTTTGATAGACCATGGGGTCACACACACATATATTATATATATATATATATATAATGTCTTATGAATTATTTTGCTCAACTTATTATGGGTTTAATTTTGGCCACCGATTGTTGCATTGAAAATGCCTGGTTTTCCATAATGTGCTTAGTTGTGTGTTCTTTAATTTATAGGTTTATATATGAATGAATTGGGTATAGTATAAATTAAAATTTGATATGAAATAGGGTCTATATGTATTTGGATCTAGAAAAAGATTATAAATAATAAAACAAAGAGAAAAGAATAATGATGATAAGAAGAAGAAAAAGAAGAAGAAGAGAAGAAGAATGAGAATCTTCTTTTGATTGTGAAAGAAGAAAGCATTTATTCCAAGGGGTTTGAGGCATCCATCCCATCCTTCTTTTAGAATTTAGATGCTTTAGATATTTTAACCTAAATTACTTAATTACCTAGTTAAATTAGGCTGCTACCTAGATATATACCTTAATTAATTAATTAATTAATTAGTGTATACAATACTAATTAGTTACTACAGTCATGTATATATTAATACAGCAGTTGCTCCACCTGCATCGATCTATATATCTTCTTCTTTTACTTATATAATTAAATGTTGCATGCAAGCATATGTTTTATATAATTCCTTTTGGAAATTTAAGTACATGTTGATAAAATTATATATTTTTTTTAAAAGTTGGATGACGCATTACATGTTCACAAAATCATATCCAATTAATTAATTAATTAATTCCAAGATTAATTAATTAAATGATATATATATATATATATATTACAGGGGAAGGTTCAAAAGAGAAGCATGTCAATTTAAGAAAACGTGAGGAGCAATCTCAGCCCCTCATCTCGCGGTTTACGGTGGACGTGATCACGGAGGATTGACGCAATTCATGGGAGAGTAGAGATTATTAAAGGGGCCAGGAATCGGCCAAAGCCGCCTTTATTAATCGAGATAAGTGGTTGAGATTGCTTCTCGCATTTTCTTAAAAAGTTATATTTTTCATATGAACCTCCCTCTATATATATATCATTAACTTGAATGTCCAAATATTTAAATTTTAAGTATATACATATATGGGATATATATATATAGCAAGCACATGCATGCATGCATGCATGGCAGCTGGACAATCTTGTATTCTACAAAAGCTTGGAATTAGATAGAAAGAAAGTAAGAAAGAAAAAAATGTAAGTGAAGAATCCCTCGATCTCTCCACCCTTTTCTCAAGAATTGAATTGAATGAATTAAATTAATTTGAATTGAATTGAAGGAAGCTTGCTTTATTTAGTAGAAAGAGGTCCCCTCCTCACTTTAAATATGCATTCTCATGATGTCAAAGTTAAGAGCCACATATCCTTAAAGTTACTTACAATTGTTGTATAGTATACTATATTGTTCTTTACTACACTTTCTTTTCCATATACAACAAACTTCATTTCCACTATTTTCTATCTACAAATTCTTCTTCTCTTCTCTTCTTCTTCAATCCTTATCTGCTTTTCATCTTTACTGTCTTCTGTTCAACCACCTTGGAACTGCTGCCTGCATATACATACATATATATATATATACATATCTTTTTCCAAAATTCAAAATAGTTACACTTCATATTTATACTATATATACTAGTTAAATTAACTTGTACGTAGCCTACAATAATATCAATTGCTAGCTAGTCCAATATTTCCAATAAAGACATAAACTATTATTTGCAAGCATAGGTGATATATAAGCTAGTTGTTGACTAATAAGCTAGCTAGTAGCTGATAACCTAGCTTATGAATAGATTATGATTGACAAAAATTAGCTTATTACGAGCGAGTAAGTAAAATAACCAAAAAAGGTATCTTGGGATACCGCTCGAACGTGTGTGTGTGTGTTAACTTGTCATTCAAAATAAATTAATTAATAAGAGTATAATTGAAAAAGCTAGCGTTTCAATAAACTAGCTTTTTGAAACCTTACTCTTTATCCAAACATGTACTAGCTTATAAACTATTGTATATATATAATTTGTTTCCTATCTCTCGCTTGAGATTTCTCGTCTCAATTTATATATAAACCATTTTGAATCTACATATCAATGAGAAGCTCATCGTAAAAACCTTCAATTTCCCTTCCTATAAATATGTAATGTTTACTCGTTAATTTGGTTACACTTAATTGGGATCACTCCTACACTTTGTGTTATGGTACGTTTTGAAAGAAAATTAATAGAATAAGTAAAAACTATAACCGCTACTATATATACCCAAAAACAGTTTAAATAACCTTAAGCAATCCAAAAGGCCATCATGAAATCACAAATGATCATGCTTTTTCATTCCATTTTTAACCTCCTGCCATTCCTATATATTAAGAGCAAATGCAGAGATCCCCTCTTTTTAATTATTACAATGCATATGCATTATATACACACACACACATAGGCTGTGTTTGGCAAAAATTAATAAGCGTACATGTTTGGATGTACCCCATAAGCTAGCTTACTAAAATGCTAGTTTGAGTAGCATTTCAAGAGTTTTTTGTAGTTTTTTTCCAATTATACCCTTATCAATATCAGTTATTATACCCAGGATACCTTTTTTTGTCATGTTGCATACTCATAAGCTAGTTCATTAGCTACCAGCTAGCTTAGCTTATCAGCTAGTTTGCCAAACACAGCCATAGTCTCATGTCAAGGTGAGAACCATTTGAGAACCACAATAACTTGTATATATATTACTATAAAAACAAATGACTATCATCTACCGATGGACAAAATCGGTCGGTAATCCGTAGATCGGTGATCCATCTATGATACCGAATCCCACAACTTTTAATTCAATTACTAATGAATCCAACTTCCATCGACGGATTTTTCCTTCCACAATAGTCATTTGTTTTGTAGTATATTAAACGATTTATTTACTCCATAAATAATAATATTCATCAATATGTATCTTACTATATATGGATTGATGCCATACTGATTACAAAAACCGATGAATATACATGTTTCTCAAGTTTTTTTGTGGTTCTGACATATACTTTTAGAGAAACATGATAGATATGGAACTTTAACAATGGAGCTAATTAGATTGATGAAATATATATTCGGCCTATACATTATGTATAATCTGATTCATCTAAACGGTCTTTAAGACTTGAGTTTATAGATTACTAATAACCCTTTTGTATAGTTAAAGGATTTTCAAGGACTGGATTTGTATACCAATAAAGGACTCCACATTCAAGATCTTGACCTCCTATATATATAGTCCATATATATATATATATAGAGAGAGAGAGAGAGGGGGTTAGGTTCAAATGTGAACTCAATTTTAGTTGTAAACGTGAGGACCATTAAAATCGCGTCACATGACAATATTCACTCTGAATATCATGTATTATTCAAAGTGAATAAAGGCGCCTAAACTATAATCATTTTGAATAACGCATAAATATTCAGAGTGAAATTGTCAATGGTCGATTTTATTTTTTTTCGAATGTGCGATTTTAATGGTTTCCACAATGAAATCCCCCCCACCCCCCACCACCCCCCGCCCCCCCCCCCCCCCCCCCCCTCTCTCTCTATATATATATATATATTCAAATTTGCTATTAGTTTTGAAATTCAAATTTCGTATTTTGCAAATCATAGATTAAAATTTAGTACTTTTGCTTTTCTATTTCAAAAGGATCCTACGTAATTATCAGTTAATAATTTTATGAGCAAAATGGTTTTTAGCTATATTAGTTTTTGAAGTAACTAAAAACTTATTCACATTATAAACTATATATCTATAAATAAATAAATAAAAAGATAGTATATATAGTTCGGATCCTATGTAAATATATATAAATAGTATAAATATTAATTAGTTTAGTGAAATCAAATAAATATGAACACAACACACCCAAAGATTCTCTCTTTTTATTCTTTATTCCTTTTCTTCCCTTTCTTTTCTTGGATGTTGTTGAAAACCTTGCAATAGTAAACAGTAATTGAGCTAGTAATTTATTAATTAAAGTTATATAGGTAACTAACCAACTTAGCTTCTTCTTGAGGCTAATTTATACAAAATCTAATAGAAGCTGCAAAAAGGGTTTCCCATCTTTAAAAGACGAACCCTATTCTTCTTCCCCTATTTGCATATCGCATTTGTTCTTCTTGAATCTCTTTCTTCTCTCTTACAGAGAGGGTACACAGAGAGATTAAGAAAGAAAAGAAAGAAAGAAAGAATGTTCCATTCAAAGAAAGCAGCTGGAGGTTCTACTACTGCTATGAATTCACTTCATCACAATCATCATAATCATCATCATGAAAGGCCAAACATGTGTGGTGGGGTTGGTGGTAATAACCATAGCAGCAGCCCTGGTGCTGGAACCATACAAGGTGACTCGGGTCTCGTGCTTACCACGGACCCCAAGCCGAGGCTTAGGTGGACGGTCGAGCTTCATGAGCGATTTGTTGATGCTGTGGCTCAGCTTGGAGGACCTGACAGTACGTACCATCGATCGATATCTTTATATATATATATATATATGTACTTGCTTCCTTCAATTCATCCCTATATACTCTAGTTATATATATATATATATATATGTATGCATAAAAAAGATCTAGTCTTGATGATTGATTCTTGATGTAAATTTTGTAGAGGCAACACCAAAGACAATCATGAGAGTCATGGGTGTAAAGGGTCTTACACTTTACCACCTTAAGAGCCATCTTCAGGTATGTATATATCTCAACTTAATTAATTTTTCATCTTCTCTTCCTTTTCTTTTTCTCTTTTGGGAAAAAAAAACCGTAAATTATACAGGCTCCATATATATATATATATATAGAGAGAGAGAGAGAGAGAGAGAGTCAGGTTCAAGGGATAATCTTACAAAAATGAAAAACAAGAAACAACCTCATAGCCATCGATCTGGACCATATATACTTGTACACAAGTGCATCCAAAAAACAAATTGATTTAGTAATATGCGTAAGTACATAGGTTCAGATGGAGGGCTACACGGTATTCCTTGAACCTTCCTCTACTATACATACATATATATATATATACATGGATGGTTAAGCGGCTCGTCCTGGTCTCTTTTTGTTGATCTGAATTGGTTTGTGAAATAGAAATTCAGGCTAGGAAAGCAACCTCACAAGGAATTTAATGATCATTCCATAAAAGACAGCGAAAGAGGTGAGTTATATATGTATATATGCATGTTTATGTTTGTTAAAACATATATCATATACATATGTATTAATGAATTAAATGTTGTAATTCTATTAATTAATGGCATGTACGTATGTACGACAGCTTCGGCATTAGAGCTTCAAAGAAGCAGTAGCGCATCCTCTTCTGGAATGATGGGTAGAAGTATGAATGAGTAAGTATTCGCTTCCAACCATACTATATATATATATATATATCCCTATCCATTTGAAACTTCATCCATTTAATTTACACAATTTTTTTACATTATTAATCTTACTATGGATATATATATTACTGGTGTAAGTAGGATGCAGATTGAGGTACAGAGAAGACTCCATGAACAATTAGAGGTACCTACCTACTAATTAACTTATAATACATAAAGATTTTTGTGTTTTGTTTCTTGAAAATTGAAATGAATTAATTTGTGTGGTTATATGATTTGAAGGTACAAAGACATCTTCAGTTGAGGATAGAGGCACAAGGAAAGTACATGCAGACAATACTTGAGAAAGCTTGTCAAACCCTAGCTGGAGATCAAAGCATGCAATTGGGTGGTTACAATAATAATAAGGTTGGTACAGCAGCATCTGCTGGTGGGATCGGTATGAATATGAATATGAATATGAATATGAATATAAGCGCGAGCACTAGCAGCAATCTTGAACAAGCAGCAGCCCATAGAGGAGGAGGAGGAGGGATGCTGGTTCCAGCAGCAGGTGATCATCATCAGGTGCCATCAGCTATCAAAGACTTTGGATCTCTCAACTTTCCATCCTTCCAAGATCTTAACCTTTATGGCACTTCTCCATCACCGTCACCACCACCACCCGTAACAGCACCAGGTGCTGCTCTACTTCCTCTTCTTCATCACTCATGATTTACATTTCTTTTTATGAAGGGGCCTAGCTAGCAAGATGCATTCAATTTTGATGATCAATGCTAATTAAGGTTGTGTTTGGAAAACTAGCTTATGAATAAATTAGCGTGTTGTTATATGGACCCCCTTAGGCATTTGATTTACTCACATAAATGTAAACCCCTCTGTACTGGTCCCACATGTACATTCACATAACACCATCCACTTCCCTCATAAGGGGGTATATTTGTAGTCCCCCATAAATTATGTTTGATATAAACTTGCTTATGAGTATGTAAAATGACCAAAAAGTGTATCTTGGAGTATAATCCTGACCTCCTAGATATATATACATAAACAAATGATAGAATTAGGTTCAAACAAGAACAAAACCAAATTGCAAGAATGATACCAACAAAATCACACATAATTTTATGCATGGACGCCCATTCGCTGCTCACCCACTCGCCTTGTCGGAGCGTGGCCACACACGCTTTTTCCATTGCAGCACAAAATCACATGTGATTTCCTTGGTTACTTTGTTCTTGCAAATTGGGTTGTTCTTGTATGAACCTCCCTCACAAATGATATATATGTATATACATGTTTGTCATGGCCTTCTTTTGCCTATGATATGATGTAATTAATTTGGAGATTAATTTATTTAGTTTGGATGCATGCATGCATGATTATATAAATGTGATGAAATAATAAGTTTTAATTCATATATATGATGACTTAATTTGGGTATAGCACAGGTACTGCCGTGGCCAGAAAGAGCCCCTTAATGTGGTCAGATGATGAACTCCACCTCCAAGACGATCATCATCGGCCACCCGAGCATCTTCATCATCATCATCATATCGGAGTACTATCCAGCAACAACAGCTCTGAAGGAGGAGGGGGAGGAGGAGATGGGTGCGATCTTGATTCTAGTGTTCCAATTTATCATGAAACAAAGCCATTAACTTTAACAAATAATATTGATCACCATCATCATCATCATCTTGGTTTAGGATCCGCGGTGGATCATCAGAAGAAATTAGAAGACAGATCAACATCTCCAAGAAGACCACCATTGTCATCCAATAGTTCCATGGATAACATCAGGGCCACCCTCTCTACTACTAACAGTACTTCCAACATGTCTCCCCAAGGAAGAAGCTCTTCCTTTGGCTAGATCCATCATCATATATACTTAACTATACATACATCATGAATATATACATATAACATATGTTGTTGTGTGTGTGTGTTGTTATGTTACATACATAAATTCTAGTTATAGCTCTCTTTTTATAATTAATTTGTTTTAATATATTATAGAATAGTTGGTCTCTGGTCAACTAACTAAGTGCTAGTTTAATTAGTTAGTGTCACCTTTTGTGAGAGCCATAATAATATGAAGGTCATGAAGAATTTGCTGTTGAAGTTGCCCTTAATTATTTGAGCATTTACTTTTAGATACAATCATCAACTTCTGTTGTATTTTTCTAATTTTATTCATTAACTTTACCCAACTCTGGCAATATTGGCTACAACTTAGTTAATCAGAAGCCATATTTTTTATAAAGCATAGCGACATTGAACCAACAAACAACTACCACAAACACATACATGCACGCACGCCTCCCTGGCGGTATATATCGGGCATCCAATAGCATCCCATGAATCCGTCGCTGTCCCGGTTGGACCTAGAGCCCAACCACAGTTTTGACTGGCTGGGGGCGGCCCAAAGTCTATGACTGGACCAGCCCAAGGACTGGGTACTCCTTATGCCCTCAAATTGACTCCCCTTGGATTCGAACCTGGGTAGACTGGGATACCATCCACAGCCCATCCACAACTGAGCACAGCCCATCCACAACTGAGCTAGACATGATTTGTAATCGGAAGCCATTTTAATTTTCCGTTCAAATATTTCTATGACAAATTAACTTGTACTTCGATTGTGTTTGATATGTTTCTAAGCACTTATGTACATACACAAACCTTTTTTATTAAATTAAATTTGCTTCCAAAATACACCAAATTAATTTTGTATTCTTTGAGGATTGGTTTTTGTTTTGATATACAAAGAGCTCGTAGGATTTTTTGTAGTAATCCAACATGAAGTGAGTGGGTTTCAACGACCCGCTCCTTCGTTCATCTCGACATAGACGTGGGCAGACAATTTTGGGCATGAGAATCGTCTTTTGTAGTAAATGACTTGATTTGTGCGGATTTCAATGGCCACGACAAAATCCGACACTAGATCGTTTTTTCAAGTTCTTTCTTCTATAATACTTCTCATTAACATTATAGTCAAGGTTTAAGTACACCAAAATATAACCAAATTGTCACATTTTGCTATTGTATGTATTGAACTTTTAAACTTACCATTTAAAAAAACTCAACCTTCTAAACTTACCATTTAGGTAACCTATAATTTTAACCAATAACTTTCACCATGGTTTTAAGTTGGATTCGAAGTTATTGGGTTAGCATGTAGCTTTGGGTTTTGAGATATTACATGATACCAACCTTATGTATCAGCCAAGAATGAGTATCATGCTTACACGTGCATAAATTTTGTTACAAAACTCCATTTTTTGCCTATGACCAATCAAACAAAACTTTGGAATAAAAAGCATGCAATTTGTTGAGCAATGTCCCACATCGGACACAAAGTGAACTTGTAATGTGCTTATAAGGATCCTGGGCTACTACACTTATAGCCAATTGGTTTTGAGTTGGAACCCCACAAACTTACATGGTATCAGAGCAAGGTTCACCCGTGGTTGGTCAAAATACCGCACGGACTCCACGTAACCCAAAGTATCCACGTATTAGGCTGAAAAGAACGCCACACGTGAGGGGGCGTGTTGAGCAATGTCCCACATCGGACACAAAGTGAGCTTGTAATGTGCTTATAAGGGTCATGAGCTAATTCACTCATAGCCAATTGGTTTTGAGTTGGAACCCCACAAACTAACATGGTATCAGAGCCAAGATCTACCACTCTACGGACTCACACGCTGGCACTCTCGTGACCCTTCTAGGCAGGAACCCATAGCCTTTGTTGGAGGGGGCGTGTTAGAGTCCCACCTCTCCTGGTCCTCTCGTGACCCTTCTATGCTCTCTATCTAGCCTCTGTTGGAGGGGGCGTGTTAGAGTCCCACATCGGCTAGACTTGGACCAAATCTTCACTATATATGTTGGAACCCCCCTTCTCTCCTCAAGGGCTCTTTTGGAGATTAATCTAGGGGTTCCACATATTCTAACATGTTAGTTTGTGGTAGATCTTGGCTCTGATACCATGTTAGTTTGTGGGGTTCCAACTCAAAACCAATTGGCTATGAGTGGATTAGCTCATAACCCTTATAAGCACATTACAAGCTCACTTTGTGTCCGATGTGGGACTCTAACACAATTGATAGGATTTTTTGGTTTTCACGTACTGCATTAACACAATTGATAGGATTTTTTGGTTTTCACGTACTGCATTATGCGTGACGCAGCGGGTGTTTGCGGAATGGATCGACAAACGTCTGAATTCAAAAGGGTAACGAGTCTAACAACGTAGAACTCGAAAATTAAAGAGAAAACTCTTTAAAACTCTAAAAGATAATAATTTTATTGATCAAATTAATAACTTGAATGACAATGAAAACAAATAAACTTATTTATAAGTCTAAACTAGAAAAGATAATTATAAAATTGAATCTAATCCTAATATAACTAAAATACTAACTAATAATCATTATAATCTAAAGGGTTTAGTTCCCCAAAATACATCCAAGTTGTCACCTTTTGCTATTGTATACACTGTACTTTAAAAATTACCATTTGATACATCATACTACCTAAAACTTGACATTTAGTACATTGTGACCTGCTATCACAGGTCAACAGCCGGTCACCCCTTCTCCGGCGACTTTTCCGGCCATCCGGTCATCTTCTCCGGCAACATTCCGGCGACCCATTTTCTCCGACGACCTCAACCTCTTTCTCCGGCAACATTCCGGCGACCCATTTTCTCCGACGACCTCAACCTCTTTCTCCGGCGACCTCAATCTCCTTCTCCGGCCTAGCAAAGTTCCCGGAGTTCTCCACCTTCAACCACCATCACCACCACCACTATAACACAACCACCACCGCTGTCGCCATCACCACCCCTGTAACACCACCACCACCGCCGCCACCACGACCACCACCACCATTCCCGGAGTGGTGATGGTGATGGCATCGATTATCCGAAATGTCAAACGCCGACAACCGAACCAACGACCCGATTTGCGGCGGAATCGAACCCGACAGCTCGTTGCCGTGGAGGTCGATCACGTTGAGGTAAATGCACATCGGGAGCTCCGGCGGGATCTCGCCGGAGAGGCGGTTGGATGAGAGGTTTAGGACGGTGGTGGTGGTCGTGGTGGCGGCGGTGGTGTTGGTGTTACAGCGGTGGTGATGGCGGCAGCGGTGGTGGTTGTGTTATAGTGGTGGTGGTGATGGTTGTTGAAGGTGGAGAACTCCGAGAACTTTGCTAGGCCGGAGAAGGAGGTTGAGGTCGCCGGAGAAAATGGGTCGCCGGAATGTCGTCGGAGAAGATGACCGGATGGCCGGAAAAGTCGCCGGAGAAGGGGTGACCGGCTGTTGACCTGTGATAGCAGGTCACAATGTACTAAATGTCAAGTTTTAGGTAGTATGATGTATCAAATGGTAATTTTTAAAGTACGGTGTATACAATAGCAAAAGGTGACAACTTGGATGTATTTTGGGGAACTAAACCCTATTGAAGAAACATAAAATGAAAAAGAAAAGCAAAGGTGAATGATGGGCCAACCAATACCAATAACAATACCAATACCAATACCATTAGGAAGCAGCCCAAAATCAATCTAGTAATCGTAATTCAAGTCCAGACCACTACTTTCCAAACTCAAACATCGACCTTCTTCACCCACCAATACTATCATCGCAGGCACACAAGAATCAATCGGACGAGTTAAGAGTGACGACCAACGATCGACAACTCTCATCTCTCCCAACCAAAATCACAGGTTAAAATGCCCTAAGTTTGAATTTGATTGATTAGGTTTAACCATTTGAATTCGTTTATGCTTGCTGCTTTATTTTTTTAATTTGATTGATTAGGTTTAATCTGTTTGAAAACTGAAATTGCTTAGATTACTTTGAATTTGATTGATTAGGTTTAACCATTTGAAATTGCTTGATCAATGATTACTTTGAATTTCGTCAATCGGGTTTATATTTTTTATTGGAACTGTAGCTTACAAGTGGAGTTTATGTTGTTTGAAAACAAGGATACTGAATAAAATGGATGATGAGTTTGTTGTTTTTGTTTGTCGAAAGGGAAGTTTAGTTAGTTCCACTTTGATGAGCAATGTTTAACATTTTCATGTTAATGATTAGTTTCAAAGAGTTTTACTAAAGGAAGGAGAAGGAGGAGGAGGAGGAGATATGCCTATGCTATGGCGATGGTTAGTGACAAAGACAAGAGATTCGAAGCCCTTTTTCTTTGGATTTGCAACAGTGTGTGCGGTGGTTCCCGGTGCCATCGGCTATTATGTCATGCAGTTCACTAATTCAACCAATGAGAAGCTCGAGTCCCAACTCCGTCGCAACGCTAGCCCCGATACCCTTGTTAGTAACTACTACTTCCTCTCACTTCACTTGCTATTCTATTCCTACTCTGTTGGTTGTTTCATTTCAAAATTCATATACTTTGGACCAAATAGGGATTAGGTAGGTATATTACTAGACAAAATGAATATTGGATCTGCTTTTAACTATTATATAAGAAAACAAAAGCTTAGGGTGCATTTAATTATGAAATTTTTTCCAAGGAAAACGAAAACAGCTTTCCACAACCAAACACATCCTTATTTTTTCCATCTCATGGCCTTGCTAGAAATAACTGCTTCAAATACCGAAAGTAGAAATGACATGGAAATCCATGGGATAAAAGATATATATTCTACCATACTCTGGTGTATGGGAGGAACATGAACCATTTTCTTCTTCACAGTTGACTGTATGATAGATATTGATTTATTTATCATAGTATCAATGACTTTGGGACATGAAACTGGTTGATACCATTTATTTTGTGCAACCCTCGTCTCTGTTTCTTTCTTAGATGAACAATACAACAACATAAAGACATCATGACAAATTTTTCCTTGCATCAAGCTAAAGCAAAACTCAGTCTTCTTAGTGTATCATAAGCTAAACAAAAGCTCAAGCAATTTGTTGAAATAGGCCATTACAAAGAACAGGAAGCCTTGATAATTTTCAAAATGGAAGAATAAAGATCTAGCTGAAACAATCCACCTGAGTTCTTTTGTTCCATTAAATGGAGAATGTATTTTGCATATCAGTACTACTCTTCCAATTGTATCATACTTGACTCTATTTATTATTATCTGTTTACCAAAACTTGTCGATGTGTGTGTTTGTGTGTGTATCAGATGATGGGAAGAGTGAATAAAGAGAGGCTGGGAGAGTTCCTTGGGGAACTGCAGAGGAAGGAAGATACAAATGATAGGTACGTTGCCGCTTTGAAGGGGGAGACTTTAACCAGAAATCCATACATGAGAATTCAACCTATCACAAGTCCAAGCAGTTCTCAAGTTGACAACGGAAGATGAATACCTGTTAAAGATGAATCGATATATGGACGAATTTGCAAGAAGATATCTCAAGACATGAGTCTATGTTTTAAACCCACTTGTGTTAGTTTTTCCTTCTTATTGTCTTTTTCTGTGAAGGCAGACTAATCTGGTAGTTATTATATGGGACAATCCCAAGACTTTTGGCTATACAAGTTACATAAGGTTTTACTTTTTACGCACTCCTCCCTGATGACGCTAGAATTCAATGTTTTTTTTTTCAACCCTTACAGTTATATAATGTGGTATGCATTTTTATTAAAACTCATGAGCAATTTTGTGGCCTTCAGTAGACTATATTTACCATAAAAGTTAGGACATGTGTGAAATAGCAAATTTGTGGTTTCATTTTCTGCAAAGCACTTCCATTTTTTCTCTGTGAACGCATCGCACTTGAAAAATCCACCCTTTATAGCATTGGTTAACATATTACCTTCTAATACTGCTTTCACCAGCTTTCAAAAAGATTTGATCTTCTCCTGTTTCTCAACGATTCATATTCTACAAATAATATTTTCGTCTCTGATTCTATTGCTCATGGAAAGATAATTATCCTTGCTCACGGTGGATACCGTGATTCAAACATCGTCAATTATCGCACGAAAATGAGTCAACCCTCGTCTTTCATCATCCCTCATCCTTCCATCAATTGTACATCTATCCTAGCATTGTTGTTTGTCTCTCGTATGTAGCTTTTCTGTGAGTATTCACACATTCTTTATCTTCATTACTCATTCTAGATGCTTGTTTCTAATTTTATGATTGTGCTCAATTGGGTTTTTCTTTTCTTTTTTTGTCAAAATCCACCGATATATTATGGAAAGAAATATTTACGATCAACCTCAAAAGATTGTGGGTGGTTGAATTTGATGATTGTGTAATCCATAATAGAGAACTCAAGATACAGACCATGGGTGGTTGAACTCGATGATCGTGTGACCCATAGCAAAAGACTCACCATAGGTGGTTGAACTTGATGACCACTAGATTGTAGTGACAATAATTTCTAGTTAATAGGTATATCTATGATCTGTGAGTGACTCAAGCACCTGGGTGGTTGAAGTGTTAAACTTAATAACATAGATATGTGGCTTACTTTGTGTTTTGCTATATCCAATGGATATGGGTCTCTCCCGTACCAAAAGGCATTATTGTGGATAATATTATCCGGGATTTTGGCGTTGTTTTAGGTATGGAGTGTACCCATAGTTTATGATATTGATTACTAAACCTTTCTTGTTTCGGTGTTTTGGATAATAGAATTTAATTATGTTTTTCCATAATAGAGTTCTAGAGGAAGGTTCATGCGAGAAACACATCAATTTAAGAAGCAATTTTAGTCATTCATCTTCGATTACGGTGGACGTGATCTTAGAGGATTGACGCGATTCATTGGAGGGTAGAGATTATTAACCGGTCAAAGCCGTCTTTATTGACCAGATGAATGGTTCAGATTGCTTCTCACGTTTTCTTAAAAAGTTATGTTTCTCATTTGAACCTTTCTCTAAAGTTCTATTCATTAAGCTATATCCATGTATAGGGTTCTATTCATTAAGCTATATCCATGTTTCAGGTGGATGTTGCGCTTTATTCTATATTAAATGGGTATTTTTGTTGATGAGATTTCATCATGAAAATGGAGTATTTTGAAAAAGACGTTTTTATATTTAATACTTATTAATGTATAATGTGTTAATAATAGAAACTTTAAGTACAATGTTATAAAAAAATAGATGATCCTATAATATGATAAGTTTAAGAGTACTAAGAAACTTAGAAAAGTAAGTTACTATTTAATACATTTTGCTCTTAAGTTTATGCATTTTTTCCCAAGATCAGTCATCTCATAAATTTCAGAAGGTAAGAAACGAATTTGAGAAGTGAAAGATTAGACAAAAGATCAAAATTTCCCGTGAGGTTCTGATTATAAGATGGATCATATTGTAGTTTATTACAATGTTTACATACCAGAAAAATGAATGTTACAATTTGAATCTGAAATAATATATATATATAGAAGACGATGTTCTCATTTGAATCTCTCTATGTGTGTGTGTGTGTGTGTGTGTATGTCTGTGTGTGTGTGTGTGTGCAATTGTTTTGAACCATTAGAGCACAGGACCGCAAACATGAGAAGAAAAGCCTGATACAAACAGAGCTGTAAGATCGCTTGCTTTTAGAAACTAAGATGCTGAGCTCAAAAGTAATGTTGATGATATGAAAGGCGCTATAATTCATACAAGTTGGTTTTTACATTCACACCTATAAATCGCAATGCTTCTCTCGGTTTGCCACTTGAATACTTACAAAAATAAAAGCGATACCGAGTGCAAAGAATGAAGCAGAAAGTATCAAACATCAACTGCAAGAGACTGGCAATTCTCAGTTGGCTGCTGTACCTTGGCCTCTTTCCTTCGAAACATACCAGTCTGAAACATGTACCTTCTTCGATATCTTTAATGGAATATAGCAAAAATATATAATACCGTCACTGATATCAGCAAAATGGTCTAGCAAAGTATATCTCAGTCATCGATGTCTTGAACCCACGCTAAATCTGTCTTAAACTCATAGTTAATACCATAAAAATACAAGTAAGCAATGCTAAACTAACAAATATAGAACAGACTATTCTTTTCTATGTCATCAAATAATAAACATAGATTATGTTTGTGTATGTATTTTCTGTGAGAGAGAGAGAGAGAGACCTTGAAGCACAGATCCTACTGCTGCACTTGGAACAAGAAGCCCAACAATTCGCTGATTATCTGTTGTTGTCTCTATACGCACAACACGTAGTCGTCTATGGCTTTGACGGGCCTGTATTCAATATAGCTGAAACTTAGGACTAGTGGGTGCATGGATCTTATACTTTTGGCAATTTATTCATCAAACTTGTATACCTGTTTCGATAGGGCCTTCTCAATTGTTCCCCAAATTGGGAGAATAAGACCACCAAGTACATTTACTTCCTGTATTCTTCTACCAACCGTACAAAAGCTTCCAACCTTACAATTTGGACCATGCATGCACTGCAAGCCAGATCAAAAGAACTCACAGTCAAACATAAATGTATAAATGTATCCAACCTGGATGACAGGGGCGACGGTGCTAAATAAACACAATGGAAAGATTCACAAATTTGCCAAAAGCACATGAGATACAGTGATAGAGAGAAAGATCACAACTAGTGATGGTGGTAGAGATGAAACAGAATCAGCATAATCACTACATTCAAGAGAAGTGTGTATATTAAACCTGCTTGGATGAAACTTCATATTCATCCTTCCATCCACTGTGAGCTTTTTCTAACGACGCCTTTCTGTATTTGTCCTTCAGCTCCGCCGTTGACATCTCTCTGAAAATTAAAAGAACAAAATGCACAGCCAACAATTAGAAACAAACTAGGCTGCCACCATCAAAGAGATAGAATGTGATCCATAAGTTTGAGCAATGGTAATTGAGGTTTTAGACTTTCTATACCTGAGTGCTTCCCCAACAGTAGGACGGAATATCTTAAACATTCCAGAAGAACTGAAAGATAAAAGAGTTCATCTTAGTGGAGAACAATGCTACATTTCTTAACCAAACCAAACCAGACAAACAAAGATATATTCCACACAGAGGTAGGGTCAGGAAATAATGCTATATTTCTGAAGCTTGCTTTATTCCAAGAATATAAACCTACTGCAAAAGATTAACAGTGAGAAGAAAATACACATGTGAGTTTAGATCTATTACATCTAAAAACGAGTACCTTGCTATATGGATTAATGTTATATAATGAGGAGGCATATTTGTAACACATCTTTCATACTCGTGCATGTTGTTACGGCTCTAAAAAATCTTGTCCTTTGGTGGGACGTAGTAGGGCTGAGGTAGTTCTAGGTTCCAATTGGTTATTGAGTTCATAGATTGTATCTTGCTGGCTTCAGTGACTAGGCTCACGAAGCCAAGAGTCTTAGTAAATGTTTCTTCGTTGAGAAAAGAGTAATTTACTAGTGAACAGATCTAGGCATGGGCTTCCATAGTGGATATGGGAACAGCCCGAGCTTGGGTAATGGACATGAGTCGCTCTGCTAGACTCTCCCTTTTATCTACTCCCTTATATTATGCATTTACAACTTGTGTCTAAAGTACATGTACTTTGGTGTTGACAACCCAATCATACAATCAACTTCATAATTATGAACCTATTCATCACCCCTCTAGATCTTACTTTCAAAAGCTTGTCAACAAGGCATTATCAATCATGAAAGGTCAGTCTCATAACAACAATTTTTATATGTTCATTTCCTTGTTATTCCGCTGACTTATATCCCTCATTTTTGTAACTGAAGAGCAAAAAATGGGGCCATAACAAGGTTTTCACCAATCATATCAAATATTGGAAGCTTGGTTAAATGTTAGGATTTGACTTCTGAGCGGTTCAACAATGTGGTTAATAAATTAAACAGAGAATAAAAAGGTCATGCTAAAATCTAAGCTTAGTGGGATAAATCGTTGACAGCTTAGAAATTATAAATCATCAACCTGGGAGTGTGTTTGTATGAGTGTAAGAGTATCTAATAGAACAGCAAGTTTTAAGAGGCATGGTCATGTATGACTGCTAAGTCTGTTACTTCAGAAGTCCATTATTGAAAGTAATAATGCCGTAGTATCAATTCTAACCAACTTGGTGCAAAATACCAGAGTGAACAAAAAATTAGACCAAAGTTTGATACCCTTCAATTGCCAAAAGAGAGTGCCTTCTTCCAAGCCATTCTCTCTTAGATTCATAAAATCCATTAGCAGAAGAACCAGGCATGTCTCTTTGCTTCTCACTAAGTAATGCAGATGCAGCCTATTAAAAAGTAAAAAGATAAAGTAAGCTTAAAAGACTACGCAAATAATAGCATTGTGCAATTCAATAAAGAAAATGCAAACCTCCCACGTAATGCCACGATCCATAACAAACGTAAATAACACGGTAGACGCCCCAGACATCTGATCTCTATGAACAGTCTGCCAAAAGATTGAAGTCAACATACATGTTTCTATGTGCAGATAAGAAGAATACACAAAGTGTAACCTTTGGAGTTCCTTGTAGCTCGATAGTGTTAGCTTTCATATCAACAATCCCAGTATCTAATTGTCCCTCAAGGCGTGCATTTTGAAGGAGATGATCAAGGATACTAACAAACAACTCAAAGAGCCTGCGATTAATTATAGCGCTATTAAACATCACCAGGCAAGGCAACAAAACCAAGAGAGTAGATATTAAAATGCATAACCTGTTTTGGATCTCAGGTGGCAGTCCTAAAAGCCGATTCAGGAAACGTCCCACATCATGCATATCTGAATCAACTATGCGTCCAGAGAACTTTCCAGAATCTTTGCCATTACCTGTAGCAAATAATGCAACAAGAAACTGACTGGAATAACACTACCAAATATATGGGCAAATATACTAACGTGACAGGTGCATTAAAAAAAATACATTAAGAACCATAGTTTGAACTAATTAAAATACCAACAACTGTGTCTCTAACTATGCCAACAGAAACAAGAGCCGCTTTGCCCTTCTCAATAAAATCTCGGATTGTAGCCGGATTATCAGATGAACAGTTTGGTGGAACAACTGGAAGAGAATCCTGAGAAACAAGGTTATGTTGCTTTAGAGGGACCCACATAAGGTGACATAGCATGACCAGGAAAAAAGGATATAAACCTGCTCCATGATTCCCCTGTACATCATCAACAAGGCCTTTTTCCCATAAGAACTATCGTAATTATAGGCGCTAAGAGATGGTCCGGCCCTGATAATATTGTAAACAGAAAAGGAAACAATTACCAATCCAGGTGCTTCTTTCTGGTGCAGGCCACAGAATAGAAATAAAAAGCCTCCACTATAGTTACAGAGAAACATTAACTTACCTCCGATCCCCCTGTGTTAAGGCTCCAAGAGACTCTAGTCTCTTCGCAACAATTGAAGCAAACCGGCGTTCACCTCCAAGATTTGTAAACAGTAACCTACAAGGTATATGGTTTAATATGTTCTCAAATGAGTCAAGATAGTAGAATAAGGCGTCAAGAAGAAAGAAACAAGGGCTTGAATTCTACTTAAAAACACTTAGAATCCTAATATCCACACTTATACAACATGTACCTAATAATGAACAAATATCCAGCCATTCACATGCTGGACACTAATCATTTAGGTATTCTAGAGTGGAGTACAGCACACAAGTCCCTAGGCTGTAAGCTCATAGGGGACTTTTGCAATATACCAGTCCATATTAGCATCCTTACCAGTTACAAGAATACAAATCAAGATTTGGTATAAGCATAGCATGATACCAACAAAGTAGTAGTACAAGTAGTAGTACAAGACCATAGCTACCTGTACTCAGGTGCAGATGCTTGATTTGAACGATGAGTCCTCCCAAATTGCTGAATTGCACGATCAGCACTCCAAGGTAGTTCTAAAGTAACGTGAACCCTTCTTTTCTGGTACAAAACATTTGAGAGATGTCGTTAAAGTTGATATTAATGTACTCTATGTTGAAGCTTAAACTTCTAGAGAAGCTGGCGATCCCACGTGTTGATGGAGAAATGGATTGGCAAGTTCACTAATGCAAGCCAACTAACAAATGTTTCTATCTCCGGTTTGTTGGGAAAATTCAGTTTGCTCTGCACATTGATGCACCTCTCTTACGCTATGATGAAGGTCCACAATGCACACGTTGCCACACAAAACCTAAGCAATCTCGTAAGAATCTTAAAAAGCCTACTACACTCATACGCTATTTCATGCTTGATCTGTGTTTTGATTCTCTAAAATTTATATCTGATGTGTAAAAAAAAGCATATCATAGAAGTCTTGTGCTTGCAACATTGTAAGTCCTCATATTCGCTGGGGATGTTCTTGTGATGCAAATGTTACACTCTCAAAAGAAACAAAAATGTACGAAACTAACGTTTCTGCACCACCACATCAGAGGACTTAGGGAATTTTTTGAGCGGGTGGAGAGAAAAGTCAACGTGGCTCGACTAGAAGAAAGTCAATTATGCCAATTTCAAGAAGAATAAACATTTTCAATTTGAATTGACCATTTGAGAAAAACACAAGAGAACATCTTGTGTGCGACATGTTTTTAGCTAAATTTCACCAGTTTTTGCCCGCAGGGGGGGGGGGGGGGGGGGGGGGGGGTGTACATATTTGGCTGATTTCATAAAAAATCAACTTTTAGCATTTGATTGTTCTCTGTAATTTTTCTTAAGTTTTCAATTTTGTTCCCCTATACATATAGAACTCTTGCTACTATAATAGGATATTTTGCAAATCAAAATTAACTACGCTGTCTTATTCTCCTTTTTATGCATCTAAAAGTTTAAGAAACAATAATCAAATAAATAACTAAAAACAACTAGAAGTAGTAATTGAGGTACGGGGGCTTCGACCCCGGGCTGCATGCTTTAGCAGTCGGGCTTCGGCCCAAAATTGCCGAGGATTAGTCTGGGCCCAATGTGGTCTGGAATACCTCTTCCAAAAAAAACTAGAAGTAGTAATTGATTTTTCAGTTATTAAAAAGTTATGTGCAGAGAGTTGGAGTAGAACCCTAGACCTCTTCCATGAGAAGCTCTAAGTTAACAATCGTAACCATCACGCCAAGTGCCTCATTTGTGTTATACATTTAGTTTTTAAAATATTTCAGAGCACCTTCAAAATCAAGTGGGTGCACCTTTTTGGCCGACTACATTTTTTTCCTTTACGGTAATCAATTGAGCAGGTGCAAGGGACCCCGCTTGGTAGTAAGTCGGTCCGCCCCTGCACCACATTAACCATGCAAAGAGAATTCTCACTGCAAGCCATATGCTGCCTTAGCTCCTATAAGAGTCATTGCTCCATTGAGCATGCATTCCTGCAACTCCATAGGACTACATCTTGTAGGTGATGTCAAAGCATCAATAAACCAGGAATAGCTCCATGAACCTTAGGGGGCGTTTGGTTCACAGAATGGAATTTGTCATTCCAATTCGATCAAATTCTTTTGAATTCTACAAACCAAACAGCCCTTAAGTTCATCAGTGAACCGTACTAACCATCCCTTGCGATTAGAATACTCCTCAGTAGTTAGGACAATAAGCCGGGACTGGATGCTTAAAGAACACAACAATAGCCAGCATAACAGATGGATCAACCCTCTTAGAAATCTAGATAAAAGACTAGGAATCTCTCTTCCCAATCATGTATCGACCCAAACAGCTACACAAGTCTTTAGGTATGATTCCAAAGTCTTCATAAGATAGATATGTATTTATTTACCTGGTTCAGTGCCCTTCTATCAGCCTGCAAAGACACACCTGCTGATCCAGCTTCTGAAATGATGGCGACCAGTTTCTTACCATCCATGAAGAGTTGTTTCTCGTGCATGTTGACCATTTCCATAGTCACATCCTTCCTGTATTAGAATAAAAGAGGGCATCAGCTTCCGAAAAGCGAACAAAATATTATGTTACCAGTAATCTAGCATAAACTCACGTGTTCCGTGCCTGATAAGTGACTCCTTTTCCACTGGAGGCCCTAACAAGCATACCTCGCCTCCCAGTTATTTCTGCAACATTATCAGGGCCTCCAAGCTGCAGTAATGCAAATACAGAAGAAAAGCATGAAAATATAGAAAATTAGGACCAAAAGATGAGTAAAAAGTGAACAAAAAACAATTCAAAATAACAAAATAATTACATACATAGGCAGACATATAGCAAAACCTCATTGAATAATACCTGATCAATAATGTCATCCAAGGGATTGTTTGGAAGGTCAAAAGTGCGAATTATGTCCAAAATCTTTGATTTACGCTCTATGGCTCCTTCATATCTAACACATTCAGCATAGCAGACAAAAATAAAGTTACTTCAAAATGGTGTAGCAAAACTAGCTGAGAAAACATATATAAAAACATAAAGTAAGCAACAGAGAGAAAAAAAGCAAGTAGTAGATTTATATAATCACACCTTCTTAGTAATTCTGCTACATAAATATGTCTTGCTTGGAGATACTCCTCTGTTTTTTCCGTGCATGAATGACACGACCAACTGGCAGGTATTGCATCTGTTATTGGTGGGACTACACATGCCGGATGTACAAGTTGACCACAACATGAACACTGGAGCAATTTCTTTCTTTCCTACATGAAAAGATAAATAATATACCAACAATAAGAATCAAAAACAGGTTAACTGGTCAACAGCAAAGAAAGGCGCATATACCGCTTCTGAATTGCATATGTTGCATATTTGAAATTCATCATCCGATTCCACAGATTCACGGCCAGAATCAGCTACTTGGTTGAACAGTAGATTAGAAATGCATTAGTTAAAGCAGTAATTGAACAGAAGCAAACAAACTGAAAGGCATCTTATTTGGACATTATTTCATCAATGAATGAGAAAATACATTGATGTAACACAACTTAAATGGAGGTAAAATCAATAAATAAATTATTAATGAAGAAAACAAGGCAGTCTTTTTGCACAACTTACATTCAGAATCGTCATCACCCTCATCATCACTTGCAGGTTTCCATCTTGCAGCTTTCCTGACCCTCCCTTTAAATGAAACATCAGGTGTTGCTGAGTGCCTCTTGCGCTGAAGTTCCTTCACACTATCCTCTCCTACCAGGAGTTAAAATGCAACTCCTATTAGTGACATTGGATATTAAAACTACAGCCAGCACAGCATATAAGCCAATAAACACCTGGAAGGGATTCAGGCTTTTCAGGCAAAGGATAGTTTTCTTCAACAAATTTAAGCAACAGCTCCCGCGGTCCAGAAATAAAATCATCAAGTTCAATGCCCTATGATACGAGGAATTAATAGAAAGATAAAATAATACATTAGAATGCATGAATTGTGGGTTTAACATAGAGAAAAAAAATACACTCACATATTTTGTGACTGCATCCTCCGTTCTTGCCTCCCCTGTACTCTGAAGACCAATGACCACACACTTGTTCTCCATCAGTGCCTGCTTGGTAAGGCTTACAACAGCAGGCACCTTGGCAGACATGCAGACATACCTAAAGAATCGCTAGAATATAACAGAAGCAACAAAACATATAGAGAAATTAAAGCAACCACAGAGGATTTGGTAATGTCTGAATAGGTAACAAGCGTGAATCAGCAAACCTGGTGGCTCGCCCAGTATTGTCTCCACAACTGACTAGAACTGGGCTTCTCATCACCAAGGAATGCACTTGCAGAGAGCAATTCCACCCTCAATTCAGCCCAAAATTCAGCAGCTTTTTTGTAGATCTCCTGCAAATTATCAAATATGACAAAAGCATTAGCAAATCTTGTTGATACTTCTTTTGCATGCAAAAACATAGAGAGCTACTTGATACCGTCATTTTGGCCTCCAGTGGAACCTCGAGAACATCAAATTCTGCGCCTTTATAACTCAGAGTCCGACATACATACATGCCTCTGAAAGGTAAAATAAACTAATCGGTACAATAATCAATTAGACAAGCCATCTGATATATGCCAACTGCCAACCTTGCTTTCATGTCCATAGCAACAAGTTCCAGGGCTCCTACTCCTCCTTTATCCAGAGCACCTGCTTATAGAAATTGCATAGAGTTAGGACACAAATTAATAGAAAATGATCATGTACAGTAAATTTATTTGCACAAACAAGAAACAAAACAAGGAACTAAAAGGAAGGAGATTGAAGAGGGTGGGAGAGAGTGAGAGAGAGAATCTGAGATCAAATCAAGTAGTCTCTTGATGACAAGAGTTGACAAGAATAAGCAGAAGCTCAAAACTCAGGAAACCTGCAGGGGTAGCATATAAATCCAGAAATCTTGAAATTGACTGTAGCAGTTGAGTAAGGGAACATCTGTGAAAGACCAAGGATGTCATTAAGAATTTTAATGAACTAATACTTGAAAACTACAGATCGCTCCCTCGGCCCAGAAAATCCTAACACTTCACATTTTAGCTTGTCTCAAAAGAAATACTTTTTTCTTTTTTTAGTAAGATCCCAATCAAAACTTAAATATGTGCCAATTAGTAATCATTACAAGGTAATAGTGAAACTGCTTTTATCCATAAATTCCCTGATATTTGTACTATTACGAGACACTTTAGGCATTCCATTCTTAATTAAAGGCTTCTATTAAACTACATGCCGACATATTTCATTCTTAGTCAAAAGACTTCTACTAAACTACATGCCAACAAACATGATCTTTTTAAGAATTGACGAAGACTATGTAATGCAACTTCTTACGTTTTTTTCAGAAGGAAGATTGGAGAGATAAAGAGAAATAATACAAGTATCATATAGAAAAGCACTTGAAATAAACATTTGCATTTTATTTGATTATAATCAGCTTTATTGGAGGTTTACTACTTGGGATAACTATAAAATTAAGTATTTAGTTCTACAAATGCAATAACAGCCCAGCATTTTCTCCTTGACAAGTTCAGCTGGGGTAAAGTTGAAACCAACCAAATGAGACTAAAAAGAAGTCAAACCCAAAAGCAAACATTACAAGGTAAACACAAGATTCCTTGAAGACCGCACAACCCTTAACACACCCTTGCCTAAAGCTAACTCCTTGTACTACTCCATCAAATATTCCTTCATCTACTTCCCCCATTGGCAACATCAGTTACCACTACCATGCATAATGGCTGCCTTTAGATGCAAGTTTACTTTTGCAACTCGTGCCTCGAAAGATCTACATTGAAGTTGACTAAACTTGCCTCAAAAGTATTGCTGCAGGTAGTCCTCAAAAAAATTCACCTCATAATTGGAAGTCATTTTCGGCACCACTGTCTTTCAAAAAAAAGTTCAAATTATAGATCTAGAAGGCAGCATTCACAAACATGGTTGACGAAGCCATTACTAATCTCCATGTGCGAGCAGTTCATCTCTAAGCACAATTAGTTTATTTTAGAAAACACAAAAAAAAAAAACAAAGAGTGGCATGGAAGCAAAGACAGTAAACCATAGATTGCAAGTGATGAGTTGAAAACAAACAACATTTAAGATGCCAGCTGGAATTTACAAGGCTTCATAGCAATATTGAGAAACTTGAAATAGAAACATAAATCAAATTTTCAAAACCTGATCATTTGTAGAGTCCAATGTGAAAACTATAGTTGTTTAAAACTACAGGCACAAACAAACATAAATCCAAATATATAGTAGATGTGTGTGTAATTGCATGAAAATATATATGTACACACACATTCTGACTTAGGTGTGTATGAAGCATTCTTTTTGAGACCTGGAAGGATACTGGACCTTTAAACTAAAATTCAAAAAATAAAAAATGAGACAACAAGCATCCCAAGCCATACCACTTTCACACCAAGCTATACACTCCAAACTGAAGTCTAGTGGGAATCACACCCACTTCAGCTAAGTAGTGTCTCACTATTTATATTTGATTATCCCTCGAGCGACACGAATTCACACCCAGTTCGGATACAAACTAACTCTAGTGATTGTGCTTCACAGCCTGTTCCTTATATACCTTATCAACTAAATAGCTTATCCTCCATAAGAAGCATGACCGATTTTTATATTATATACAAAATTTAAATTTAAAAAAAAAAACATTCACTACCAACTAAAAGATGATAATAGAAGTTCAACGTAAGGCATTTGCACCTAAAAAATCACGGAAATCCTCAAAGGAAGTTCCAGCACCCCAAAGACCAAGCCGGACCATATAACCCAGATTTCGGGGTTCTGATGCACCAGTTGCTGAACAATAAACAACACGTGCTTCAGGGAGGCGTGCCTGTTATAAATTGAAACAATACCTCTTAGAACCTTTGAAGAATAACAAAATCAACAAATTATCCAAAATTAAGTGCTAGAGGCAATGTTTACCAAATAAAGCTGAAAAGGGTACAAGATAAGCAGAAAGCAAGGCCTCTTAAAACCTCTTCAAATAATCACTAAAATATGCAACATTATAAGTGGATCGGCATTTTAGTAATTTCAAGAACAACTAAGGCCTATTAACTTAATATGTTGGCAACCTATTAAGTATCCACTCCACATCACGGAATAGAACTATAAAATCTTTTCGAGTACCAGGCCCCCTGCATGAAATCTCCTTGAAATCTGTGCTAGCACATACAATGTTACACTCATTCCAAGAATGAATTTGAAGAATGATCTTGCAGCAGTCAAATTTCACACCATGTCAATCTTCATGAGGTGGAATACCACAAGAATATTTGTGCCTCTCTCTGATTCCTCATCATAGCACAAGGTACATCCATGAGATTCCTCTATAACTATAAATCTAGAAATGTATACCTTGTTCACATGAAGCTTTTTGTTCTTACTCTTTTGCTTTGCTTTCTCCCCTTTTCTACTTCTTCAATATGTACCATTAATATAAAATCTAGTCTGACTCTACTATGATTTAAAATCCTAATAGAGAGCGGCACGCCAAAATAATTTAAAATATATATTTATCTGTTCAGTCTCTTCTTCCCCCACCAAGGGCCACGTGAATGTCATCCAATGTTTTTCATAGGAACTTCCTATACTCATTGAATAAATCAGCCAGAAGTTTCTCTTTGGTTCTACTTTAGGGATTTTGCTTACATGTAGCAGATTCATTAATTCTACTTTCCACCACACCTCCCTTTTGACGGTCCAGCTACACATATTTACACTGACTATCCTCTTTTTGTAATCTATTATTCCTGCAAACATAGCAATCATTCGATTGCATGCATCTTTTGTGAATACACCATGTCATTAACACATCCAAGGTAGTATAGATTGAATTAACTACAGGTGTCATGTAATTTGCTAGGTTCTGCAATTAGATACAGTTACTCTTTCACGTTTATGACTTCCTTCACGAACTTAAAAAACATAGGTGCTATGAGGATTTCAAGTGAGAATAAACCTGAATCAACAGAACCACTTTAGCATATCTAAATACCACCTTTTCAGCAGAATTATGCCCTTAATCTTCTTCGTCAGAAAAATAGAGGGTGCTATGCTTGCCATAACAACCCTCTAGACAATATTCAAAGCTAATTAACGTTAATAACAGATGGCAATTTTCAGAGTTTTTTTCATGAACTAAATAACAGGTGCATTGAGAACTTGCTGTGAGAATAAACCTGAATTTCAAGGACCGCTTCACCCGTTCGTGTTGGTTGTCCTCCAGCTTCAGGTACCAAATTTTTGGCCTTGTGGCACTACAATCAAGCAAACGATCTCAAAATGTAAAGAGTTATCCAAAACAACTTAAGTGCTACACATTTTTCCCTTGTCTCTTTTCTCCTTTAGGTTGGGGAAAAGACTGTCTTACACCTTCCAGTTATGTTACTGGATTGCCAATTGAACTCGTACTTTTATCAAATGTCAAAAACCCTGGCTAGCCCCACTTTCATAATAACAGGTAGCAATATCACAATATATAAACAAATGTACACAAATCATAGCAAGATGTTCTTATTGCTCCAACTAAAAATCCCCCATACTCGAATTGACAGTCGTACTCCAAATAATCATGTTGCCTCAAGAAAATTCTACTCATTTGAAACATTCAGCCCTAGATGTGTCATAGATTTGGTTGCGAGAAAATGCCATTACAGCTAAACATGATATGTGATTTATTTGGTTATAGCTCAAAAAAGTGTCAATCGTATGCTAGACAGAAGTCTTTTTGCTTTCTTCGGAGTGTAGGTGTGAATCCACTCAAGTGGTCACTTCAAATCTGCTTAAAATGCCTCAAGGGCTAGAAGGCCGCTCAGCTGCTTAGATCTACTCAACACTTTATAAAGACAGAGATGGTTATGAAAGTCATTGGTTTGTATGCTGAATGAATTTGTTAAGAACAATTTGGGAGAGCCAGAAGCTTTCATCAAAGAGATATGATTGGCAAGAAGCTTCGTGTAGAAGTCTTGCAGGTAAATACGGTAGCAAATTGGAACTATGCATCTAAGTTGCGAGTATGTTTGTAAATCAAACGAGAAGAAATCTGATTTCTATTAGCATATGATTTGATGGTTGTGCTCACTTCCTTTTAATATGCTTCCAACCACTTCCAAAAGCGTCCAAACCAACTGGAACAGGGGGTTGTTTGCTGTACACAGAATTTGTGGGTCATATTGAAGGTGTGTGCTGACACAAAATTGGGTTTAGTGACAGGAATCCACATTAGGCATGGTGTTACCATGAGCAAATGGTCAGAACACCTTGGAACTAGGTGGTTGGTCCAAAAGTATATACTCAAATGATAAATTAGTAAGTCATCAAAAAAATGAAAGAATGAAAGAAAACCGGAAACTGCAGAAATGAGGTTGTTCAAAAAAACGGAAAAACCGAACCGAACCGTACCGTATGATCCAAAACCGAGAAAACCAATACCCAAACAACCCGTGAGCCGAAAAAACCAAAAATTAGGGTACCCACTAAGTCGTGGGACGGGTTCGGTTCTCAAAATTTACTACCCACGGGTACCTGCCCCATATATGTTTAGTTTATTAAGAAAATATATTTATTAATACTCCATAATAAAAAGGGTGCCAATCTTAACAAATCTCCATGATGAGTTGACGTCACCCCACGCTATTTAAATTAAGAGAAGGGAGATAAACGATTGGTGATGGGTAAGAGTAAACATGTTACCCATTATGTTTTGACCCATTGAACATGGGTACAGGTAAAGAAAATTTTATCCATATATCTACTTATTCATTACCCACTTACTCAATATTTTTTATCGTTTACCAATTGCTCCTTTTGTTACCTGTTATCTTAATGGGTAGAGAATGATATGGATAAAAGTTCTATAACATGGAAAATTACCTATTTCTTTACCCACAATTTTATATAGATATGATAATTGAATAACCCTCACCTTATCCACACCCTACCTATTGCTTGTCATAGCTGATTTGGACACGTTCGTACCAGACATATGGCAGATCTGATAAGGTGGAAAGAAAACCTTACAATCTAGGGGCGAGAAGAGGTAAACCGTTGAGAATGTGGGATGAACAACTGAAGATAGACTTGAAGTCTTAAACATTTCCCAGAACATAATCTCTAATAGAAGAGCTTGGAGGCAGAAAACTAGGATAGCAAACTAAGATATAGGAACCCATAGATTCTAAGGAACTTGTTGATGCGTTACTACTTACGGTTAAACTTTAGCAGTTAGGATTCAAGTAAGACATGTGATAATTCATTCTCGGGCTTACTAGGTTCTGCCAGAGAGGTGTTTGCGTTATGTGACATATTCCTTCTTTCTTCAATTGAAAGAGAATAAGATCTCATCATCATAGCAGAATAGGATAATTAGAGACATTGGGTGGGACTTTAGGAGGGTTAGAGAGTTGTCAGATAGGTGTCCTACCATAGATAAGGAGTGGTATGAAGTCTCCTACTTTTCTATGTTACACTTTGCTCTTTGTTATATGATGCATATTCAATTTAGTCCTACTTCTTTTCAAACATTGTTGGTTCATTAACTTCAAATATTTGTCCAAAGTTTTCTGGCAAGCTTTGAAATACTCATGTCAGAAAAAATCTGCACACAACGGCAGCAACTCTACCCTTTGAAGTAAAGATCAAATATGCATACACCCTAGTTGGATATGTTGGGTTTTCACTTTAATTTTTAAGAAAAATTAATTAATATCATATATATTCACTATAACTATAACCTATTATGCTTTAACCTCATGTTCTTAAAATATTTTCAAATTTAAGGTTACAACTTAATACTGCATACACACAACTTCCTAACGCTCCACATTTGAATTCCATAAAACTAATCGATGAACACATTCAATTCAAATATTGAATAACCGTTGAGCCCAAAATATCATACTATTCAAGGGAGGTGGCATGAATAAAACAGTACTAATTATGAAATTGATTAACAATATTGCCAAAGCTCAAGAAAGCAATCCTACTAATAAGTTACATTTTATGTTTACATCTAAAATGTATAAAGCATAATATAATTTTGAATTAAGCAAATTATGCCAAAACAAGAACTTTATAATTTTTAATTTCACACCCATGTTGATAAAAAAATCGGATTTTTTTAACCAGATCTTCAAATTAGCAAGCCTCGTTCAATCACTATTTGTGTGCCAATCTTAAAAAATAACCCAAAAAGACCATTCTAGTGAGTTAATTAACAGTCAGGTTAAATCACAATAGACACACACAATGCAAAATGAGCGTCTCTGGTTCAAATCAACAATGTGTAATAAGATATATCATATGGTTATTTTACTTGAGCAAACAGCCTTATGACTTGATCATGAAAGTGATTGCTAAAAAGAGGTTGGTACCTCATCAAACACGATAAGCCCATCATAATCTAATCCATACCACTGCACAAGCTGTTGCAATCGAGAGCGACCCTTCTCAGAAGAAGCTATAAGACTGCTATATGTCAAGAAAACAACACCCTCTCTAATCCCAACAGACTTGGAATCAAGCTTGGAATAGGGAAGTTTGTTCAAAGCATGCACTGCAAGCAAAAGATAATTAAGTGAAGCCTCAGATTCTATGCAATACGGTCAGCAAAAGCGGAAACAAAGCAATAGATCCCTATGTACATTCAGCTTAAAGTTGTGGAGTCATGCAATACTCCTTAACTTCAGAATCTCAAGTAAGCATGAAAGGCAGCCAAATGCACATCCTTAAGGCTTTCACAGCAAAATGGTTAGCTAGAAAGATAGAAGAATATGCACCCCTGCTTTGTTCTAAATTTGTAGACATTAGAACAGACCTAAAAACATCCATCAAGTTCTGCAAGTGGTGGAGATAAAATGCGGAGCAGTAAATAAATTGTGATGAACTAAAAAATAAGTTCAGGTCATTTTGTTTACACGCACCATACATGCACACAAAATATATATATATATCACTAATGCCAACTACAGTATCAGTGTCTAAGAAAGATAAAAATTACATCAACTAGCAGACAAGACAGATATAGTGCTACTTCAACAAAAAAATCTACATCAATACCTTCAATACATGTTGCTCCCACATCATCCAAATCTCTTCTTGCATCAAATTTCAAGTCTGAACCAACAGAAATCCACCTGGAATCATCACAATTTGCATTACACAATGAAAAATAGAACATGCACTGTCTATCGATCGAAGAACACTCTGACAACATCATGCATAAGCAACCACCAACCAAAATCTTACAATGCTTTTCTCCTCCCATGATGCCAATTCTCCCAAATTAGTCCTGCAATTGTGCGTCCTTTGCCAACACCAGCTCCATCTCCAAGAAAAAATCCTGCTCTGGAGCCATTTTCGAGATGTTGCAAGTGTCTCTGTGAAGAAAACTAATTACAATGCAGCAAGCATAAAGCAACTAGAAGTTCATACTTAAGTTAAATAAGCAACCTGACAAGCATAAACTAGTGTCTCGATCTGCAGGCATGATAACACCTTTGAAGTTTCCAAAAAATCCTTTGTTTGAAGATCATATGTGGGTTCAGGCGGCTGCACTGCAGATAAGGAAGAGGTTTCCACAATGGGATCTGGATGTGGAGGACCAATAGACAGCTTTGGTGGGCGCTGCAATTCAATAAATTGTAGATATAATCCCAGAGAATAAGAAACCACACATGTAATTCAAACTCGCATGCCAAGGCACAGAAGTCCATGAGAGAAGCTCAAGAGAAGGGTGATGACTCACATAGTCCGTAAACGTCTCTCCCACAATGCCTCCCCCATCTTCTTCTCGTTCCACTTCAATGGCAACCTGAAAAGATTCAACTCAACAGATGAAACATAAAGAGATGAAAAAACAAAGCCCAAATTAGAAATCGGGAACCTAGGTTAAGATTGTGGCTCCATCTTGTTCTTTCTTATTTAATTTTAGAATCAGATGCATACAACAGCTCTATCAGGGCATATTCATGCTTCAAGAGTCAAGACCAGATTAACACTAGTAAAATATCAGGACACTTGCTATTGACTTTTAATGGTATTTTTGGGGTTAATCCTTCAACAAACCAAGCTTACTGACTGGTTACTATCTATGGGGATGCTAAATTGTATAAATAGGAGATTAGTCCCCATCTTTGAGAGAAAAAGAAAATGATAATTGTAATGATTCAGCTTGCATAATACAGTACAACTTGCTTCGGCCAAATCTCTGCTGTTTGCTCCCACATGAACCAACCAAGGGGGGAAAATAAAGTGACAATACATACATTATATCCCACCCGAGACAGGTCCAACGGCCAAGGTGCGGATAGGATGTATGCAAACGGCAAACCTTAACTCTATTCTAAAAGGCAGTGTGTCTGTTCCGGTGAAGACCTCAAACTAGGGACAAAGACATAATTTAAGATTTTGAAAATCTACAGATAAACACAACTAAGTAAGCAATATCAATATATGAATAGAAGCAAGTATAGAAGCAAATTAGGTCAAAATTGAAGAAAAGGATATGCACATATCAACACAAAATTAGGTTTAGAAAAGGAAGTGATGGATGTCATATTAGAGAAAAACCTACCTCGTTGACTTCCTCCGGCGGTGGAGGATAGAACTGCTTAATCCGGGAGAGATCAACGGCAAGTTCCATTTTGCACTGAGGGCAGGCGAATCGCGATAGACCATGAGGAACATTAAGGATGGCCTTGCAGTTTGCACAAGGAAGCTGGATCTTACTCGGATCGATGCCATGTGCCGGCACCTGCACCTGCGAGGGCGGCGGCCGCATCAACTCCGGCGGAAGCATCTGCGGCAACTGGCATGTAGGGCATACGAACTCAGTCAGCCCGGGGCCCACCGTCAATATCATCCGGCAACCGGCGCACCGAACTTGACAACCGCCAGTAGTAAGGAAGGCTGGTGGTGGTGGTCGTGGTGGTGCCGGTGGCGGTGGTGGTGGTGGTGCGAGCGGGAGAGACGGTGGAACCGGTGGCTGCCCCATTATTTTCACTCACTCTAGAATTAGGGTATTGCTGATACCCCTTTACCGGAGTTGAGTGGCGGAGGAATCGTTAAAAAAGGGGAATTGGAATTGGAAATTGGAAATGGAATTGGAATTGGAATTGGAGGAAGGGGAAGCGGCAAAAGGGATTTGTCTCTTGATCTAATTGGCGCCTATTATCCCCCCATCATCATATTCATCTCTCTCTCATGATCCCAAAGTATGTATGTATACATTTACATTTATTATTTACACTACATTGGAAGGAATACCTTTTGTGTAATATTTATTATCAACAACCCAACTTTGACTTGTTTTTATTCTAAAACTAGATATGTATGTATCTAACTTATATAATTTATAAGTTAGAATGAATGAATCCATTTGTTATAGATTTGTGGGCATTGTATGTTTACTTGGTTTTTATTCTTTAGCTATCAAGGCTTAATGATGCTAATCAACCATGGACGGACACATTATCATGAAATTAAAATCTCATAATACCTTTGAAAAGAAAATCTTACAAGCCACAAAACAACATTATATGATAGGGTTTTGATAAATTGGGTGATGTATACGTCCGTTCAGTTTGATTAATGGGTGGCTCAAATGGTTTGGAGTATCATCTTCAGGGAACGATACTTGGCTTCTTGATGTCTTCTACCAGGGATGCTGAACAGACTCAATAATTCCTTGACTTCGATACATGAATTACAAAGTGAAGCTTGAGACTACAAGAGTTATCATTGAATAAACTCATTGATAATTCATCAAGCCGAAATTAAAGCTAATAGTTGAAAATGTGGAATTACATTTAATTTACTAAACCCATGTGTAGTGATACAACTTAGATAACATAACGTTTATCCACAAGCATTGTATTGTTCTCCTTGTTAGGGAAAAGTTAACGCTTTGGCGTTTTATTAATACCAATCTTCTTTATGTAGGGTTTTTGTTAGCTCCAATTCATGGGGTGTTACAATATATTTGCACCTATCAATTTGATCTCATGCAAACATATGTACATAGTTGTAACGCATAAAGGTATAAACGTTCATATAAGTCGACGTCAGGTAAACTCTAAGAAGTTTGATGTGTATGGAATATGGGGTGTTACAAAATGTCTTCGAATGATTGTCATTTTAGCAACACAATAGTATTCGACTAAGTTTCAATACATGACACAATGTACGTCTATTTAGTTTGAGCAATGGGTGTCTTCAATAATTTTAGGGCAAGAAAGTGGTTTTTCAAGGTTTTCTAGTTCAAATCTTATCATTAAAAATGTTGATGACCCATTTAATTTTCGGGCAAATCCATCATGGACGAACTAGACCAAGGATGTCATTAAGAATTTTAATGAACTAATACTTGAAAACTACATATCGCTCCCTCTGTCTAGAAAATCCAACACTTCACATTTTGGCTTGTCGCAAAAGAAATACTTTTTCTTTTTTTAGTAAGATCCCAATCAAAACTTAAATATGTCCCAATTAGCAATAATTACAAGGTAATAGTGAAACTGCTTTTATCCATAAATTCCATGATATTTGTACTAGCATTCCATTCTTAATTAAAGGTTTCTATTTAACTACATGCCAACATATTTCATTCTTAGTCAAAGACTTCTACTAAACTACATGCCAACAAAAATGATATTTTTAGGAATTGACGAAGACAATGTGATGCAACTCCGTATGTTTTTTCAGACGGAAGTATGGAAAGATAAAGAGAAATAATACAAGTATCATATAGAAAAGCACTTTTTATAATTCAGCCAGCCAATGACAAACAAAAAAAAGTCTAAATCAAACAAACGTCTAGAAACTTTAAAAATCTTGTTTCTCGCAACTTCCATAATCAGTAACCAAGCCTTCAAGTCAGTGACGAAAAGCATTCACAAAAAACTAAATGGGAAATTAAGGTCGACGAACACAAAATGAACATCGAAACTTAACAAGTAACAAAGCCAAGGATGAGTTGCCCAGCCGGTGATAGCTCGGTTTAAAGAAGCTGTTTCTCACCGGCCTACTGAACCACGATGATAATGATGATGATGATGATGCTTTTCATTTCCTCTTATCCCCCACGAGAATCCATGATCCATTATCATGTTGCAACGTTCATGATCTGAATGAGGGGGTTCTTCATAGCTCATGAATCGGTTGGATTGCTGAGGAGCTTTCTTGGTAGGAAGGAACCTCCCACCAGACCCTCTCACCCTATTCAACGCGTGCTTATGTCGAGATTCATGGAGGTATGGCTGCAAAAAGAAAAAAAAAAGAAAAAAAACCCAAGTTCTTTTATTCTTGCTGGCTGCTGATTAATTGTACCAGTCAAACATACATACCCTTCGATTTTTGACAAGTTTGTTTTGAGCTTCAAGCTTGGCACGGATCTGTCGCCTTCTGAGAATACCATGATACTGTTTTGCGTTCACATAAATAGGGCCGTCTTCTGATAGATCTAGCGGCAGCGCAACTCGGGCAGGAGCTATTTGCATGATATGAGGTTGAATCTATTTCAAATACCAATAACATTTTCATTTCATTTCATCATAGCAAGTAGATTTTCATGATATTAAATCATAAGGAGGCATCTTACCATAGGCTGTGGTCCATATGCAGTATAAAGGCCATTCAAGTAATGCTCAGCATAAGCATGTTGTTGAGCCTGCTGATTCTGAATGCAAAAAAATTATAAGGAAGCTATATATGTAAAAATGAATTAAATAAAAAGACAGCTAAGCACATACCATTGGCATGCTCTTTTCATCATTCATGATGAAACTTGGATTACCCATGAATAAGATTGGCTTCATTTGAGCTTCTTCAAGCTTCTTGTAGCTTTCATCTTCATGACAAACAAGAGCAATCCATCAATCCTTTATTAGGCTAAGCAAGTTTAGAGTTATATTATAGAGCTACTAATTAACAGTTTAATTTAAAGAAAGAAAAAATATCAATCACACTGATGGATTGCGCTATTTTGTAAAGTGGCCTATGGAAGTCACTTTTAGAAACAAAGCTTCTTCAAAATTTAATGGGGGAAGGGTGTTTAATGTTAGACAGGATACTGAATAAGGTCATATAAGGAAGAGTAGAGTGGTTTGTTTGTTTGTATCCAATGCCAGTGAGGAAGTAAACATCAATTCCAATGACAAACCATATAACAGGAGACGGTTATGGAGTTGATAAATAAGCTTATAGAGGAAGGATGTTTGTGTTTCCTTAGTTTTTAATGTTTTTCGTTATTTCATTTATTGCTTTTCTTTTTTTCTACTGCTGATTATTTACTAATCTTGTTTCTTTCTTTCTTTCGTGCACAAGTCACTATATCCTAAGTTTTGATTTATAAGCAATAGTCTTCTTTTTAGTTTATTGATTAATAAAACTCCCACAATTTTGAGTTCATTTGGTACTCATATTTTCATCTTAATGAAACAAGGAAGTCAAACAAAAAGGCTAGCTGTGGCAGGCAAATCATGAAAGAATCAAGTCCCATGTCACTGTTTATTTATTTATTTATTTATTTATTGTGTCAGGGTCTTGTAATGCCGGTTAGCTGTTTGCTAGCTCTTAATGATATTGTTGGTGGTTGTTTCAAAAATAGACTTAAAATGAAAGAAGAGAACTTTGTAGGAACCTCGTTTAAATAAATGTGGATCGGTAGGGGTTATAGCAAGCAAAGAAGTGATCACAATTGGAGTCTTATTCCAAAAGCAGAATTGATGAAAGGAAGTAAGAAGGAAGCATCATTGAAGTTCAAGTATGTTTTTACACAAGTTTAGTTATTCCATTGTTGGCATTTATGCAAGTGTTTGGCATGAAAATGGTGTTGACCAAATAAGTTGCCGTTGGAAACAAAGGAGGAAAACATCGATTAAATGCATGTTTTGTTGTTAACTCGCATACGACTAGTCAATAGTCAATCCTAGTTGGTAAACTGTGTTACCATGCTACATGTGGTTCAATTGTTCTTGTCAAAATGCAAAAAGAGAACTAGAGTGTGTAACAATGGACAAAATTTCTTATTATTAGATGATTTTTCTTTTCATATTCGTTTGTATTTTCTCAACTTGTCCTTGTTCTTCCAAACTGAAGTGTTAAGTATAATGGTTAGCTTGATTCAAAGCCAAACATGATGGTTTGTTCAAAAATTCAAATCAATCCGAAAAAGTTATACCTGAACCAGAAGAGATGCATTGATCTTGAGGATGAACCACTTGTGTAGCAATATCATCATCCTTGTGAGATTGATCGGTCGAATGGCATGTGGATGAATCTTGATGTTGAGATGGGTCATTTGTGTCCACAGGGAGGTGGGGTGCAGGAACCATTTTCAAACTATAAATTTTGGAAACAGATCAGGTATGCAAATTAAACAAAATATGTCTTCATCATCAAACTAATGGTTGGAACTTGGACCTAGGTTTTTCTATGAGCATATCAACACCATGTTTCTTAATATCCTTAATTATTATAGAATTCGTTCAAGGGTTTCGATCTAGTGTGACTGGATAACCACAATCACTGTGTATATATGTTTGTACGATCAAATGATCCATGATACGAATGAAGTGCACAAAACGTTCCTATTAGTCGACTGTTGTAGCATATCCTAGGCATTTAACTAATAATCAAACATTTGCAGTACAAGGAACAACATGCTTCTAAGATTTATATATTTTTTCAAGAAAATATAAGAGGCATATACCATCGAAGGGCTTTCATCGACTTAAAGAATGTTTTAACTAAGGCTATCAGTACCCCAACCCTCCCAACCTAACTGCCACATAAGCTCCACATCAGCTTTTTTCCAACCCTCCCATTAACCCTCTGGAACCCTCTCTAATTAGTACCCCAACCCTCTCAACCCTCTCACACACAACACACACAAGACACACACACAACATACACACACAACCAAAGCGGTGTGGCCAACCCTCCCAACTCCCAGCCCGCCCAACCCGCCCCCTGGCGTACCCCCAACCCGCCCAACCCCTGAACCCGCCGGGTTGGTTCCCCCCAACCCGTTCCCCGCGCTACGCATAGCCTAATAGTCAAACATAAGAAATGTTTTAATCTGTAGCAAGTTTTTGCAACCACAACTTGGAACACCTGTGATTATGATGTCTGATATGGTCAATAGATGATACTAAAGAATCTTTATCATTTCAGGAGGTGCTTCTGTCATAAGAAATATGCAATAAATAGAGTTTATTATATATAACCTAAAGAGACCCACCTCTTCATCCCTCCCTTTCCAATTACAATAATCTCTCTAGAACTAAGTTTGCTTGGCTGAATCTAATCAAATAGAGCAACCAAAACATCTTAGCATGAAAAATGGCATCTAATATCACCATCAACATGTATTATATTTGATACTCTATCAGGATTCATTCACATAGAGATCAAAAACAAGTTTTAAAAAAACCCCAAAAGAATCAAACGCCAAATCTTTTTCATGAACTAAAAAAGAAAGAAAAGAAGAATCTAAAGTTACTGAGTTAGCATCACAGTATGCATTGATTTTATTCAAGAAAAATAGATAAAGATACAGCCAGATGAACAAGAAATGCATCAAGATTAAAAAGAAAAGCATAATATATGGAAAGAAATCAGCAAAAGAATAAACCCACATCAACAAGAAATGCATCAAACATAAAAGCATAATAAATATATAAAAGAAATGGAGAAAAAAAGAAAGAAACTAGTAAAAGTCAAATAGGGAAAGGAAAGATAAAAGAAAGTTTGAACCTTTGGGATCTTGAAGAAGGAAGCAAGAAAGAGAGGTGTTGGGTGAAATTGGGCATGTCTCCTCCCTTGAAACCCTCACTAGAAATCTTCTCTCTCTTTCCATGTCATGTTGTCATCTGGGTTTGCTGTATCTATATCTCTGTATGTATATGTTATATATATATATTTTTTTTTGAAAAGAGTATGTATATGTTATATATGTATCTATTTTCTCTCTTTAAAGACCAGCACCACCAATACCTTCTGTTCTCTTCTGTGGTTGGTCCCACTCCCATTATATAATTTTAACGTATAATCCAATACTTCATTTAAACATAAGCTATTAGGCTACACACACCCATACTCTCCAACCCTCTCAACCCACTCACTTTTTGAATGCCACATCAGCTTCCACATCAGCTTTTGGTCAACCCTCTCTTTACCCTCCCATAACCCTCTACAACACACACCCAACCTCCCAACCCACTCACTTTTCAATTTATTTTATTTATTTCATTTATTTTATTTAATTAAATAACATAATTAAATAAATAATATTGTTAAAAATAATTTGAAAATTCTAATTTTAATAAAAATTACATAATTAACTAAACTAAAACAAACTAAAAAAATTACGAAAAATAAACAAACTAAAAAAAATACGAAAATAAATAAACTAAAAGTCGAAGCCGTGTCTCGCTTTTAGTACAGCCTTTTTTTGCAACACCGCTTGCAACTCCAAACCCTTAAGGTGGTCATGCGGGGTTTTGCAGAACACCCAGGCTTCCTCGAATGCAACATCTAGTTGGAGTTGGAGTTTTTTTTCTTCGAGCTCCGCAATTTTCCTATCGAGTTCAAGTTTTTGCATCTTGTAGTCCATTTTTTCCGCCAAATTGCGGTCCCACGAGTCATACAGGTCGGTCGTGGGGGTGGAAGATTGGCCCCCTCTAAGGGCTTTTTTCGCCTTGCCCCGACCTACGGGTCGTTTAGGTGGCGGAACCTCGACCTCGTCGGACTCTTGACCAAAGTGACCGTCGGAAGACCCGGACGTGCGAGTACGTTTTGTTGAGCGAGACGAAGACCCACCGGACATTAATGGAACTGCAGCCCATTTAGGGCTGTGACGGACTATCTCCCAACACTCTTCGAAGGGGAAAACACCGCCCTCCGTCATTTGGTATTGGGAACGAACCTTTTTTAGAAGGTTGACGTCGTTTTGTCCGCTAGGCCTATTGTTCATTATTTGGTTGTATATTCCGTTGAAGGCCATGCTTTTTTTGTTCATCGCCCTCCATTTTGCAGTCAGTTGGTGGTGGGTTCTGTACGGGGTGGCCTCAAGTCGGGTGTAAAACGACCGCTCGATTGACCGCCAAAATTTCACTACAAAATAATTAACGAAACAATTAATTAATAAATTAACGAAAAAACTTATTTGAATAACTTAACAAATTAACGAAACAATAATATACAAGATCTTTGCGCGTTACCGGATGCGGGGTTCCCGGACTCGTTAATCCACGAATGGCATAACGCTACTTCCTCCTCGTGTGTCCATTTTTTTGCCGCTGCGCGGGTGGGGAAGGTTTGTTTCGGTTTTTCGGGGAAAAGATCGGGTTCGGCCTCGGGTGAAGCGGAACCTTCGGTTGGCAACCGTTGGGTTTCCGGAACATACGAATGTGTTTCGCTTGAATCGGAACCCGAGGCCGTTTCACGGGGTACGAGATCGGGGTAAGCCGTTTTCCCGCGGTTATAATCCGTATTGACACCGGATGTCCCTTAGTGGGTGGGAAAGGCCGTATTAGAAATTTGGGTGGGAAAGAAATTTGGAGGGTAAGGAAAATTGGGAGGATAGAAATTTGGCGCATAACCGGTTCCGTAACCGGCGTTTTGTTCATCATAATGCGGTATAAACGCCGGTTGTTGTTGAGCGTCAAATTGCGGTATATACGGTTCGTGGTTCGCGTAATCGGCGAATCCCGACCCACCGCCGAATCCCGACCCACCGGCACCTCCCGACGGACCGGCACCTCTCGATCCACCGACACCTCTCGAAGGACCGGCACCTCTCGATCCACCGCCACCTCTCGATGCTCTTCCTCGTGAACCACGTCCCGACATGTTTGGATTCATGGTTGTGTTTGTGTATATATAGTTGTGTATATGAAAGTGAATATAGAAGTGTGAATATAGTTGTGTATAGGAAGTGTGAATATAGAAGTGTGAATATAGTTGTGTATATATAGGAGGTTGATTTGTGTTTGAAAAAAAAAAATTAGCCGTTGGAGAAGGCCGTTGCCAACGGCTCTGTGAAGCCGTGGTACCTCCAACCCGCCGGCTTCCCCAGACCGCGCACCGGAACCCGCTGAAGCCGCCGGGCTCGGCGGTTTAAGCCGCTGGGAACCCACAATGGCGGTGCGAGCAGCCTTAGGATAATGTTCACCAAACTCTTTTTCCTAGAACCAGCATGGCATGGTTAAAGTTAGCTGTTAACTTTCTACTCGAAAATGTTAGAGCGGGTCAGATAACCCTAACAACAATGGCCTTCCTTTCTAACACCATAATTCTTCTAAATTCACCTAAGGAAAAATTCATCGCAAGGCTCGAACTTGAGACCTATAAAGGCAAAATAACTATCAATCAATATTTTTATCTTCGATCAGAATAATGACAAATAAATAGTCATTATATGTGTAACGTCCCAAATCTTTTAGCATTTTTTTATTAGTCCGTTAATTATTATTGCTACCGTGATTTAGTTGTTTAAATTAAATTAAGGAAAAGTCATGTTGGACCTTATTAGGTTTTGGACTTAGGCCCGAGAGAAGGCCCGGCCCGAAGTATATAATTACCTTAAGTCTCCTAGGTTTAGACTCTTGATCTTGTAGCTTGCTTGGGGAGAAAGAAAGAGAGGAAGGGAGAGAGACGATCGAGAGACAGAGAGAGAGAGGGCCGAGAGAGAGAGTAGATCGAGAAGGGAGAGAGAGAACCGGTCGAGGGTTTCGTTCGCGTTCCGTTTTTCCGTAAGGTAATCTTTATGTTTCGTTTGCATAGCTAAGGTTTGGTTATTGCTCAATTGATGATCTCTAGCGTGTTTAGGGTCGAATTAATCGTTGGTAAATGTTAATAATCAACCCTAGTTAGTATAGAATCGACTTTGGGTTATCGTTGGTCGAATAATGAGTTTTGGGTTGATTTTCGGATTTTCGGCAGATTTGCGCAGTCGTGGGAGAACGGCCGGTTCTCCTTCGTTAACCGTTGGATCGTCGTGAAATTTTGACAGTAGCTTCTAGACTCACTGATCTACGATCTGACCGGAGGGATTGATCATCGGAGTTTCCAGTAGAGAGCAGCATTGGATCGAAGTTTCTGGAATTTCCAGAAAGTCGATTTTTGGTGTTTCGGAGATTTGATTGTGGTGTTTGTTCGATTCGTGAGGGAAATTGGAAGAGATTCAAGTGTTTGCATGGAATCTCTTAAGGTATAACTTCTATCCATGTTATCGTTAAGATTAAGTCTAGATTAGGATTAAGATTTCCGGGTTAGTTAAATTACATTAAGGGAATTATTGAGAGATATTAATAGCTGTAAATTATTATTGTTTACAGATTCGCTGTAGGGAGATCGTGATAATTCGTATTTAATTGCCTTGTGAACAGGTGAGTTAATTCTCACGTGACTTATTGCATGTTATGTAATGTGTTATGATAGTGCATTGATAGGGTATCCACATTACCCTTTGAGTGTTGTGGGGTCCGACCCGTGTCCTGAATGACGGGCGTAAGGGAAACCACATGCCCTTGGTGAGTTGTGGGGGCCGACCCGTGTCCAAACTGACGGGAGTTATTAAACCTCATGAGTGTTGTTATTAATTGCATGTGACATTGGTTGTTATTGATGATTGATATTGATTGTTATGGATGGCTGTTATGGCGCGTTGCCTACCGTGTGGTAAGGCGCGTGTGGTATTAGCTCACTAAGCGTTATCGCTTACCCCGTTGTTTTCCATCTTTTTCAGGGACTAGTTCAAGTGTGGATAAGGGGAAAGCTCTAGCTTGACTTCCGGCGGCGACTATCCGATGACTCTCGGCACTTTATCACTTTATTAATTTTTTTTATAACATTCGAAGTTGGTTACTTATTTCAAATTTTCGGTTATTATTGTTGACATTAAATATAATTGTTACCGTTGGGGGTCGTTTATTTTTAAAAATCCGTTTTACTAGTTAAAATTTTAAATAAATTGCACCTTTGGATTTTGGGTGCTACAATATGTGTAAATTGGATTTTAAATTGAGAAAAAAAAATAAATTAAACACAATATATTTAATGCTAAATGCACATTTTAATTATTTATTAAACATACAATTATTTTGTTTTGGATACTTAATTTTGAACTATGCATTGTTAGATTATTATATAACATAATGTATTATTGCTTTTAAGTTTTCAAGAAATATGTTCATCTTCGTTTTCTATTAACCCAAACTTTTTTATCATTTAAAAAAGACAAAAATAGTTTTGGATAGCAAACACTTTATTACCATCGGTCTCCTTTTCATGTTGGTTTTTTTGGTTGTATTCATTCATCTACATCATTGCCACCGGCCATCCACAAACAATGTTATTTACCTATTCAAAATTTGGAGTTTTTTGTATATTAATCAACAATTAGTTATACTTTTTATGTTTAAACAGTCAAACCAAAATTATTTTACGCAATTGCAACAATCAGCAAATAAGTTTTTATTGTTCCCTTTTGTTGCTAGTGTTATAATATAACAATAAGGACTTCAAATATAGTCATCTAGATTAACCTTAATTATCTTATGATTTTTATATTGTTAATTAATCTTTTAACAATGCAATAAGAGCATCCACAATGGAGGTTATTTTTGAGATTCTTCTTGGATTTATACAAGAACTTTCACTGTGGGACAGAGGTTCTTTTCTTGCCCAGTTACATGTTCTTTTTAGAACCTGTGACTGTGTTCCAAAAATGTTACCATGAAACTATGAAGAATAAACCCAATAAAGGGTTTATGACTTGTGAGGGTGATATTAGTTAAGTAAAAATAATGAGTTGTTTTTTTTCATTTCAAAGAAACATTAAAACTATTTATTCATAAAATTTCTCAAAACTTAAAACCACAACTTCTTCGAATGTAGGAGTTTAAAGTGATTCTAACCATCAAATGAAGATAATCATCCCCATTTTCCATGCACATCACCAAGCTTTCCATGCCATCTAAATCATCATATCATCATCAAACAAACTTATAGCAAGCACCGACTTTATTTAGTTTTCACCTAAAGACCTTCATATGATCGACATATCCTTAATATAAAATAAAATAATATAAAATTGTTTCCTCTGTTAAGAACAACATGCTTCTAAGAAGATCATTCGGCTAAAAACAAAAAAAAAACAAATAGGAAGTAGCTCTACAACGGAACCTCAATACCTTGTTTTCATTCTCAGTTTCTCACATTGATTCACAACCTTTCACACACGCAACAATGACGATGGTCCTCATTACAATACCATTTTCATTCGTCATGAGCTTCTTCCACCATTCTATTAAATATGCGACTGTCACAACCATATACAATCGGTTAAAAACCATTTGCGTAAAGTAATAAGTTAGTAAATTATATGAGTAAGCATGTATAAAATATCGTATATACCGGTGGCATCTATTATTGTAAGTTGATCTTTTCAGACCACTTGAGAATAGTAGAGTAAACTCGGTCTCCTCCCAAGTCTTTCTCTGTAGCCCCACTGCTAATCTTGTAACCCCACTGCCAATCGCATAACATCTTGTATTAATGCAAAATTCCCCATTATATCCACATGGGCCCCACTTTGGGTTCCTCTTCCTTCTAGTAGAGTTGCTGGAGGAGCATGTGATCATACTCAGTTATATATGTTTTTATGTCTGAAGGATTATATCGTGTTTTCCCTTGCCAAGCTTTTGCACACATGAAATCCGCACTTAAAGTCGGAACTGTTTCATCTCCATCAACATAATAAACTCCACTTCTCAAACAACTGTGCTCACTTTCACCTTCAATACATAGTTACAAATTCAGTACATAAACTCCATTTGTATTATATAGTTACAAATTCAGCCGAGGTATCAATTTAAAGGAATATAGCAATCACCAATTGGTGGACTATATTTGTAAATATATGCTTTTTCTGTCGCTAATCCAACTCCATACATAGAAAAAATCTCCATTATGGTAATCTGCATCGATCAAATGATTGATATATTAAATAATGCCCCTTTATGATACCTTCTGCAACTATATAATACAAAAGTATCTCACCTGCTTTCTAAGGGATTCAACCAATATTATAATGCTCGTATTTTCATCGTCTAAATTCTCAACAATTCCATACGAATAATGGGCACTACCATGCTTCATCATCCTTGGAGCCACATATTCCAAAAGATCTAAAACTAAATTAACTGAGAATATCTTATAATCGACAACAGCTTTGACACCCCAACTCCCGTATCATGGTATTCATTCCATACATTGCGACATGTTGTGTTTGCAAAATTATGACCCTTAATAGACCCCTACGTGTCATAAGCCTTTGTATGAGTCACAAGTAAAGGATCAAAAAATATCAAATGTTGCAAATGACAAAAACATAAATACATTTAGTTTCTACTTGAAAGAAACAAATATTATATGTAAATGCCAACAAGTTACTATGAAAAGTTACCCTAAGTCCACCCTGTGAATCTTTGATGAATGTAACTCAACAACATCTTTGCCGAAAGATATTATTCTCCCATAGTTAGCAGATTTCAAACCATCAAAATCCACTTTCCCATTTTGACTTGTTGCTTGAGTATCATTCTTGTCTATCTTTATGGCAGCACAATCATGGCCAGCTTCAGGAGCCCAATCAAGTGTGTCACAGATAGTGTCCCCACCTTTTGGTATCAATGACATTGTTGAATCCCAAGTACGAGCCATCTGCATCGCATGTTGTAAAGTTTGGAAACCAAATATGTCAACACCGGGTGCAACAGTCCTACATAACAAATAAAGCTTGATATGCAAAATTCACAACGAGCAAAAACTACAATTAGAGTATGGGTACAAGAAGTTTCCAATAAACAAAATAGTATTTTACTAAAAGACTGAGGCTTAAACCAATTGAACAACTTTCTGAATGTGTCAGTGGCTTATTGCAATGAACAAAAACTAACATGGTAGATTAAAAGGTTATTATCAAAGAAGTTCTACCATGATACGTTACAAGACACTATAATTATACGAAATACCTGTCAATAGCAATATCCTTCGCTTCAGCAGAAAAAAGTCCTGCAACAATTTTTGGAAGCCGCAATAATGGCCCACCGATATTCATCACAACTTTTATGTGCTTAGCACACCGATCTGATCCACCTCCGCCACCTATTGGAGCTGGTGCTTTGGCCAATTTCATAAAATGCAAGACATAGTGCCCACTGAATATGGAATGACGACCACCTTCTCACCACTTTTGGCAACCATTAGTTCTATTTTGCTTTTCATCCGACTTAGAGTTTGATCTCTTACCTAATTATCACGATTTGAAATGAAAGAAAGACAAAATGTTTGTTTGTAATTAGTAACACTTGTTTGTCAATGGATTAACAATATAAACACAATCCCAAAAGTTGGCTTTTGATAATCCAATATACTCTAACAAGTGTCAATGCAACAAAAACCCGGGTAAATGGTTTAAATGCATCAAAACAATTATTTATAAAGAGTTGATTAGAATATGAAAGTGCATATGACTACATGGAAGAAAGATTATAACTTTAATGTAGAAACTAGTTAGATTATAATTTCAATGTAGAAATTAGTTATGTTTCAAGCATACATACCTCGGTATTCTGAAATGAGAGCCTCCGGTCATAAGCTGCCATATGCATGTTTTTTTTTCCTCATATCCAATGCTAGCCAAATTGGCAATCAAAACGGTCCATACAAAATAGCCTGCAACAAAGTAATCAGCTGCCACAAGTCTAGACACATGTCTCGTTATCTAGTGACATGTGCTCCACCCAACACAAGGGTCTGTAGAAAGTAAAAAGTACATTATTAGAAACGGACCAAAAAGTTAAACCTTTAACCATTTAAGAAACTGATTAATAAGTAGTCCCTTTGAATTACATTACAACCTTTTGTGGTTTCACCAAATTAACCTTGATTTCTATACTTTTTTTTTTTGGATGATTTCTATACTTGTATACTATAAAGAGGTTTCTCAAGCTCTTGCGGCGACAATGATGGGGTTGCAAGCTTTTAATGGTGGAAAATCTAGAGCACTTTTATACACCTATCATGAACCATGAAGGTAAACTCAAATACTTGTAATTTAAGAATCTTTAGGTGGAAAACTGTGTGAAAGAGTGGTGGATATCTAATATGAAAAAGGCATAGTTGTACAAGGTTTGAAGTAGCTTATAGCAAACCAATAGCAGTTAGAAAAGATTATTAAGAGTGGATGTTTCACCATATCATAAAACCATAAAGCGTTAAGAGGAAAATAAAGTAAGCATCAATTTTTTTATCATATTTTTATGTCCTATTTAGAAATTACATTTGTTGTTCAACGACCAAGGTACAATGGTCGTGAATGTTGATCTTTCTATTTGGTTCATGAAAGACATTAAATTAACCAAAAGATTATACTCGCTCATCATGAATGGTTAAAATATTAATCCATAAGTGACTCATATATCTGGATATGTATATATTTCAATTAAAGAATAATTAAACTTGGTTAACAAAAACATTATATGTTAGAGATAAATAAAGATGATAAGCATTCGATGACATGGCTAGTGGATGTTAGAAACAAAGAATTATTTACCTCATTACCTCTTATAGAGTTCACCAAAGGTTCCACCCCAAAGTCGTTTTCTAAACAACCCATCCATACATGGATGTCCTTCCCACATTTCGAGCCCACCGGTGACAATACCGGGTACAAAAACCACATGATGCTTAGCCTTGAACCCTTGCTTTTGCAATTTGACACCTGGGGGATCCGGTATTTTTCCCGTTATAGCATTGGTTACATATTGCGGGAATGATGCCGGCATCGCATTATATAGAAACAATAAAAACCACCAAATTAAACATATAGATCCAATCATCCAACAACTATCAAAGCACGGCCAATTATTTTTTCTCGTCGTTATTTTGTTCGATTTCTTAAGGTCAACACCATGATCAGTAGTAGTATTATTAACATCTTTGGATTTTTTTCTCTTTTTGAGACGGAGGCTGTTGTTGCTAGTGGTTGGAAATGGTTGGTTTTCTAGAGTCTCCTCCAGTGTCCCTTCTTCGCCTTGCCATATGTAACCAAAAATATTTGAGATCACTTCATTTATAGTTTTCAGCACACTATAACAAAGTAATAAACCCTTTTATTACCATTTCCTCACTTTGATCCGAAAAAATATCCGGAGTAAATTAAAAACTTCATCCCTATAGTTATATGTAAATTATGGATTAGGTCCCTCAAACGAAATAATTACAAGTATCATCACCGTTGTATCAGTTTGTTACAAATTGGGTCCCTTACCTTGACTCCGATAAATCTATTGCCATTAAATCTCTCATGTGCCCTTCACGTAAGAGGCATTTTAGTCATTTTAACAATTCATATGATGATTTTTTTATTGTAAATATTTCAACAAACTTAAACAAATAAGAAAACATTTAATAATAAATAATAATTATAAAAACCACATAAGTAAGAGGTATTTTAGCCATTTTAACAATTCATATAATAATTTTTTTATTGTACATATTTCAACGCAGCAAAAAAAAAAAGTTAAGTTCAAATCTAATTAATGTTCAACTTATCTCACCTTCAATCAAACCAACATGAAATACATTTATGATGTTCCAAGATCAATTAAATTCAAGTGGTTGTGTCGAATTTGACCTTGAATTTTATACATTGGATATGCGAAAAACATACACACAACCATAACATTGGCATTGTGTGATGAGAAATAAAGTTGAACATGAAACAAGATTATTTTTGTGAGTTATCAAAGTTAAATTCAAGGTTATTCACAATACAACGCGCACGGGCACGGGCACATATCAGTTAGTAGTTAATAAAAAAAAATGAAGCATGTTTTCCCAATGAAAGTACAAAGATGTAAAGGTGAGGCATAGTTTTTGAAAATAGAAATACAAAATAGGGAGAGGAGGAGGAGGATAGATGGAAGGATAAGGTTATCCACCAAAACCAAGTTGAGAAGAAGCCACATAGGACTCAAAGATATGGAGATCACAAATACCATTTCTCACCTCTCAACCTTCCTTTAACTTACCAACATCATCTCCTACCTTTAACCTCCCCCTGCCTGTATCAATTACTTTCTCAAACCCTACCTACCTATTATCACCCATCCATCACAGAGAGTTAGCTAGAACTAGAGCTAAGCAATGGCCACCTCAGTTTCCATGGCTATATTGCCATTGACTCACAAGACTGCTCTAGCCTCAAGCTCTTCTTGTACCTTGTTCAACCCATTGACAACAGTTAGCAGCAGCAGGAGGGTAGTAGTGGGATCGACGAAACGGATGACGGTGGTCGTGGAGAGCTCGTTGAAGGAGAAGGCTGTGACAGCTTTGACAGCGGCCGCTTTAACAGCTTCGATGGTGGTTCCGGATGTAGCAGAGGCCGCGTCTGGTGGTGTTACTCCGTCGCTGAATAACTTCTTGCTCAGCATTGGTGCTGGTGGTGCCGTTCTTGTCGCCATTTTGGGAGCCATCATCGGTGTTTCGAATTTTGATCCTGTCAAGCGTGGTTAAGCTAATCATCATCCTTGTGTAATAATTTCATTTCCATTTTCAAATTACTTTTGTGAATCATTTTCATGCCCATGGTGTTGTAATTTCTTTTTAATTAAAAACTTCATTATATATATTATTACCTAGCAAGTTTTTCTTAACCAATTCATGCATATAAAACTCAGTAATCCATTAATTATATAATAACAAAATTATTTGAAAAATAACTAACACTTTTCACAACTCAGATTACAAAGTTTCTTCCTCATCATCCCCCTTTGATTTTGATTTTAATTTGAATTTGAATTTTGACTTTGAAATCTTTAACGATATATATAGATATTTGCATAAATTAGAAGCCATTGATCCTCTTCTTTCCCTTAATTTGTGTTAGGGAGATCAAAGAGCTGTAGCTCAAGTGGCAAAAGACTTGGGGCTAGTGGATGATATCCATTGGTCTCAAGTTCAAACCATGGGAGTAGCACTTCGGCGATACCCAGACTTTGGGCCGGCCTTCGGGTCGGTTCGGGTCCAGGTAACAGGCATGTCAGTCTATGGGCATGCGGGCTCGGCCATAGGTCGGGCTTAGTCGTGCCTGGGCGGGTCCAGTCTAAGTCTATGTGGACTGGGCCGGGTCGCCGCGGATTAGTTGGTGCTGCCCAATTGGATGCCCGGATACCGCGGATGCATGTGTGAGTTTATTGCCATAAAAAAAAGTGTTAGGGAGGTTGTTAATTTGAGTTTATGGACATAGCTAGTAAGGCCATCCGCGGCCATAGCGGTATGGCGCCGGTACCGCTATGGTACCGGCGGTAACACCAAAGAGGATGGATGGTATGGCTAACGGTATGAACGAGATCGGTATGGATTCACCATTCATCAAATAAAACAACAACACACACATATATACATACAATGTATATATATATATATATATAAAGTAATATTTTAGTATTAAATATATATAGGTGGTATGAGTGGTACGGGTGTGGGTGAATGGTATGGTAATGGTAAGGTAGTGGTAAAGCTGATGTGGCGCTGAGGTGGCAGTCTATGCAGGTGGTATGGGTGGTACCACTGTGGATGGCCTAATGGGGTTTAACTACTTATGTCTTGTGGGCTGAATCAGCTTTTTTATGAATTAAGTTAAATGAATTATTGTTTGAATAAATAGTCTAAGTAACTATTTTACGCTTTGTATTTAGTAGCTAGGGCCTATAGCCATCCGCAGCGCAACGGTGAGGAGGGCTGTGCCGCTCCCATACCGCCGGTAACACCGCCGTGGTGTACCGGTATGGGAGCGGTGAGGGATGCGAGCTGTGAGCCTTCACCGTTCAACAAATTTGAGACACACACACACATATATACATACAATCTATATATATATATATAAAAAGGCAATATTTTATTATTTAATTATACAGGTGGTATGAGTGGTACGGGTGTGGGTGAATGGTATGGTAATGGTAAGGTAGTGGTAAAGCTGATGTGGCGCTGAGGTGGCAGTCTATGCAGGTGGTATGGGTGGTACCACTGTGGATGGCCTTACAAGTTTATTGCCATCACCAATAATGGAACTTTGCAACGGGGTACTTTTTTGGTTAAACGTTTTATGAATTAAGTTGTTTGTAAAAATTAAGTTGGAAAAAAATAATATATTATCCAAGTTAACAAAGATTCTAGAAGAGAAGAGTTGAATACAATCATGACATCATCTTAAGGAAAGAAGCACGACACTGATATGTGGTGCTCCACCTACGCCATTAACCATCCTCCACCATCGGCAACCCAAAACCCATGATTTTTGCCACTACTTTGAATCTCCTCCAATGCTAGCTAAATTGGAAACCTCTAACCATATCCCCAAGCTACAAAATCCAAAACATATAAATATAATGACAGTTGTGGGATTAATTTGGACGGACGACCATGAGTTTAAAAATATTTGTGCTTCTTAAATTAACCTCCCTCTATATATATACGTGGATATATGTTATCTATATGAAATGTTTGTTGGTCCCTTAAGTGTTACCTTTAAGTTAATAAAGATTGTGGAAGAGGAGGGTTGAATACAATAACAATTTTAGTACTTTTAAATTCTTTTTTTTGCATAGGCACACATAGACACCTCACATGGAAAGGTTATGTGAATAGTTGGTTTAACGCTTGGCATGTAAAGAGAGAATAGTAGAGAAACGTTCCTTTGTACTTTTTTCAAAAAAACAAGTTTGTTCTTTTGTGCAAATCAGAGATGAAACAAAAATGGAAATCTTAGTAAGCAAGTTTCTGATCAACGATGGGAGTCGCTGAGTTGGAGTGGTTAGTGATCGCGAGTCTTGTTTCTTTAGATAATCATGTTGGTATAGTTAAGTTGATATCAATGAATTCCGTCTTCAGATCACGATCAACTTTCAGTTATTTCTTCAATATCGTCGATGGTTTCTTTTACATGATTCTTTTTGTCTTCACAGAGATACCTAGATATTACATGACTAAGACCAACTCCAACACATAACACCAAAAATAACACCAAAACACCAAAAAAATGGTGGGACCCTTAACACTAAAAAATAATTCAACTCCAACCATACTTCAAAAAAACACCAAATACACCAAAAAGTTCATCTCTAACCATATTTTATTATTTTTAAACACTTAAACAAACAAAAAAAATTCAAATAATGTTTATTAAAATTGAAAATATAATTCTTAATAATATTATCATTAAAAAAATTAAAAAATATTAAAATTGTAGACTATTATTGTTTTGGTGGGATGAATAGTAGCACACCAAATTTGGTGACTTTTGTTTCTCAAAAAAATGACACTGCAAAAAATTTGAGGTTTTGGAGTATGATTGGAGTATATGGTTGGAGAAGCTCTAAGGGGCTGTTTACCAAACATTATATTAAGTCATGTATGGATAAATGTGTCTGTCTGGTTAAATTTATGTTGTTGTTTACTTTTTTACCTGAATTAACGGTCTGAACGACAAAAATTACTGACTTACCCCTGAATCACTTTTTTAACATGTTTATCAATTATTAGACGATTTCGATCAAAATCAAACAAAAAGACTATTGTTCATTAAATTAAAAGGCTACATTCATCAAACTATTTGAACATTAAAATATGATAATCATACTATTTAAACAAAAACAAAACCAATATTTAACTATTAAATGAAATCAAAAGAAAATCCAAAATACACCTACCAAAATACACCTAAAACCAAAACTACTGCAAATCTATAGTTCTTCAAACCAAAACCAAATCTACTATTCCTGCATAAAATTCGCAGAAAGAAATTGATGTGCTGGTGAAATCGCATAAGGTGAAATGGCGAGAGCTAGCAGGTAGAAATCGCATAAACAAATTGAAGAAGAGAGGTAGCGGTACCTATGGTGGACGGCGAGAGGTTTCGATCACCGGTGTCAATGAGAGGTAGCGGATGGTGAGAAAATTGGTGATGTATTCTTGGAGCTGCTAGGGTTCTTGAAAAGCCAAAGCGTGAATTGACATTTTTGGTAATGTTGCAGGTTTTTTTTCTTTTTTAAACCCTTGTAAAAAACAAGGGTATTTTTGCCCAAAGATTGGCTGAATGGGGACAACAGTACCTCCCTTACTGTGCCAATAAGCCAATTTTTGAGCCATTAAGTCGTAAGTAAACATTCTCATATGTCTGTGCAAATAAGCCAAAATTTTCATTAAGTCGTTAGTAAACAGCCCCTAACTATCAATGATGACTTGACTCAGTGAGACTCGCTAATGTAGACCAAAAGGTAAAATTACAGTAGCTAAACAATAGAATGATCATTGAGCAGACTTAGTAATAATTCTTAAAGCTAATATTTTTAACTAAGTATTTAATAATCATTGTATCCTTGCCTCTAGCATCTTGCTAGTGCGTTTTTCTTTAATGAATTTCTTTGGCTCGCTGGGTTGGGGTGATGGCAATGCCGAAGCTCCTTACCCAGTGTGTCTTTTTGTTGCCGTTCAAAAAAAAAGTATTTAATAATAAGCAAACAATGATTATTATCAATTTATTAGGTATTAGAAGAGTTAGATTAACAATGTTTAACATTCAATCATCTCATTCATTTAAGATTGCAAAAGAGTAATATACAATTCTAATCCAATAACTTTTAGAGATTTGATAAATATATTATAAGATTTGAATCATACATGCTAGTTGATAACTATTAAGTACAAATCAACAATCAATCTTTTTGTAAATCTAGTGTTTGGTAACCAATAAAAATACATTGTTTGTTTGTAAAATTCAATAGAGGAATTGAATTGAGTTGAAAAGATTTCATTTTTAAATATACATTGTTTGTCTTGGCATGGATATTTTATTTAAAAGATGTCATTGTCCATCAACCATTTAAACTTTAATCAAAATTTTATTGAGTTAATTATGTAGTAAGTCAAACATAAATAACTTTTTAAGAAAAAACTTAAGTTTTAAATAATTGAATGAAACTTAATAAAAAGCACGTGAATTTTGCACTAATATTTATTGTGTGCACATGTCTCATATATAATAACAGCTTGTAATATATAAACAATTTCATTTCATTAAAACCATGAAATGTATTAGGTAGCTTAAGCTATTTTGAAAAGTTGTATGTGACTTTTTTAATTATACTCCTGACACAAATTTCACTTTTAAATTTAAATCGTGTTAATAACTTAAATGCTGAATTTATAATATTGTTGCGGAAAAAGAATATTAAACCTATTTTAAAGTAAGGGAAAATTGTCGAAAAAGGTAACATAAATGACAAAAAAATCCAATCAAGGGAACGTACATTTTTTTTTGCCGAGAAAGGACTATGCATTTGATTTTGTCAAAAAAAAGGGAATGTGACCTGATTAACTTGATGATTGCTTAGTCAGCAGGTAACCTGCTGACGTGTCTGTCCAAGTGGCAGTCCAGTCAGCATCATCAAATTGCCGAAAAAGGTAACATAAATGTCAAAAAATCCAATTAGGGGAACGTACATTTTTTTTTGCCGAGAAATGACTATGCATTTGATTTTGTCAAAAAAAAGGAATGCGGCATGATTTAACTTGATGGTTGCTTAGTCAGCAGGTAACCAGGTGACGTGTTTAATTTGTCCAAGTGATAGTCTAGTTAGCACAATCACACCTTTGATCAGCGTTGATCGGAGTTGACCGCCACCACCACCCACTGCCACCACCACTCATCGTCACCCACCGCCATCGACTGCCATAGCCACGCACCGCCATCGATTGCCATCGCCACACACCGCCACCGACTGCCACCCACCACCCATCCCCCCTCTTTCTTAGAATTCAACATCTAATTGCGTATAGATGAGGTAGGCGAGTCAAGCACCACCACCACCCACGTCCTCCGCCACCCCCCACCACCCACGTCCCCTGCCACCCGCTGCAACCCACGACTCCTTACCACCCACCGCCCCCACCACTCCCTACCACCCACTCCCATCACCACTTACTGATTTTGCCGGAAAAGGTAACATGAATGTCTAAAAAATCCAATCAGGGGAACGTACATTTTTTTTTTGCCGAGAAAGGACTATATATTTGATTTTGTCAAAAAATGGGGAAGAGTAACCGGTTGTACAAGTTACCGGTTACTCTTTCCCTTTTTTTGACAAAATTAAATGTATAGTCCTTTCTCGGCAAAAAAAAATGTACGTTCCCCTGATTGGATTTTTTGGACATTTATGTTACCTTTTTCGGCAATTTTCCCTTAAACTAAATTAGTTTACACAAAACTTTCACTATTGCACTTAGTGCGTAATAAAAAAAATAGAAAAAAACTTAGAAATAGAAGGCAGAAGTAGGGATGCCAGAAAACCTCAATCCCAACGGGGAAACCCGAACCCTGACTAGGGGCGGGTCGGGTTGTACTAGTTCGGATTAGGTTGAGTACAAGGAATTTTATGGGGAATTATTTGGGTTCGGTTTCGGGGACGGGGCAAGGTATCTCTGCCCCCACCCCAATATATATAAATATATATATATATATATATATTACTTAATATTAAATAAATTATATGTATATAATATAATATATAATTTAAAACTATAAATATATATATAGGGGTGGGTTCAAATGTGAACCACATTTTCATTGTGAACCGTGAGAACGAATCTCAGCCACACATCTTGTGGTTACGATGGATGTGATCATGAGGGATTGACGTGATTCATGGGAGGGTAGAGATTATTAAAGGGGGACCGGTCAAAGCCGTCTTTGTTGACCGGATGAATGGTTGAGATTCGTCCTCATGTTCACATTGTTTATTTAACAATGAACCTGTTTAAATTTAGTTAGTAACTAATATCAAGTTGATTGTTGTCAACAGTGTTTGTGGCCGATTGGTTATCGCTCAGGAGGTTCATAGCGCCCTAACCGAGTTCAAGTCTTCTCATGCACATATATGGGGACATATAAGTGGGGCCATGTTTAGCCCTCAAAATTGTCGGGGCTTAGTCGGGCTTTGACCGGGACACCTTTAAAAAGAAGTTGATTGTTACATTATAATTTTCAACATCTTTTTGTTTTGGAACCGGGAGAGTTAAAGTTAGCTGTTAGCTTTGTACTCAGGAACATTAGAGCAGGTCAGATAACCCCTAGCGGCCCACAATCGTCTCCCTTTCCAACACCATAATTCTCCAAAATTCACCTGAGGAAAAGTCCCTTGCAAGGCTCGAACTTGAGACCTACAAGGGCAAAATCCCCCAAGGTTTCCCTTGGTGGCCAACTGAGCTAGCCCAGTTGGTTTCATCAATTCATAATTTAACAAGAATGTTATAATAACAACAACTGATTTTATTTTTTCTTAAGAAGGCAAGAACTTCTATTTTAAATTATAAAAAAACTCAAATAGAAGATATTTATTACGTTTGCTAACCTTGGGGTTTGTCCTTGGTGTTTAACTTTGTTTGCCTTGGGTGGAGGAGAGTTCGTTAGATGGACCAAAAGTGTCATAAAATGTCAACAATAGCTAGTAAAAGTGTAAAATGTTTAAAATATAGACTAAAACTTGACAGTGAATAAGAAAGAAGGGACCGAAAGTGCAAATAATTTAGTCTAAAATCTTGTTTGGAGAGATGGATTGGAGGATATATACATACATACAATACATAGATACATGTGGAGATAGAGAGAGACTGTCAAATCTACATATTCTCTCTCTATCTCTATCTCTATATCTCACACAGATTCATTCATTCAATTCACTTCAATCCTCCTCTCTCTCTTTTGCTGATTATAATGCTCCCAGATTTGAGAGGTACATATTATGTTTATTATTATAACTATATAATATATGATCTATTAACAACTTTATGATGGTTGATTTTTAGGTTCCCAACTCACACACTGTTATAGTTTCAGATTATATATACATATATATATATATTATCAAGATCAAAATAAACATATTCGATCCCTTCCACTGGGGTTTTCTTTGGTTTTGATTTTAATGCCTTCTTTTGTTTTTTTTTTTTTTTTTTCAAATGGTGATTATGATTCTATGGTTTTTTTTATTTCTCAAGTTTATTTGTTATTTTAGGAATTTATGCCTCTGCAAAACTGAAGCTTTTATGTACGGTTTCTTTTTTATTCTTCACATTTATTATTAGTAATTCTCTATTTTGTCCTTGTCTTTACTTTCCCAGAATTTCAAGCAAACCCCCCATTTCAAAATTTTAATCATTTCAAACAACATCCACATCCACTAATGTAAAATATATATTACAATTGTTTTTAACTTTTTAGTATGCATGTTTGTATTGTTTAGGAAAATTAATGGTGGTGTTTGTAATTCATTGTATTGTATGAGTATGAGGAGTAGTATATATTATTAGTATAGTAAAGTAAATAGTACAACTTTTTCTGTTTGTGAGTTTTGGTTCTTGAGATTCTTCTTTTTTGAACATCTCTGATGTTTAACTCTTTAGGTGGGTATTTGTTTCCCATAAAAAAAGGTTTTCCTTTTTATGGAAATCTCATCTGCTTTTTACATCACTCATCATACTCCAAATTATATATAACTTCAATAATACTGAATTATTGGCCCAAAAGAATTTAATGATTAAAATTATTATAAACAATACTTTTCTCTGTAAATTCATCTTCACACATTCTTTATTGCTCAAAGTTTGGCACTTTTTTATATTTATTTAATCCCATATCTTCTTCTTCTTCTTCTCCTTTGGCTTTCTTGTAATTATTTTGTTTTTGGAATTAAAAAAGTGCAGGATTGAAATTGATTTGATGAGAAGGTTAATGTAATGGAGATGAGAAATGGTGAAGTAGATGGGAAGATGTTGCAGACATTTGAAAAGAGTTTTGTTCAAGTTCAAGACATATTAGATCAGAACAGAGTGCTAATCAATGAGATAAATCAGAATCATGAGTCAAGAATTCCTGATAATCTTGGAAGAAATGTGGGTTTGATTAGAGAACTCAACAACAATATAAGAAAAGTGGTTCATCTTTACTCTCATCTTTCATCTAATTTCTCCAAATCCATGGAGGAGGTGGTTCATGATTCATCATCTAATCAAGGGGATTCAAGATTAGATGCCAAAAAGAGAACTAGGCCAACTGCTTAATTAACTACATCATCAAAATCAATCCTTTGGTAGTTAGTTAGTTAATTGAGTTGTAACATATATATATTTAACCAAAATTTAGAAATCTTCTGATGAATTTGTTTTTTGATCATCTTTTTTGTTCATTTGGCATATATATATATATATATATATATATATATATTTATTCATATGACACAAGAGTATAATATGTGATAATGATGGTTTCAATTGGTTGGAGTGATGATAATTTTTATAGGTGTATTCTATTTGGACCACCTTATAAAAGGATGAGAGTAGGTGATGTGAGTGCATAAGTGGATCCCAGTGGTAGGATTCACTATATTTATGTGAGTGGAGGGTCCAAATAGCAACCCCTTTTTATATATATAGCAAGGAAGGAAGGGGTTACTTTTGGTAGAATATTTTTTGGAGTGAGAAAGTTTTGGTTGATGATTTGTAGAAGAGAAACCAACCATGTCTCTTTATCTGCAAAGATGCCCTGAACTGAACACAAGATTGAAAGAGAAAGAAAAAAAGCAGCTTTTTATTCTCCCCACCCCCACCCAACCCAACTCAATCACCTTAATTCCTTTTCACCCTTTTCTTTTCTCTTCTCCTCCTTATTTTGTGTTTTTAATTAATTCATTTTTTGTCTTGGAGTTGGTATAGAAACTTGAAAGTGAAACAAACTCATCTTCATTTTGTACAGTTATATATATATATATAGGTGTCGTATCCGTTACAAATCAGATAGTTTATACAAACTATGCAATACTTTTTATAGCATCCACGATGGAGGTTCTTTCTGAGGTTCTTCTTGAGGTTTTTATAAGAACAGGGGTTCTTGCCCAGTCACAGGTTCTTATTGGAACCCAGGTGGTTGAACAAGAACCCAGGTTCTTGTAATAGTTTTTTTTTTGTTATATACTAATTTACATAAATAAAAATAATATTATAAATAAAAAAAATGAAGGTGAGGTTTTTGTAAGAACATCCCTTATAGAGTTTTAAAGAAGTTCTTCCTTTATTGAGGTGTCAATAATGTAATAAGAAAAAAAATGACAAGTGAGGTTCTTAGAGGGTGTTTGGGAGGGCTTATTTGGAGGTGCTTATAACTTATTTCATCCTGAAGAAGCAAATAAGTTAAAATAAAGTGTTTGTATAGCTACTTTTAAAAGCTCCTTTCATCTCCTAAAAGCTAATAAGTCATTTTTGAAAAGTCACTCTCTACTAACTTATCAAAAACTCTTTATCAAAAACCCCTAAAAGCTAATAAGTTAATCCAAACACTTTTTTAAAAAACTCATTTTCCACACTACATAACTTAATAAATACTTTGCCAAAAGTCATAAGTTGTTTTAAACAAGCCTTCCCAAATACCCTCTTTAACACGAGTGTGATTGCTCTTATATGGAATGGAAAGATATTATTTATTTCCAAGTATGTTTTCTTATCTTGATTATATATACGGTTTTTTATATTTTCATAAGAATTATAATATCATACTATTAAAATTAATTAAATATGTTAAAATCTTCCATTAATTTATACAAAATACAATTTTACCCTATAAAGTTTATTTTTTAAAGTTTTCTATTGACGCAATAATCCTCTTATTTAGTATTTCTAAGGTGTTGTTTGTATTTGAGAAAAAACTTTTTTCTTTTCTATTTTTCCTATTTGGGAAATAGTTTTAAGACAACTCTTGTAGCAAAATATTGATTCAAAATTCTTATATTTACTATTTTGAAGACTTTGTTGAGATGCTTTAAATTATTAAGGGATAGTATTTATTAAAAAATCACTTGACTACATTAAAACGAGAATATAAACTTTAAGCTAGTATAATCCAAATTTATTTAAATGTTATTAGACAATAAAATAAAATAAAAATAGAAAATATTAAAATTAAAAGACCATTTTACAAATATCAAATCAATGACAAAAAATAATGACGATCTTGCACCAAATTTGGTGTTTACTAAAAAATAATGTATTAACTGAAAAAAGATTTATTGCAAAAACAGGTATATAATAATGGAAGATTTGGTATATTTGTCGGAGATGGTTTTAATCCATCCGATAAAAGATTAAAAAGCAACACTTGTCATTTGATATAATCCATATTTCAAGCATGCAACGTTTTGTATTTGATATTTACATTCTAAAATTATATTCGTTTTTAACTAGAAAAACATCATTGGTATCCAACCAAAAAATGGTTTTGTAAAATATAGACGTGTTCATCAAGTCGAATTCCGGTTTCTTGAATTCTTCAAATCGGGTTGTTTGGGTTTGAAAGAAAAATTTAAAACTCGATACGAATTCGAAATGAAATATGTAAAACCGACTCAAATTCGTATTGTCCAATTCGGTTTTATCCTAATCCAACTTAAAAAATATTCTACTACAAAATAGGAGGATAGAAATTAATAATTTCTACTATGATTTAGAAGAAGAAGAATTTCAAATAGGCAGGTAGGGTTTCGACTTTCGATTTAGAAGAGTTTCTCCTTTCTCGATGTCGACTAAAAACTAAATTAATCAGACAGTAAAAACGATTTTAGAGTTAAGATGATTGAGTTTCTCTATGTCCAGTTGTCTATATATATAATATAAAGTTATAAAGTTATATATATAATTTTATGTATATATATGTATTCGAATTTCAAGTCTGGTGTCGAATTTTTTTATAGATTCAAAATCCGATTTGAAAATGTATGTAAAGTTTCAAATATAAGCCAACAAACAATTACTAGAAGTTAGTCGTGTTACATTGTAAGGAATGTTCTTATGTTATTGCTTCAAAGAAAAAGCAAATTCCGCTATTTGTTTGTGAACATTTGCATCATCCAAGGTTTTTTTTATCACGTCCACAAACACAATCTGGCCCTTAGGGTAGTAGAATTGGTTCACGTTAACATATAACATTTATTCTTATACAGTAACTCTAATATTTATAATATTTAGCGAAAATTTTATCAATTTCGAATTGTTACAATTACACAAACAAATGAGGGTTTACATCCAACAACCATCATGTGGAGAGCTACAATTCATTTGGGGATGTGGTCACTCTAGGAAGTGGTCTTTTAAGATATCTACTTAAATTCTTACATGATTCTTTTAGGTAGAAAGGTATGAATCAAATAAAGAATTACCACATACCCTTTGCATAAAAACAAATCTAATTTTATATGGAAATTGTATTTCTACCACCCAAAACGGACTTTTATGGTTGGTAAAAGATATGAACATAGACAAGTACGGACCTTGGAATTTTTTTTAAGGGTTATACTTATGATCACGGAAAGTGATGTTTTCTCTTAATAATATTTTTGAAAGTTCGAGTGACATATGTTTTTGGAATTGAAGTAGTATCAAACTTATATTTGTAGGATCCAAGAAAATGTATGTAATTTTTTAATGAAATGATTACAAACTTTCAAATGGGTAGTAGGCTAGTAGATATGTGATGTTTAGATGAAATTGAAGAAAGGCAAGCCAAAAGATAACATGAAGTCTTAAATAGTAAAATGAAGATATTATGAGTAGAAATGAATTGAATTTGGACAAGAATAAATTGTCCAAAATTTTTTGAGTCTATGCATTAAGAATTGGATAGGAGCAAGTCAAAGATGATGGTGTTTTATAGTTATGTTAGTGAAGAATATGATTTTGTTTCTTGTGATTATATGTAGTATTATGTGTGAAGTTGGTGTCCAATGGACATATAATAACACTGTCTTGTAACATATTAATTTATCACTAAAAAGTAAAATATTTGACATTTGTTATTGTTTTTGACATTTTAGTCAAACTATATCATTTATGCCTTCTTAAGTTGACCAGCATTTTTAGTGGAATGCTACCAACTTTTTTTTTTCTAAGTTCACAATTAAGTAATATATGAAAGTGATTTAAGTTGGTTGGTAAAAGATTTGATTACAAAAGAGTGTACGATGTATTTTACCTTTACACTTTGATCCCATTTACATTTATAAGTTCAAGAAATGGTTCATTTATTTTGTCGATGTCTAAGAAAAGGAAGATCTTTGTCAATGCTATTTGTTAGACCATGAGTTATACTTGTTAATTTATCCAAGGCTATGTTTGGTAAAAATAAGCTAGCTTATAAGCTAGTCCATCCAAACATGTACCAGAAGCTGGTTTTTTGAAACGCTACTTTGAGTAGTTTATTAGGAGCTTATTGTAGACTTTTCCAATTATACCCTTATTAATATTAATTATTAAATTCAAAGATACCCTTTTTAGTCATTTTACATACTCATAAGCTAGCTTTTGCCAAACATAATTTGTTCATAAGCTAGCTTATCAGCTACTAGCAAGCTTATCAATCAACAGCTAGCTTATCAGCTACGTTTGCCAAACATAGCCCAAATCTTTTCTAAGTCACGTCAGCTTTACGTCAGTTTTTTAGTATTACCTAAAATTGCCCAAAACATGTGTTATAGCCAACCCAATCTTACTCATACTTTTTATTTTGTTAAATAATTAATAAAGAAAAGAAGAGAGAGAGAGAGAGAGAGAGAGAGAGAGACAGAGAGAGAGAGAGAGAGAGAGAAAGTTGGGGACTGGGGATCCCTTTGCTGATCGGCTTGAGGAAGCCAAACACCACCAACTCGATATGGGTGTGGTGGTGTTCTCGACCCTACCCAACGCACCCGAAGGCAACTCGAACCCTTCGGGTTGGATGTAATGTTTTTTTATATGCTTTGAAATTATTAATTATGGGGGAATTTCACTCATATCCCTATGTGTCGTGTTTGAATGTTTGTGACGGGTGTCGAGTCCGGCAAAATTATAAAATAACTAAAAAGTGAATCCTATTACCTCTAAGCACAAATAATTTGTGATGGTGATAAGTAGGGTCGTCTCCTCAGGGACTCGGAGTCAACCGTAAGTCCAAGACGTGATCGCGTGCAAATTTGTTGAAAACATTATATATAAAAAGGGGGGTGTTGGTTTGGAATTGTCGATTTAAGCAAAAATAAGTAAATAGTGACTTCGAATAATAAAGAAAAACTCCTAGCAATGACTATAACTAGTTATTCATAGAATCTTGTATCATTGACTTGTGTAAGCCTTACTTTTCTCGATTGAATTTAGACCGGCCGTAAGTGTCGACACGCGCCAAACACTCCGTTTGTCCTTATGAATAAACTAACATGAGAAGCTCGATGAACTAGTTCCTAATTGATTAAGCTAAATCTAGTCACGGACTTAGGTTTAACCTACCAATTGCATTAACGATTACGACAAACACCAATCCTAACTAATGATCGGATGCCCAACCATTTAAGCTAGATTACACAATTTTATGATGCGATTCAATTGATATGGTAGTCTATTGATGCATCACTTGCTACTTGGTTGAAATTAAAAACAATTACGGATTCCTAATTTCAACTAGCAATTCAACAATTAGGCTAAAGGATTCAAGGGATCCTTCTCAAAACCAAAAACCTAAAAATTGAAGAACACTTTGAAACCAAAATTGCATAAATAAACCCAATCGAAAATTAATGAAAATCCAAGTCTCAACAAGATTCAATGCAAACTAATTACAAAGTCATCACTAGGAATTAAAGAGTTAGCTACTCATAATGTAAAACCTAAAACTTACAAATTGATCAGAATAAGTGAAAGATGAGAATTGAGAAACCCTAGATGAACCTCCAAAATTCGCTTCCAAAAATCTCCAATTCGGCTTGTGTTCCTCCTCTATTTTTGTTCTCGATCACTCTCCCAAATTCGTCTCTCCTCAATTGACGGTTTTCCAAGGCTTTTATACTTCAATTTTGAGAAACCGCTGAAAAAGAAAACGTGGGCTGAAATTTGCATCTGACGAGACTTGAATCGAGACTTGAACCCTCGGAACAACCCACGTGAATGTGATTTCCCGTTCGAGACTTGAGACGTGGGTTGAACCCTCGAAACTTAAGCAACTTGATTTTTGAGACGCCAAAACAGCAAGTTACGAGGCTTCATCCGAGACTTGATCCGAGACTTGAACCCTCGAAATCTGAAAATTGAACCTTGTAGGCCATAGTTTGTGTGTGCGACAAAGGGGATGAGAGGGGAAGGATATGCTGATCTGAACATGCTTTGGGCTGATCTCTTTCACTTGTTTTCTTCTTCACATGGGCTACACACATGGGCTTCTTTGCTTCCTTCTTTCGTGGGCTGCCAACAACAAAAGAAATTCAAAATAATTATTTATTTCTATCTTTTTCAAACTAAGTGGCTTACAAGAAATTAAATGTTAACTTAAATTAATTTGGCAATTTAAGCATCCAATTAACATTAATTCTTGGATAATTTAGGCATTAAAGAGTATAAAATACAACTCATCAAATCACCCCACACTTAGATCATTGTCCGTCCCGGCAATGCTTAAGTTAGCACACATGTCACAAAGAATCGAATCTAACAAGAACATCAACACGTATAGCATGCCATGAGTTTGAGATTTGCAACTTAGCATCGAAAAGTGGGTACACAAACAATCAAGTAGACATAAGCTAATAACGAGAACTCTCACGAAAGGGATAAATGAAACATAACACTCATTTCACTCATTGGGTTAAAGTGTCTCGCTCAAAACCATCTCTACTCTAGTGTGCACCTTCCATAGGCTTGAAACGTCTCTCACTCTCCACTACTCGATAGAATGCATGCATATAAATCAAAAGGGCTTTTTGGGTGTAATGTAAAACAAGGCTTTGGGTAAGGTAGGATATATATGGGGAAGAGTGGCTAAGGACCGTACACGAAATGGAGAAAAACCCGATTATTCAACTATGGAAACTCCATTTCACAAAGGAACTTCATATTTATTTCGTAAAGCACATTCCTTTTGGATGATACGCACAAAGATAACGCACATAAAAATCAACCATATCATCAATTTCCATCGTCTTCATTTATTTCTTGACGACAATTTTTTTCCACACACTTCTTTTTCACTTTGACTCTTTTTTTTTTCTTCTTTTCATGCTCTTTTTTTTCTTTTTCTTTCCCAACATATTAATTCAACTTGTCGAGCACATGGGAATATCGGGTAACACTCCATTGGTGATTGGTCGGGTGGGACGTGTTTGGGTTTCGGTTCATGATGAGGCGAGAAAATGATAGGCTAAGCTCAAAGTGGTGCACAAAGTGGATAATCATGGTATAAGGGTAGGCTAAAGGCTAATTGGCTAAAACAAAAATTAAGGAAACGATGGCCTTTATCATCTTTATTAGCATGCAAAAATCATGTAGTCTTAAGGAGAGATGAGTCAAGTTCTAGAGTTGCAAAACTAGGTAGGACGACCCGCACAAGAAATGAAATTGAGACTAAAAAGTGGTTAGTCTATTAGGCTCAAAGTCTCACGGTGTCTACACTAGTTCAAGAGATTAGCAAACGTCTACTTTGATCGTACATTACCACAAATCGACTCTAGTGCTATCAATCAAGTTCAATCGTGCTATACACGCATCCAAACTCATTATCATCAACAATTAAAGCTCATACAAACATGCTAACACCTTCCAAGACGGACAACAACCCACAATTAATCCCAAAATGCACAAAGAATGCGAAAAATTTACCCACAAAACGCATATATATGCCCAAATCATTCAATTGACCCTAAATCATGCAAATGACCCCTACCCCACACTTAAATCCTACATTGTCCTCAATGTATTCGATAAGTAGAGGACACTCTAAGCATTAAAGAAAGAGGGAACAGAAAACTCCCCTGATTTGGTGAGTGGCCTCCCAATGTAAGAATCCGTGAAGATAGGTACGTTCCTGTCGAGCTTCCAAAATCCGGCAAAACCTGAGAACACAGATAGAAGAAGAAGTGAAATCGGAGATTCTAACAAAAACAAACTAACTACCTAATGGAAAGCAATAAACTAATCCGTGGGTTGCCTCCCACGTAGCGCCTTTCTTTTACGTCTTTGGCTAGACACTTTTAAACGCAATTGTCCCATTAGCCGACATCCCAACACGGCCATGGGACTTCCTTCTCTAACCCGGTTCCCCTCCATCCGGGTGGTACTTCCTTTATCTTCATCGCATCTCTTGCACTCCAATACTCATGGCATAGCAAGTCTGGCAATGGCCTTGAACCAACATCGGGTACCTGTAGAAAAGTGAGCAAAGAGTTCGTATTAGTATGAGGCATTTGATGGTCCAAGTCGTCATACCTTTTAGGTCCCATTTCCATCCATGCGATACCCTCTGAAGTATCACCATTCAATTCGAGAGCTTTTGTGACCTTCTCAACACTTTCCACCTCCTCGTTTCCGCTAAGCTTTTCTTCAAGAACGAAATCGTTAGTCAAAGCAGAAACATTGTCAGTCAAAGGTGTATAAGCATTTACAAAACACAAAGAATGCACATCTCTCGGATACCTCATAGTATCATGTATATTGAACTTTATGAGTTTATTGCCAAACTCCATCGAGAGAGTACCATCATAAACATCAATCTTAGTTCTAGAGGTCTTGAGGAATGGTCGTCCCAATAACATCATATTTGACTTGGAGGCATTATTCTCCTCCATATCAATAATGTAAAAATCAGCCGGGAATATCAACTCATTCACTTTCACTAACACATCCTCTAAAACCCCTCTCGGATGAACAATAGACTTGTCCGCCAATTGAACAACCACGCTTGTTGGTTTTAGGGGCCCTACATCCAAGGATGTATAAAGGGAATATGGCATGACATTAATCGAAGCCCCTAAATCTAGCATTGCCCTATCAACCGTAACATTGCCCACCATACACGGTATAGTGAACATGCCCGGATCGGAACACTTAGGTGGAAGATTTTTTTGAAAAACAGCGGACACATTCTCGATCATGTCCATCTTTTCTTTCCCCTTAGACTTTCGTTTATGTGTGCACCATTCCTTAAGGAATTTAGCATACTTAGGGATCTGTTTAATCACATCAAGAAGGGGAATGTTTACCTGTACCTTCCGAAAGGTATCAATTACCTCTTTCTCTTCTCTTTCTCTCTTATCTTTCTCAAAACGCTCAGGGAATGGTGGCCGTATGACATACTTCTCGGGAGTCTTTGCTTCAGTCGGCTCGACCTTTCCTCCACTCGGCTTGGCTACGGTTGCCTTTAGCTCTTTCTTCTTTTGAGATTCATCCTTCTCACTTTCATTGCCTCGAACCTCCATATCACTTTGTAAAGTGATCGCATTGACTTGTGCCTTCGGGTTGGTTTCAGTCTGGGAAGGCAACTTGCCTTTGTTCACTAATTGGCCAACGGTGGCCTGAAGGTCCTTGATGTTCGCTTCCGTTTCCTGTTGAAACTTAGACATGTTAGTAGCCATATATTTCACAATATCTTCTAGGGACATACCTGAGCTACTAGGAGCTTGAGATACTTGATGTTGTTGTTGACCACCCGATTGAAACGGTGCTCTTGAATGGTGTTGTTGAAAACCGGGTGGTGCTTGGGGTTGTTGATGATCTTGCCTAGGGCCGTATCCCAGATTCGGGTGATGCCTCCAACCGGGGTTGTATGTGCTCGAAAAAGGATCGTAGGCCCGGTTGTTGGACTGCTGAAAATTGCCACCACCAATGGCGTTCACTTGCTCTTCTTCTTCATGGAGAGTCGGGCATGCATCGGTTGGATGTGCTACCGATGAGCAAAATCCACACGCCTTGACTTGAGATGTATTCCCCATAGCGAGCTGTTTCACAAGATTAGTCAAGTCAGTAATTTTAGTTTCAAGAGACTTCACATGTACCTCACTTACACCGCGACCAACGTCACTCCGAACTCCAAATTGCTTGGAGTTTTCCGCCATGGTGTCTATCAAAGCTCTCGCTTCCGTTGGCGTTTTGTTCACTATCGCTCCTCCACTCGCGGCGTCCATCATCTTCCTCTCCATTGGTAGCAATCCTTCATAAAAATATTGAATTAGTAACTCATCAGAAATGCCATGTTGAGGACAACTTACACATAGGCGCTTGAAGCGCTCCCAATACTCGTATAATGACTCCAAGTTCGTTTGTTTGATCCCGCATATTTCTCTCCTAAGCCCGGCGGCTTTAGACGCGGGAAAGAACTTGTCTAGGAAAGCTCTCGCCATTTGTGCCCATGTAGTGATGGATCCCGGCGGTAGGTAGAAAAGCCAACTCCTTGCTTCATCAACCAAAGAGAATGGAAATGACTTGAGTTTTAGATTCTCGATGTTCGTACCTTGAGGCTTCATCCCCAAGCACACCATGTGAAACTCGGTCATGTGCTTGTACGGGTCTTCGCTAGCTAAGCCATGAAAGCGAGGTAGTAAGTGAATTAAACCGGTTTTTAGCTCAGTACCTACCTCTTCCGCTGGATAAGTGATGCAAAGAGGCGTGTCATCGACATTGGGTGCTGCCCATTGTCTCAAAGTGCGTTCGGGAGGTGGTGCTGCCATCTCCTCTTCTTCTTCGGCCTCGGTGACCGGCTCTTCTTCGGTAAGAGGCTTCTCTTCCTCTTCCAAATGTCTCTCCTCCGTGTTGCTCTCTGAATCGGAAGACAACTCAATGTCTTTCCAAATGTTGATCACCGGTGAAGATGTGGACTCGCCTTGCTTCTTTCGAAGTTTTGCTTGCTTCCTTAGCTTCTTGGCGGTCTTTTCAATTTCTGGATCAAAGACTAACGGTGAACCTGCACGAGAAGATCTTGGCATACACGATTAAACTTGCCGAGTCCCCGGCAACGGTGCCAAAATTTTGACGGGTGTCGAGTCCGGCAAAATTATAAAATAACTAAAAAGTGAATCCTATTACCTCTAAGCACAAATAATTTGTGATGGTGATAAGTAGGGTCGTCTCCTCAGGGACTCGGAGTCAACCGTAAGTCCAAGACGTGATCGCGTGCAAATTTGTTGAAAACATTATATATAAAAAGGGGGTGTTGGTTTGGAATTGTCGATTTAAGCAAAAATAAGTAAATAGTGACTTCGAATAATAAAGAAAAACTCCTAGCAATGACTATAACTAGTTATTCATAGAATCTTGTATCATTGACTTGTGTAAGCCTTACTTTTCTCGATTGAATTTAGACCGGCCGTAAGTGTCGACACGCGCCAAACACTCCGTTTGTCCTTATGAATAAACTAACATGAGAAGCTCGATGAACTAGTTCCTAATTGATTAAGCTAAATCTAGTCACGGACTTAGGTTTAACCTACCAATTGCATTAACGATTACGACAAACACCAATCCTAACTAATGATCGGATGCCCAACCATTTAAGCTAGATTACACAATTTTATGATGCGATTCAATTGATATGGTAGTCTATTGATGCATCACTTGCTACTTGGTTGAAATTAAAAACAATTACGGATTCCTAATTTCAACTAGCAATTCAACAATTAGGCTAAAGGATTCAAGGGATCCTTCTCAAAACCAAAAACCTAAAAATTGAAGAACACTTTGAAACCAAAATTGCATAAATAAACCCAATCGAAAATTAATGAAAATCCAAGTCTCAACAAGATTCAATGCAAACTAATTACAAAGTCATCACTAGGAATTAAAGAGTTAGCTACTCATAATGTAAAACCTAAAACTTACAAATTGATCAGAATAAGTGAAAGATGAGAATTGAGAAACCCTAGATGAACCTCCAAAATTCGCTTCCAAAAATCTCCAATTCGGCTTGTGTTCCTCCTCTATTTTTGTTCTCGATCACTCTCCCAAATTCGTCTCTCCTCAATTGACGGTTTTCCAAGGCTTTTATACTTCAATTTTGAGAAACCGCTGAAAAAGAAAACGTGGGCTGAAATTTGCATCTGACGAGACTTGAATCGAGACTTGAACCCTCGGAACAACCCACGTGAATGTGATTTCCCGTTCGAGACTTGAGACGTGGGTTGAACCCTCGAAACTTAAGCAACTTGATTTTTGAGACGCCAAAACAGCAAGTTACGAGGCTTCATCCGAGACTTGATCCGAGACTTGAACCCTCGAAATCTGAAAATTGAACCTTGTAGGCCATAGTTTGTGTGTGCGACAAAGGGGATGAGAGGGGAAGGATATGCTGATCTGAACATGCTTTGGGCTGATCTCTTTCACTTGTTTTCTTCTTCACATGGGCTACACACATGGGCTTCTTTGCTTCCTTCTTTCGTGGGCTGCCAACAACAAAAGAAATTCAAAATAATTATTTATTTCTATCTTTTTCAAACTAAGTGGCTTACAAGAAATTAAATGTTAACTTAAATTAATTTGGCAATTTAAGCATCCAATTAACATTAATTCTTGGATAATTTAGGCATTAAAGAGTATAAAATACAACTCATCAGTTTGTGTTATGTAAGTTCAACATTTAAATAAAAATTTAATATACAATTTCCAGAGTTTACAAGCGATTACACATGATCTTAAAAAGTTAAAATGACGTCATAACGTATAATCATATGTGATTTTGTGTAATGTAAATGTAAACTCATATATGTTTTTATACAAATGATATTCACACATTATTATACCGTCAAATATGTCAACAAAATCACATATAATTTCAGTATCATATATGATTTTGTACATCAAAATCACCGCCGCCTCCACCACCAGCAACCTCCGCCACCGACGCCAACACCAGCCACCACCATATTATATATATATATATGATTTTGTTCACGTACGTTATTATTTTTTTTCCCGAATCATATGTGATTTTGTGTTATGAATCATATATGATTTTTACATATCAAAGTGACAAAAGGCTTGGGGATAGTGGATGGCATCTATTGGTCTTAGGTTCAAACCATGGGAGTAGTACTTCGGCGATATCCAGACTTTGGGCCGGCCTTCGGGTCCGTTCGGGTCCTGGTAACGGGCATGTCAGTCTATGGGCATGCGGGCTCGGCCATAGGTTGGGATTAGTCGTACCTGGGCGGGTCCAGTCTATGTGGACTGGGCCGGTAGCCGCGGATTAGTCGGTGCTGCCCAATTGGATGCCCGGATACCGCGGATACCACGGGTGCGTGTGTGAGTTTATTGCCATACAAAAAAGAATGATTTTTACATGTTTTTTACGTGGATTTTCCTATATGAATCATATATGATTTTGTACATCAAAAAATTTGGGCAAGTCGCGTACGTTATTAATCATATATGATTTTGTTCACGAATCATATGTGATTTTATATTGTGAATCATATATGATTTTGTACATGTTTTTTACGTGAATTTTCCTATGTGAATCATATATGATTTTGTACATCAAAAAAGTGTTTTCTTAAAATGATAGCGTTCTCGTACCGCCGCCGCCCCACCACCATTGTTGCCGCCGTTGCTGCCTCCGCCACCACCCATCTCCATCAACCACCACCACCACCAGACACCACCGCTAGCCCCTCCGTCACCACCAGCAGCCACCTCGGCTACCACCACCTCCGCCTCGTCATCACCATGTTTGAGTTTGAAGAAGGAAAAATGTGTGGCTGAGAATCGTCCTTGCGTTTTCTTAAATTAACATTGTTCTCGTATAAACCCACCTCTCTCTCTATATATATATTAGTAATTAATTAAGAAGTTAAGTTATATGATGCATGTATATCTGATTTACCTTTTGCATGCTAGAGATTAATTTACCAAGCTCCATGGGGTCATATTGTACTTTTTTGTTGTGTAGTCATTAACTCCTTCCTTTCCATCTTTTGTTTTCAACTTCAAGTAGTTTTCGGTTTCAATGTGTTTTCATTTCTTTTAAACAAGAAATGAATTAAAGTTACTTTAAGATAATTAAAGATATAATAAAAGAGATCAAATTTATCGGTTTATATAATTGACTACTTGTCATCATCATATATATGATCGAATTACAAAACATGAATGAAACCAACTTATATATAGTTGTATGTATATTAATTTTTCTACACATGCATAATGCATTGTACATGTATACAGAGAGAGGGGAAGAATAATTTGTAAACCTTTAAAACGGTATAAATCATATAAACCAATCTACATCATTGGATATGTAATCATCTCCATCTCAACCGTAGATAATCCCCCATCTTATGGTGTATTTTTAATTTTCTAAAAACATAACCGGCTAAATCTCAACCGTTTATGGTTTAATCGTATGGTGTAGATTGGTTTATATCATTTCAAAGTCTTACAAATGAACATCCCTCAATATATATATATATATATAGAGGAAAGTTCAAATGTGAACCACTTTTTGGTTGTGAACGTGAGGACACCCGAGAGCGCGACACGTGGCGTTTTTGAGTGTGGTCCCCCCCTTTAATTCAATGCCCTCCCATGAATCGCGCCTAGTCATCCGCCGTGGATCTCACGTGGCGCCTAGTCATCCGCCACGTGTCGCGCTCTCGGTTGTCCTCACGTTCACAACCAAAAAGTGGTTCACATTTGAACCCACCCCTATATATATATATATAGGGTTGGGTTCAAATACAAACCACTTTTTTGGCTGTGAACGTGAAGACAATTCAATTGCGCTCATATTCATCACTGTAGGAATTGGGTTCAAGCTTTCTTGAAGCTCGATCTCTCCCCCTGATGAACCATGTAGCCAAGAGAAACCTGGAAAAGTGGAAACAAGGCCAGATCCTAGAGCGCGCCACGTGTCAGTCTGAATTTTATGCTACTAAGCTTTATTCATAATGAATAACACTATTATTCATACTGAATAAAGCGTTATTCAGTATGAATAAAGCTTCGTCGCAAAAAATTCAGACTGACACGCGCGACTTGTGTGCATAAAGCCCGCGACTTAGCCTTATTCATTATGAATATAGCGTTATTCATTATGAATAACCCTAAGTCGCGGGCTTAAGTCGCGCGTGTCAGTCTGAATTTTTGCCACGTGTCGTGCTGTCGGTTGTCCTCACGTTCACAACCAAAAAGTGGTTTGTATTTGAACTTTTCTCTCTCTATATATATAGAAGTAGGTTCAAAAAACAACATTTGGTATTTATAAGAACAAAGGAACTCAATTTGAACCACATGTGATGTGAGCTCATGTGGGACCCACTTGAATCATATATGATTTATTTAATATGTTCTTACAAATTGAGGTAATTCTTGTATAAACCTGCCTATATATATGTATGTAGTATGTGATTTTTCATACTCCGTATTAAATCATATTTTACCCGATATATATTAATTAAAATTCGGGCATTGATTATTGTAATTTGAACAAATTACATGGAATTAGAAGAAAGAAAGGGCCCTCTCCCTATCACTAAACCACCAAGTGACACATGCATACATTAAAAACAAAACCTGTTTCATGAAATTTTACTACCATACTTGAGAGAGATTATTTTACACTTGCATTAGTTCATTATTGTAAATGTATGATTATATATAGGGTCAGGTTTAGCCGTTTACAAAAAAACCGGTGACAAATGAAAATTTGATAACCCTCTATTTAAACGGTATGCACTTGTATTATTATACGTACAAGTAATTTGTAACATGCACATGTGCATAAAAATAATAAAATAACTTAATTTACTTGTATACACAAGTGTATACAGTCTAAAAGCAGCACTACCAAAGTTTTATAATATTTCATATTTCCATAATCATTGACTTTTCATATATTTCATATTAAATATGAAAACGCTTTATAAGATTTCATAGGTTTGCATCGGTTTCACGTTAGGTATGGGTTGTACAACAGGAGTAGGTAAAGTGAAACCGATAAACTCTATGAAATCCTATAAAATTTTATGTAATGTTACCATATTCATTGACTTTCCATATATTTCATATTTCCATAATCATTGATTTTTCATATATTTCATATTAAATATTAAAACATTTCAATGAATTTTATAGGATTTCATAGGGTTGCATCAATTTCATGTTAAAAATGGACTGTAAATGATTATTTCTCTCTCTCTCTCTCTATGTGTGTGTGTGTGTATACACACAGATAGATAAATAGATGAAAGATTGTGTGAGGAGTTGAGTTAATGGTGAGAAGTGCATTTGAACCAATTGATTTTTTTTAATCTCATGAGCTCCTATGTTAACCTTAACTTCTCTTCAAAACCCAACTCTATATATACATATATTATACTTAGAGAAGAGGAGAGAGTTACAAATACAAAGTTAATTACAAACCATGTCATTCCTAAAAACCAAACAAACTAACTAAGATATTTATGAAAATGATGAGGGTTCCATTTGTTATAATATGAATATTTATGAAAGACGAAAAGAGTTCATTAATTATGATCTAACGTTTTGTGTTAGAAAACAATATATATGAAACTAGATATTCATTGGACAATTGAGATTCCTTTGTATAAATGATATGTTACAAGTAGTGAGGATCCTTTATATTTGATTTCATCAGAAGAAGTATTTATTAAGAAGGTTGGTAGTTAAAAGAGGGAGGGTATAGAGGAAGGAAGAAAGATGGGAAGAAGCCCCTGTTGTTCAAAGATAGGTTTGAATAGATGCTCATGGACAGCCTCAGAGGACAAGATCCTCACTGACTATGTTAACCTTCATGGTGAAGGAAAATGGAGACAGCTTCCCATCAAAGCAGGTATTGTGTCTATACATATCATATTCCTCTCTCCTCTGAGATTAATTAAACTCCTCCTTTAATATGTGCTGATCAACATGTAAATATCCATGCAGGTTTACAGAGATGCGGAAAGAGTTGCCGACTACGATGGTTGAATTACTTAAAACCAGACATCAAGAGAGGCAACATTTCTTCTGATGAAGAAGATCTCATCATCAGGCTTCATAAGCTCTTAGGAAACAGGTACTCTCTTCCTAGCTACTTCCATTAATCTCTAGCTTAACTCAATCACAGAGATATCTTCTACCCCCATTTGACCTTACTACTTGTAGATGGTCGCTTATTGCTGGGAGGCTCCCAGGGCGAACAGACAATGAAATCAAGAATTATTGGAACACCACTCTAGCCAAAAAAGTGCATCATCAACTTCAGCATCATAATCATCTAGAGACTTATCAAGAACATCCACTAATATTTAACAAGAGGAATAAAGACAAGGAATGTGTAGTCAATGTTGTTACAACCAAGGCAGTAAGTTGCTCCACAACATCCAACGTTGTTGTCGAGACAAACGATCCTTATAAACCTACAGAAACAGCAGCAGCAATATTCCCATCATTCTATCATGACGGAGATATTACTAATCCATCATCAAGTTTTAATCTTGATGTGAATGTGGGAGGAGGGAGTTGTAATTTCTCAGGTCTGTTTAACAAGGAACTCATGGACTTAAATGATGGTCAATATCATATGGTTTCTGCAGGTTCTTCTACTATTACTGTAGCTGATGCATGGTCCAAGGAGATTCTGGATTATTTTACTTCAATTCCTGAAATTGGAGGAGAATGGCTATCTTCATCATGAATCATTAATTCTTGTTTAATTAAACAACTATATGTAGTATATGTTTCTAATAATGTATTTTTGGGAGTATTTATTATATATATTTATAAATAGATATCCTACATAATTGAAGTAGACTGCATGTGATTCCAAAGCACAAGCAAATGAATGCACTATTAATTTGCTACTATACATACATAAAGAATTGAGGGAAAGAAAGAAAATGGTAAACATATTATCCTTGATAATGTAACATTAATGGTGTCAACATCCTTCCTACTTAAGGCATGTGGGTAGTTGCAAATTCACCAAACCAAAGACAAAATTGAATTCCAAGATTGTGTGTATTCAAGTTAACAAATTAATTACAACAAACTCAAATGTTCACTTTAACTAAGAAAACATGAAGCTGGACTTGAAACCTCTCCCTTCTAGTTTCTAACTGATTGAGCACTAGCTATCATCTGAAGCATAATTGTAGCATACTGAACAGCTGTGTGCTGCAAAGTGTATTGCCCAGACAGCCCAAATTCTGCAAAGTTTGGTTCCATGTGCACAAAATGACCTGGTAATGATCTTTTCGACAGAGCTTCTTGCCATATGTCAAAGAACTCACCCATGATTTTATGCGACTTTTCCCACGACGAAATGGGTCGGTATTCCATCTGTTGCATCATAACAAACACATTCATAATTATAGGAGTTCTCCAACCCTACTTCCTATGTCGCATGTCCAACTATAATTGTAAGGTGAAAAGAAATAAGAATAAGGATTCATGTTGTAAGCAAGGGATTACAGACTTGACACAGGTTTCAACATCTGCATAAAATGGACCAGCTTTAATAACAACAATCATAGATCTTCAAACTGGCACTTCTTTTTTATTCATGAAAATAAGAACGAGGTCGAGAGGACAGACAGTGCCATTATTGATGTATAGTGACCAGAATTTGATTTAATAATCAATACATAATTAACATTGAGATAGAACCCATTTACCATAGTGCCAATAAGACATGCAGAGATAGGTTATAGGTCTGATGCTGAATGAGAATTATACAGAATAAAATTTATCTTCAGTTTTAACAGCTCGCTCCTGTTTTATTTTTTCCCTGTAAGCTTGTAATGGATAGTGTTGACCATAAAATCTCTCTGTTTTTTAAATTATTTTTCCTGATGCAATCTAATCAATAAAATATAAGATGTAAGAAAGAAGAAGAAAGGGATTATTTTATCGAAACAAGGTAAACTCGTAGTTGGTCACTGAAGTTCTGTCTACCTGATTTGAAGAAGAAACATTATGAAAGATTTAGTGAACATCCATAAGCTTTATTTTCCTTTGATTTTTACCTTTCCATGATTTAAAACGCAAAACCTAAAAATGAAAATCTGACTTGAGGCATGATTCAATTCAAGATGCAACGTAAAAGTTGAAGGAGGTGTCTATTACCTCCATAACTATTCCCCTTAAACTTTCAGATTGAATTGAAACAACTTTACCCACCCGCAGCTGGAAATCACCAAGCTGATATTGAAATCCCTAACATTAGAAGAAGAAAAAAACAGATGTAAGATATATGGCAGTGAAATCACATACCCATAAGTAAAGAAAGTTGTTTTATTGGAAAATTATGAGTGACTATGAGACCAGGAAGACAAGATAAGTAAAGAAACGATGAAAATGATAAGCTTTGCCGACCTCAAAATTCAGTGCGACTCTAGTTTTGTAAGACTGGAGTTTCTCCATTATAGTCTGTATAGTGGAATCTGCCTCGAGAACCAATCGTTGGCCTCGTAAAACAAAGTAGTACTTGCTAGGCTGCTCTGGCAGCGATATCCCGAGGAAGTCACGTGGGAATTCGGCTGCATTTGCTTGCTCTAAAAGAAGCAATTACATACTCAGAGTCAGTGGTTTTACCTGATATCTAGTTCCATTCCATATGAATAATAAATAAAAATAAACAAGGGGTCATAGTCTGAATCCTTTAAATTGGACAAAATGTATAATGTTTGCAAGTGTTATATGCTTCTTATATGCTCCTAAAGTGGTTAAAGCATAGTAATTGTTACAATTAGAGATGATTAAATAATACCTTTAAGAACAGGCCTGTAAAAGCTGAGAGTAGCTTTCCATTTTCCTTCCTTGACACCATTGATGGTCTCAACACACTGAGATACTTCTGCCAGTATTTGACTGCTCACTGTGTGTCCTGCATTCGGCTGCCAGTGCAAAACCCTAATATATATATATACATACATACATACATACATATATGCATAGAGGATTTAGGAATTAGTTATAGATCATGAATCAATCTTTAGCTACATACACCTCCATCAACCCTAAAACAAAATTCAACTTCACTTACCATTTTACAGGCATGTTTTTGAGCCGATGATGATCCACGGACGCTGTGTGTGTGTGGTGTGTGTGTGTGATGCTTCAATTTGGAGGAATCAAATCGACCTGCTTCCCTCTCCTCCTCAATTTTCAAACCCTAATTTTTAGGCAAATGCTTACGAAACGTATGTGACGATTCTTCTATAAATTTGTCCCTACCTATACGTATATTTTATATCTTTAGTGGATTTTCTTAAGCTAATCAAAATAATTGGATTTTGTTTTTGTTCATGTTATTCTTGAATACATGTTGATATTAAAAAGTCTTATATCATGTGTGTAAATCATTGGCTCTAGAAACATTTCTCTTCACAAAACAATTAACAAGTTACTTCTATCGTTATCTTACATGTACACTTAACTCTTCTAAATCAACAACCAATAAAATTCAACGCAACAATTTAGCCGATAAGTGCTAACCATGGTAAGAGACAACGATCCTCACTTACCAGGGTAAGACTCTCATTCCTGTTTTTGCTCTTACTCGGGTAAGATTATTGGTTCTTGCTAATTGCCATATGCATCGGTATTTAATATGACTTGGTAAATACTTACCGGCGTAAAATATTTAGTAAAAGGCCCCTTACTTATGTTGTTACTTTATATGTACGCCAACAATCAACATCCTACTTATGTTGTATTGTTGTTACTTTATATGTACATCTCGTTCTTGTAACTTAATTCTTTTTTTCAATTTATTGATCCATTCTATGATGATATCAACTACATTAAAGTTGTTTAGTGATATTGTTTTGATTTAAAAGTTCCTCGTTATATTACTTGCTTGGAAACATCAATCATGATCTCAAAAATTGTCTTAATTATATATTTTTATGTTGTGATTTAAAATCTATAAAACAAATTCCTTAAATCTACAAATTAAACTCAAAAACTAGAATTTACTTAAACGTTAGAGAGGAGATGAATAAACTATTGGGTGCATGATGATTGAAGTTGGAAATAAATAAATAAAGAAAATAATAAATAAAAATGATGATGGGCCTTGTAGTCTGAAATGGCGTGAAAAAAAGGCCCAATCCATGTTCTGAACTTGATATAATGAATGACTTTGGCGGGAATTCCATCCCCAAAACCCTAACCGTCTTCCTTCCTCCCCAATCTTCTTCCGATCTTATTTAGCTTTCCATTCTTCACTGAGAAAACTATCATCAAATCCACACAAGGAAAGAAGAAAATGACGATTCTGAGGTCTAGAGAAGTTGTTCCAAAGCAAACTTCATCATCATCTATGGATGAAATCCAGCCATTGACACCAGCAAAGAAGGAGGAAGTCGAACCGACCAATAAGTCGTATGAAACAACACCACCAGGTTTGGTTCAAAATCCTTCTCCTAATGCGTTATCTATGGCTACTTCTTCTGTTTCGAACCAAGCAGGCGGTTTGAGAAGGAGTGCTAGACTCTCTTCCAAGTCCACTTCTTCTTCTTCTTCGTATAGTAATGTTGCTGGTTCTACAACAAGGAAAAGGAAGGCTGTTAATGGAAAGAAATCTGCTGGTAGTAGTATTCCTCCGCTTGTGTTTGATTTGGAACAAGAAGAAGAGATACAGAGTGTCGATGTTCAACTACTACGATCAGGTAAAAAGCTTTTAAAACCGAATGATGATAAAAAACTCTGTGTTTCTCTTCCCGATAAGGAAATAGAAACCGCCACCGAGGTAGTAGCGGTAGTAGTTGAGTCAAAAACAGGTGGTGGTGGTGGTAGTGATGATGATAAGGTTTGGAAAAGGTTTAGCAGAGAAGATAAAATGAAAGGGGTGGCATTAGTGGAGGAATCATCAGGTTTAGAGAATAAAATCAATATAAGTAGTAGCAACACAACAACAGTTGGTGAAGAAATGGATATTCGTGATGCTGTTACACGTAGAAAGGAAAAAGGAAAGGAGAAAGTAGTGGAGGAGGTCGATTCATCATCAAACAGAAACGGCGGCCGTATGAAATCTGGTGGAGTAGATAGTTTGATGATGGACAATACGATTACTGAAACTGTGAAGGTGGAGCAGGCAGCCGTTGCCACTAGTAGTACCACTAGCGCTACAAGGGACCATATGGAAAGGTTTAAAAATATAGCTAGGAGAAATGCAACAAGATTTGCGTATTTCTCGGCTCAAGAGGAAGAGGAAGAGGTAGAGGAAGAAGATGATGAGGTTGAACTGCCAGAAATGGAAGCAAGTGATGATGTTGTGGAGGATTGGCCTGGTCCATTTTCAACTGCCATGAAAATAATAAAAGATCGTGCACGTGCGGGTGCTCAACAGAAAGTTTTGACTAAAGATAAAATCCAGTCTGTTCCAATAACATGGGTTCCAAAGGAGAAACAGCAAAATCATGTCCCGAAGAAGGTGGCTCCGTCGCTGCAGGAACTATGCATGACAATTATTGCCGAAAATGTGGATGCAGTAACCTCTCTTGAAAACGTGCCGGATGTACTCAGACACAAGCTTACTCGCCTGCTTTGTGATTCTCGGAACATGAACAACCACTTCTTTGACCTCCTTGCAAGCGGATCTCCTTCTGAGATACGTATAAAGGATTGTTCATGGCTAAGCGAGGAGCATTTCACAACGACCTTTGAAAAGAGTGATACTAGTAATCTCACTGTAAGCCTATTATCCTCTCTATTCGGTGCTAGTTTTTTAATCTGCTGTGATCATTCTAGATATCGTAACCCCATATGATCTACTTGTTTAAAAATACAAAACACTTTAGTGGGTGCATTTAATTTGATGCACTGACATTAACCCATGATCTCTTCATTGCCTTTTAGTTTGCATAATCCATATTTGATGCATGTAACTGCAAGTTTATCAGGAAACCTGCCTTTTTGAAGTGAATTGCCATAAAAGTCTCTCTTGCAGGAATTTGCACTATTTGAAACTAGGAAGATTTTCTTGTGTGAGACTAAAGATGTTAACAACCACATGAGAATATATTTACATATGCAAGGCATGTTGTAACACCGATCATTATCATTCTGCTAAGAACGGGTATTTGAATGTTTGGATTTAGGTACTACAACTGGATCAGTGCGGGCGATGTTTACCAGACTATGTCTTGTTTACTACCTTGGCTCACTTGCCAAGTAAGTTGTCTGCATTGACTAATATATCCTTGAAAGGTGCATGCCGTCTTTCAGATGCTGGGTTAAGTGCTCTTGTTGCTTCTGCACCTGCATTGAGATCTATTAATCTTGGGTGCTGCTCTTTACTCACTTCTGATGGTATCATCGATTTAGCTGACAAGCTAGGATCAATCCTCAAGGAGTTGTACATAGATGAGTGTTTTGGTATTGATGCTATGCGCATTTTGCCTGCATTGTTGAAGCTAGAACATTTGGAAGTCTTGTCTATCTCTCGCTTTGAAACTGTTAATGATTCTTTCATTAGAAAATTTGTGGCTGTTGGGGGTAAGAAGATGAAGGAGCTTGTCTTGGCAGATTGCACGTGAGTTTTCCCTTTTTCTCTTGTTTGCAGGATGCATGTTGATGTTTACATGTGATCGAATGATTTAACTTTTTTACAGTATAGAATTATACATTAGCTCTTATAGTTTGTATGTGGCTTTACCAATTAATAACTATGCTTGTTTCTTTATTTTGGTTAGCAAATTGACAGATAAATCATTGAAAGCCATCGCAGAAAGTTGCCCTGGGCTATGTGCAATAGATCTGACCAACTTGAGTAAATTGACGGATACTGCAATCGGACATCTTGCAAATGGTTGTCAAACAATTCAAACAATGAAATTTTGCCGCAATTCATTCAGGTTTGTCCATTTTCTTCTATTTTATGTTTCCATATTTAATTTTCACATTTATTTTTGCTTTTTTTCTTAATGAGATTCATTTGTAAGTTGTAACGACCTTTAGGAATAGGTAATCCAAAAAGAATGTTTGGCCTTTAATTCTCTTGGTTGTGTGGCGTGACTAGATGCCTGAGTACACACAGTAAGTGTGTGCTTATTAGGATCATTTTTTTTCTATCCATGCTTTAAAGATACCCTGATAAACAGTGATGAGGCTGTAGCTGCATATATTGAAGCTTGTGGAGAGCCTTTGAAGGAGCTATCACTCAATCATGTTGACGAGGTACCTTCCTTTAACAACTTTAGCCTTTTTCAGTCATTCATTATCTTAGAATTAGTTATATGTAAATTGGGTTGATTGGTTGTTGTTCAGGTTGGGCACCACACTGCTTTATCACTTGCAAAACATGCAAGAAATTTGTTAAGCTTGGATTTATCTTGGTGCCGCAATATGACAAATGAGGCCCTGGGATTGATTGTAGATAGTTGTGCAACATTGAAAATGGTCAAGTTGTTTGGGTGCACTCAGGTATGGAATGGAAATGAACAAGATATAGATACTGTTTGACTAGTAATAATAATTCATTGATTAATGATTAAATTTGAATGGATGCAGATCACAAATGTATTTTTAGATGGACACTCAAATGAAGAGGTGAGACTTACTGGGTTGAAAGAGAGTCAAATATTGAAGAACATTCAAGTGCATGATCACAGTTTTCCGTTGCGATATTCATCGCTTTGAGCATCAGCCAGCTACAGCAACATGTTTTTGTTATATGGATAGCATGATGGTGATAATTTTGTTATCTTTTTGATGTAAATGAAGTAGGTTGGAAGGCAGGAATTTTGTTTGGAATGAGTGGTTGATGATGTAAATGGAACCAAAACCATCTTTAACTTGAAAAGGGAATGGATCATTGGTTTTTGCTGTTTTGCTTAATATCTCTTGTTTCCTTTTATGGAAATGGATAAAGTTTGTGCTTTTTTGCTTAGTGACCACCTGCCCTTGCACCAAACTTTGAGGTGTTAGTTAACAGCTAGCTAATGTATATGTATTTACCTGCAGTAAAGAATTGTGAAAAAAGACCAACAGATATGTTTGGTTTTTTCAAGATATATATGGAGTAACAATTACTAAGAATTTAGAGGTTTAAAATATAGATGAAGCATCTTTAAACTCTGAAAAATTGATGTACATTTCTACAGTTGTTGGAAGCTTTTCTAGGTGTTTGTCATTTGAGCTATTTTTCTATGATACAAGAATGGAGAATATGGATGGGTTCATATATTATGCTCTATAGCAAAGCAAGTATGTTTTATCTCCTGATAATTGACGGCTGGCCCGATCAACCACCTGCCAAATGATGTTAAAGCAACTTAGAGAAGAAAATTCAATCAGAAGGTAGAAAATTTTACGGTATAATACCTCGAATCCTATCTTTTGGTACAATTCCTGTGCAGCTATATTGTTCCTGTTTACATGCACATACACTTGTTCTGCACCTGCCAAACTAAAATCTAGGTTAACCATCAAGCAAGCATAACATCGTAGTACAATGTTTTAGGATAATGAAGGGAATACAAATCTCACCATCTGATATGGCAGACTCGATGGCAAAATATAACATGTTTCTTGCAATACCCTGCCGACGTGCTGATTTGGCTACACATAAGTTTGCAATGTAACCATATTGGTTTTTTGGCTCTTTTCTGTCTCTACTGTAATATATAGGTGCTTTCACTTTTTCCTGAATCATTCAGCATACTTGTTACTTCTTGATCTACATTTGCAATTTGCTTGTTATGTATGAAAATGGTAATTACCCACCCACCCCAGGAAAAGTCTCTCCATGCAACAAGGGTCGGATGCTGACATCGAGGGTTCCAACTATGCTCTTCAGTACAGTATGTCTCTCACTCCCATGTTCTTTCTTTACCTAATCAAGGTTTCAAGAGTTAGTATTGGTAATATTCATTCATGTATTTTAGTTGAGATATAGCCAAATGTAGAATAAAATAGGAACAACGCTTATACCGTCACAATGCAGGCACTCTTTTGTCCAATTTTTGTTTCAGACTGCCGTTTTAGTGCATTAAACTCCTAATCAAGTGGAAATAAATGTTGTGGATGACATATGCTCAATAATCCATTTTCAGGGCAAAAAAGAAGCATGCCATACCTGCTCCGTAAATTTCCTTTTGTAGCTATCAGCAAATCTGTGTTATTGACAAGAGTTAAGCATCAGTTGCATTAATCCCTTTCATTTTCTATGTGCCAAAGGCATTTGTACTACTGATGTCTTTCTTTAAGTTGCATCTCAACAACATGTGATCCATATAATATGAGAAAAATGATAGTTATCAAATTAGGTTTGTGCATGCTAGAAGGGTGGTCAGGGCCAAAAAATTGAAAAAAAAAACTAACCATTCATCTATGAATACAAGTAGTTGAAGGTGTTTTTAGGTTTTTATGCACATGTGCATGCCGGACAAATGGCTTACAAATTACTTGTATATATGCACACGTCCAAATGAAAACACATATTGTGAGAATATATATATATATATATAGTTGATACCGATCATCTCTCCTATCTTCCCAGTGTGTTTCTGCCCGCAGCCATGCCGCTGTCTGCAACAATTAGCAAACAACAACTTACTTAGCTGATGAATGAATTGATGTCTAAAGAATGAATTGAATTTACCCAATATTCTTCATCAAGCATGGCCTCGCGTGCAACAAACTGCCCAAACTCATGTTTCTTAATTAGTTGATGAGGCTGCTGTTGCAGGCGGTCGAACTGAAGATGGGTGGTGTGTCTTATAGGATAAGCAGAGTCTTTGTGAAGCTGTTCATCTTTCTTTATGCCCTCTGAATTCATCATCCTGTTTATTTAATTTGTAGAAAGAAGGTTTTACTATTATGATTCTCATAAAAGCAATCATTGGTGATACAGAGGAAATCAGAAACTCACATTGTGATCATGTTTGGGGTGGAAACTCTTTGATGGTTCTTGGCTCCATAGCAAGCAGGAATCATAAACGCAGGTTTGCGGATTCCGATTGTCGTTGTCATCACAGGTTCTTCCAATCCCCAAGTATGGTATGGATATGTAAAGAACACAAAAGTCTTGATTCTATTAACTGCATTAGAATATATATATATATATAGAGAGAGAGAGAGAGAGGGACAATCAAATACACACCAATGATTCATACACACTTACACACCTATAATAGCCCTTGAAAATCAATAGAATTTTTGTATTTTCAAATTCCTTCCAAATTATGCAACTAATTAAAAGCTAATTTCTAAACTTAACATTTTACACCCTAATATTATGGACCATTAGATTTGATTTTCAAGGGCTATGATTGGTGTGTAAGTGTGTATGAATTCATTGGTGTGTATTTGATTTTCCCTCTATATATATATATATATATATAGAGAGAGAGAGAGAGAGAAGATGAGACAATTAGTTACCTGCAACTGCAAGGCAAGGTAGGCCCAAGAAACAAAACTTGCTGTCATAGATTTTCCATTGAATTGCCAGCCTGTGGATAGAGATATACTTATATAAGTATGTTTTTTTTTTTTTTATTCTACTACATAATCAAATTTGAAAATGATTCTCAAGTGTAAGTGCTTTTAGTGCTATATATAAGAGCCTTCTTTTTTGCTAGGAAAATGTAACTGTATTATACAAGACAAGAATCTTGAGACACAGTAAGGTTTCTTTGGGTTTTGTTTTTGGATAATTACAAGATTGCCATGGTGTGTTGATATTTTTAAGTAGGAGGAGATGAGGTGGGTTATGGAAGTTGAGATGGAAGAGGGATTGGATTGGATGTCCAAGACATTTAGATATATGTGGGAGGCTTTTGGCCACCACTTTTCATTATAGTTATTATTATTGGCATCTATCTAATGATAATGTCTTTTGTTTGCATGCATTTGTGACAACAAATAGTGGTTTTTTGCAATGTTTTAAAACCCGGCCGGTCGAACCGGTTGGACCGGTTCAATAGCCGATTTAGGTCCGGAAAGAACCGGCCGATTTGAAGGTCGAACCGTGTAGTTGATCCGTTTTTGTGACCCGGTGGAGGTGGAGAAAACCGGTGGAGGTGGTAGAGGTGGAGGTGGAGGTGTAGGTGGTGGTGGCGGTGGACCAGTCGAGATGGAGGTGGAGAAAACCGGCGACGATGGAGGTTGAGGAGCGACGGAGCGGTGGAGGTGGTGGCTATGGACTATGGAGTGACGGTGGCTATCGAGGCGGCAGAGGGTGGTGGCCTTTTTATTGGTTTCTCATTTCTGGAAGTGTGTGTGTGTGAGAGAGAGAGAGAGAGGGGAGAGGGGATAAAGGATGGAACTTTGGAAGTGGGTGGAGTTGTTAGGCTGTCAAAATTTTCTTTTATATATTTATTAATATACAAGGTTTTCTAGTTTTGTTTTTTATTAATATATAAATATAGTAATTACATTTTTGGTCCCTATTATTTTGTACATTACACATTCGATTCTTGTACGATTAAAACCGGGTTAAACCGGTTGAATCGGGAACCGGCCACCATACCAGTTCAACTAAAAACCGGTTTTTAAAACATTGTTTTTTTGCTTCATAACCTCTTATGTATTAAATTTTTGTTTTCTATTTGATTTTATACCAGCAAAAACGACACAAGTCCAATAAGAAATCATGTATCAATAAACCGGAATCTCTCTTTCTTGTGTATATATACAAACTTTCATGTTTGATCAAATACCTAATTCAATATAAATTTTTGATTATTTACTAAATACCCTTTTCAAAATTTTATATTAAATACTCAAAATAAATCTCTCTTTTCATGAAGCAAACAAAAAGTTGAAAGAATACGAGCCCACTCCAATTGAAAGGGAAATTGCAGTTTTTATGCTCCAATCACTTCAATAAATATGTTTATTTTTTACTTTATGTTCAAAGCATCCCTTATTTACTTCTATTTCCTCAATCTTTTTTTTAAACGAATACAATCATAAGTTTTTAGTTACATTTAACACTATTTTTGAAGTAGATATGTGTGATTGACTATTTTCTTTTCTATTCTTGTATTTCTATCGTCATCGCTTAAGAAAACAATCAACTTGACATGGGATGATCGATCCAAGTTACAAGTCAAAAAATATGGTATCTCTACCATCCACTACCAACCCAATGAACCCAACTACCACATCAACGCCACATCAGTTTTTCACTATTTTACCCAAACCAACCCAATGAACCCAAAAACATCAATTTAAAAAAAAATGAAAACACATCATTGGCTATTAATTGGGGTGGGGTGGTGGTCTTCGGCTTGGCGGAACCGTTGGCATGGAACCCGAAGGGTCCACGGCAGTGTTGCCGATGGAATCCGACGGGTTCATGCTACCCGATGCTATCCGGGTCATCGGTAGTGGATGGCCTAACAAAGTGCTACGTTTGGGTTGGGATGCCAGTAGATAATCAACTTGCTCATGAGAATTGTTCCAAAAATATAATAATTCTATACAAAAACATTGATAATGAACAAGGAACAACACCCATATGATATCATCCTCACCAAAATGGATCTTTCCTTCCTTAGCAGCTGATGAACATGCATGGAAATGATGAAATTCAACTTGGTGCTGATTTCTGGATGAGCTGCAAGCAAACAGACAGACATGATCGATCATACTCAAATTCATAACCCATAAAACTATAAAATAAAATAAAAAAGATGATGTGTTGTACGCACGCACATACCTCATCATTTGAGGACCCAGTAACCTCGTCATTTGAGGACCAAGTAACCTCATTTGAGGACCAAGTATGGGTTAAAATGGTCTCGATTCTATCAAGTGACGCCTCTAATCGACCAGAGTTCATGTTAAACAACCCTTCACCAGTCCCCACACCCCTGTTATTATTGATTGTTAAACAAACACACATACATACATATTAGCTACAAATACGATACAAGGACTATAACATATATATATATATATATATAATTTTGAATTTAAAAATGTGGTGTGGTGTGGTGACTTGCCCTGTAAATTCAGGAAGAACATAGTCTGCCCTCCATCCGAAACGCATATCTACACCAGGGTACAAACCAAGACAAGTCTTGTTCCGAATGCGAGACACCCCATCTCCCCCTAAGCAAGTAGTCAGCTTCCATTTCCAACCAGTTGTATTCAACTCGAAACTATGACCTATTCCTACCTGTGATGCATTTTTATATTATGTCAAGTGTTGGATGGATTTTTGATTGATAAAGGTAGTTAAGTTTAAGTTAAGTTAAACCTGGAGATTGAGGAATTTGGTTAATGGGATCTTCTTAGAAACAAGGCGTACATCATGATGCAAAGGCTCGTATATGAACTTCCATCTTCGCTCGTGTGTTAAAGGCTTCAAAACCAATTTAGCCTGGCACTCATTGGTTGGGGCATTGTAGAACTGAACCACAAAACATATCATATTATATATATATATAGAGAGAGAGAGAGAGAGAGAGAAAAGTTCAAATACAAACCACTTTTTGGTTGTGAACGTGAGGAGAACCCAAAGCGCGACACGTGGCATTTTGACTTAAGTGACTTAGTGTTATTCAGTCTGAATAAAGCCCGCGACTTAGCGTTATTCATACTGAATAAGGCTAAGTCGCGGGGACAAGTCGCGCGTGTCACTGAATTTGCTGCGACTAAGCTATATTCATACTGAATTAGGCTTATTCAGTCTAAATAATAGTGTTATTCAGTCTGAATAAGCTTAGGCACAGAAAATTCAGATTGACACGTGGCGCACTCTGGGTTGTCCTCACGTTCGCAACCAAAAAGTTGTTTGTATTTGAACCCATATATATATATATATATATAGGGGTGGGTTCAAATGTGAACCACTTTTTGGTTGTGAACGTGAGGACAACCGAGAGTGCGACACGTGGCGGATGACTAGGCGCCACGTCAAGTCCGCGACGGATGACTAGGCGCGATTCATGGGAGGGCATTGAATTAAAGAGGGGGACCACACTCAAAGCCGCCACGTGTCGCGCTCTCGGTTGTCCTCACGTTCACAACCAAAAAGTAGTTCACATTTGAACTTTCCTCTATATATATATATATATATATATATATATACTTTCAGCAGTAATTAAATTTAGTATATGCAGTTTCTTTCATTTTACTTACTTTACAAATAGGTTGTTACTTTCATATATTTATTATTAGAAAAAGTAAACTTACAACTTGATTAATAAGACAAGTAGAGTTGTACGCTTCCAAAAGAAAATTGGTATTTACTAGCATATATGAAAATTTTATCTTTCTTTCTTTATGAACAGGAAAGGAAACCCACCCTTTGAAGAATTGAATTGAATTATATATAACTAATTATATAAGTAAAATCAAGTACCTCCAAATTAAGACCAAGACGAAAGCCTTGAATTTGTTCCCTAAACTTGAGGAATAGCTCCGAAGGCATCAAATCAACGGTGTATAATTCATCCCACGATTTCGGTTCTTCATGAGGGGCCTCCATTGATTACAATTACAATTCAAGAATCAATCAGTTGTGAATTCCCCCAAATTATTATTAGAATCCAACTACACTTTCTTTGCTGAGGACCGAGAAAGAAAGACCGACTTGCCTGCGCTTATCTACTTATTTCTTGTCAAATGTCAATGGGCTGGGCTGGGCCTATTTCACTACATAACATTAATAATCAAAGAAAGGTTCAGAGAAACATGTCAATTTAAGTTAAAGTGAGGAGTAATCTTAGCCATTTATTTTTGCGGTTATGGTGGATGCGTTTACGGATGATTGATGCAATTCATGGGAGGATAGAGATTGTTAAAAGGGGATCAGTTAAAGCCGCCTTTGTTAACTAAGATGAATGGTTGAGACCAAAGGAGTGTTAGCCTAGTGGAAAGGCTTAGACACTACATAGTAGTGAACCCGAGTTCGAGCCCTTAGGGACGCATTCTGGAGGTACGGGGGCTTCGACCCCGGGCTGCATGCTTTAGCAGTCGGGCTTCGGTCCAAAATTGCCGAGGATTAGTCTGGCCCAATATAGTCGGGATACCTCTTCCAAAAAAAAAAAAAAGATGAATGGTTGAGATTGTTCCTCGAGTTTTCTTAAAAAATTATATTTTTCGTATGAACCTCCCTCTAATAATCCATTTGCCATTTTCCAATCCATTTGCCATTTTCCAGTTCACCCTCCCAAAAACAAAAACAACATATCAAAACCAAATAATTTATTTCTTTTATCTTTTCGCATTGTAACTTTTACCCTTCTTTGCGATATATATGATTGGTGCCCCCCTCATTTCAAAAAATGAATTGGTGCTTTCACCAAAGGATGGATGGATACAAAGATGTTTTTATTAAGATTTTACACCCATTTACATACTTGATTTTTGCCTTCTACTCTACCTGTATCATTAATGATGAAGATGTTATGCAAGTTTTTATCAAACCATAAACGACTAACACTTAAAAAGGATATTTTCTTGTTTGTCAAATTTTCCTAATGTAACAGCCATCCAAGCACTGATTTGTATACAAGATCGTAACAACTACCAACTGTGTCTATATTATATATATATTTACTACTCCTAACTCCTAACTCCTAACTAACCATGCAAGTATTGTATTTGTAGAGTACAACTCAAGTGAAGTTATATTAGACATGATGAGATTGAGTGGTGCTGCTCTTTTTCATCCTCTTCTGCAACTCCATGTTCGACACTCGTTCAACCTCCAATGCTCGCTCCAACTATTATCATCATATCATTCATTTTCCAAAACATTCATTAGTAATCATCTCTCTCTCTCTCTCTCTCTCTCTCTCTCTCAGTGTGTGTGTATATATATATATATATATAGAGAGAGAGAGAGAGAGAGAGAGAGAAAGATTCAAACAAGAACAAAATCAATTTGCAAGAACAATGGGACAATTCTGGATCACAAGTGATGTGGGTCCCACATAATAAAAAATCATATATGCTTCAGGTGGGTCCCACCACTAAATCATTTATGATTTTTTATTATGTGGGACCCACATGAGCCCATATCAATATGTGGCTCAAAATGGGTTTACTTCTTGTTCTTGCAAATACCCTTGTTCTTGTATGAACATACTCTCTCTCCTCTCTCTCTCTCTCTCTTCTATATATATATATATAATATAGAGGAAAGTTCAAATGTGAACCACTTGTTGGTTGTGAACGTGAGGACAACCGAGAGCGCGACACGTGGCGGCTTTGAGTGTGGTCACCCTCTTTAATTCAATGCCCTCCCATGAATCGCGCCTAGTCATCCGCCGTGGATCTGACGTGGCGCCTAGTCATCCGCCACGTGTCGCGCTCTCGGTTGTCCTCACGTTCACAACCAAAAAGATGTTCACATTTGAACCCACCCCATAAATATATATATATATATATAGGGGTGGGTTCAAATGTGAACCACTTTTTGGTTGTGAACGTGAGGACAACCGAGAGCGCGACACGTGGCGGATGACTAAGCGTCACGTAAGGTCCACGTAGGATGACTAGGCGCGATTCATGGGAGGGCATTGAATTAAAAGGGGGGGACCACACTCAAAGCCGACGTGGCGCCTAGTCATCCGCCACATGTCGCGCTCTCGGTTGTCCTCACGTTCACAACCAAAAAGTGGTTCACATTTGAACTTTCCTCTATATATATATATATATACAACAAAACTAAAACTAAACTCTTACCTTTGCTGCTCTAGTACTCCATTCTCCTAGTATGCCTCGTAGCCTTTCATTCTCCTCCACATACTACACATACATACATACAATACCAATACCAATACCATCACCATTCATTTCATTCACCATCAAAATAAGAAAATCTCCACAATTTTACCTACCTGATTGTTGGTCGTATGCACACTCTGAATTTCACTTTCTTTCTCACCAATCAGAGATCGTGCAAGTTTTAGCTCACTTTCCAATTGATTCATCTGCAACAACAACCATTCATTATCCATCTGCTTAATACTTAATAATCATAACACAACATTAACTACAATAAATCATCACCTCTGCTGAAAGTGCTCGTAGTTCCTGATCACGAGCTGCTAACAGGTGAGCAAGATCAACCTGCAATTATATCCATATTTTATTACTAAATACCTAATATCATTCCAAGAAAAGAATCTAAAAAGAAAAAGATTATTATATTTACCTGAGGTGTCATACCATCATCAGATCTTTCATATTTGCTTAAGCATTCTTGTAACCTCAGTATCTACATGTCAAGGTTTTACTCAGGATTCATTTATAAGTAAAAACGATATCACAATGATACTCCAAAGAATATTCTAGGAGTTCGACTTGCAAGGAAGTTGATATGAGCAAACAACAAAAGTCTGGTTTTTCACTTTTCTATCTCTTGTATTCCTTAAATAAATATGATCCATGTCATTTCGAATTGCCTGATTTTAGAAGCCATGCATCTGCAACTAAGAAATATAAGAATACGGCCACTTTTGGTCACTATTTACCTCTTCGCTCAGAAAGTTAAGGTTCTCTTGCTGGTACTGTAGCAAAGCCATTTGCTGATCCGAGAGTCGACCACCATCATAATAACTGCATGCATAACCATATCAGTAATTACTACTCTCACTGGAAAAAAAATACGGATGGAAAAGATTTGACTTCAGTTCTTACTGTTGACAAATATTATGATTCTAATGTTTCCTATTGTCACACCACATCATCTATTTAACAAAATCTTCATAGTCAGGGTGATAAAAAATAAATCAGTAATAATTGGCAAACTCTCCTTGGCAGGATGTACTCACCAACATGAGCCATCTTTCTCTCTATATGTGAAAACCGAAAAGAAAAGAAGTTGCGAGAGAAGGAAACCCTAAGTATCATCATTGGTGTTAGCAAAGAGAGACAGGGTAGCATAGCTTTAGGAGTCACTTCTTGTGTCAAAAGTCAAAAGATGTCTAGGAGGGAGGGGCTACTGACTAAAGTCACTTCCTATTGTCTTTCTATTCAAAGCTTTCTTCTTCATCATGATATAATTCACTTTTTCTAACTCTGAAGTTATCTTCATCTCTTACCCCAAACCTTTATAGTCATTGAAGCAGATACATAAGCTCGAAGTAGTTCTGATGAGGAACAGATTGAGCAGTTGACTATATCATTCATGAAGAGTAGGAACATGACAGAAAAAGACATCAACTTCAAACAACCATAGCACATGGGAAAAAAGAACTAAATAAACAAATCCAGGTTTTAAGCAAGTTAAATTGAGGATTAAGGAGGTAAACTCAGATGCATCACTACCTCAACCCTTCTAAGGAGCTTGGTGGTTGTAGGGGAGAATACAGTGATTTTAAGACATCTGGCTGGGATTCCAATGAATTATACTGGTGAACATTACCTGCACGTAGTAGTTAAACGGTTAACTTATTAATACCAAACAGAGATAAACTTTAACAGAACAGAAATCTGGTCTAGAATGTAGGAGCCCCAACTATAGAGCATGTAAAATCAGATCATTAGTGGCCTGGTGGAAAAGCATAACAGAACAAGTTGGTTAACGTTCAATTATAAAGGTCTATTTGACTCAGAACATGAATATGGTTTTAAGAGAAAGTTACGTTATATAGACTCTGCATCTCTAACATCATATCACTTGGTAGTGATGATGCTAAAACAATGAGTGCGAAAAGCAGAAATAAATACCATCATTACTTACTGCAATCCCCAATGACAAAGGCTTAAACTCCGCCAAGGTATGCATGAAAACTCACCAATATAGACACTCATGAAAGAGCCAGCAAAGATAACTTCAGCCACCATGATTATCCTGAAATTATAACGAAACAAAGAAAGTCTCAAAAGATCATTGCAGCAAAGAAAATCAATTACGTTACCTGTGGGATTTACAGCTATTTTACTTGTTTAAAGGGTAATATTACATCAAACTAGACCATGAGAGGATATCAAGAGATTATTTCTACAATATTTTTCCAAACTCCAATCATAGACAAGTATTAAGGATATGAATGAATAAACTTGAAACACTAGATATTTAATCAGAGTTTCAGCTTCTAATATCAGAAGATGAGTTACCTGAGTAACATAGCAATTGGAAGAATGTTTATATGGGGTTCCCAAACCATGATAAGCAGCATTGCAGCAGTACCTAAATTCAAAATTAAGTAGCTGACTCAGATTTACCAGTAACAAATATAATTCCAGAAGACCATGACTACTACAATAGTGAACATTGTACAAAAAGTAGACATGTGGATATATTGATCAGAATAATATATATAAATGAAACCAAACAAAACCAGTATATCCCTCTCGAAAGTAGGATTTGGGAGGGTGGGATGTACGCAGACCTCACCTCAACCACTAGGATAGAGAGGTTGTTTACTATGCAAGCTGGCAGATATATAAATATTATATATGTATAATATTAGTTTTGTTTCATCATACAAGCTTTTGTTTTATCAATTTGGATGCAAACACTGCTTCATACAAATTGTTTTGAATGCTTCTGCCTTCTGGTCGTATATACCGCACCTTGCATTGGATGAAGGTCCCATCCGACTAATTGTGCCTTAAATCGTCAATCCAGTGACAAGAAACACATTATCTGGTTGGAACTCAAGATATGGCTTTACTTTCTTTACTCTTTAAGGAGGATTGATTTCACTGAATTGTGCATTTTAGAAGCTAGCACGATCCACTAGTTGACAAAAAGTTTAGAACATGGAGGAATCTCCTAATCAAATGCGTGAATGACAAAGCCATGATTCTAAGCTATGTCCTCCATCATAACCTTGATTGAAAGGACTTACACCAATAGAAACCATAAATTTCATACGCATTAAAAAGAAGATATGATCCATTTCCTTATTTTTAGATAGAAAATGTAGTTCCTTTCGTTGTTCACTTATAATCTTTTTAGAATAGTATCAGCTTCTTAAAGATAGTGTTGTTTGGTACTGGTGATCAACTTAGCTAGTTAGCTTGAACTAGGCTGTTACATGAGTCTGGCTGTACGAAATACGAATGGTGTCTCGAAAATTTTATTTCAACCTTGTAAATATCATTGATCAGATTGCTTCACCATCATCTTGAGAATTTGTCCCCCTAAAGCTTTATATGCTTGTCATCGTCAACTGTTTGGTTTCTTTATTTACTCTTGAAGCAAATGCGGGTGGCAACCAAGTATGTGAGAAGTGGATTCAATTGTAATTGTAGCTCCTAACCAGTGTATATTGAGGACACAAGATATTTAGCCAAAACAACATCCTGGTCAGATTAGTTTTGTTTTAGAAGTATTTCCTATCTAGTGCTATAATATATAAATAATACTATGTCTTTACCAATGGATCAAGAATCAACAGCCTATGATGAGTTTGTAGAACCTCTGACCCCCCTACAAAGCTTGTTATGAATCAGTCTACGTAGATATAACTACATTAAACAGGTGATCTGGAAGACTCGGTTCAATTATTAAGCATGATAATACATAAACATCAAGGTGGTCGGTCTCCCTAGATATATGAAGTAGCACATTCATCACTTCACAAAGGGACTACTATTACTTGAATGGGAATAGCCTTTACTACTTGGGCAATTATTACCAGTGGGCTAGATATGCAATTCTGTCAAAACAAGACTTCCATGATTGGTTATCTTGTAAATTATCATCCAAACCATTTTTGGTCTTCCCCAGTCTTCCAAATTGCTTTTGACACCAAGTTGTACTATTTTCATTTAATCAAACATTTGAACCTATAAACACAGATACACGAACATCAAGAATCAAAACTAGCTTTATATGAATGTTGCAACAAAGATATGCATACCACATACGAGAACATCAAGGATCACAACAAGCTCTACACGAATGTTATAAGGAAGGATATGCATATCAAATATAAGAATATCGATAACCAAAACAAGCTTTATAGCAATGTCTGAATAAAACTATACATACCATATGCAATTGTGGAAAATGGCAGACGAATAACATGCTTCAACTTTTGACTAAAAATATAGTATCCCTACACAATGAAAACCAATGTTATGATTATGTGTAAGAAGAAAATCTCAACTTGGTACCTCATAGAAAACAATAATCAACAAAAAGTTGAAACCATTTTTGTTTTTTCTATGTTTTCAGCTCTTAAAAGTGAGACTTTGTTGAACCAAAATGAACCATGTACTTGTGAAACATCCATTAACATGTTTCTCCAAAGCATAAGGCAGACTTTGTTTAATGAGTGATTAAAAGAAGTCTACTTGCTACATCATGGAAAGACTTAAATTCTTTATAAGAATGAATAACAGTTGGGAATTAGCATAAGCTTATTGAAGGAATCTATGAGTGAAAATTTAAAAGAATACTCTCTATATAACCTGTAATCTTATTTTCTTGACTTGGTAAACCATGTACTGCTGGAAGACGCCTGCAACGAAAATAAGTGATAACAGAAAATAAATAGAAATACAAGACTTGATGATGTGAAATGAAGCAGAAGTAAAATTGAATTGAATTGAATGATAACCAACCTGTGAGTGCCAATAGAACAACATCAGAGGTACAGAGCCACAAGTGTTGCTTGGAACTGAAGATCCATGGAGCTCCTACAGATAATGCAGCATAACCTGACTAGAATTAAAGAAATTTAAGTTTAATTTCTGACAAACAAAAGTGTTTGACATTTTATCTAAGGGTTTACTTCACCAAAGTGTATCCAACTTGTCATGAACAGTTATTGTATGTACTGTACTTAGAAAATTAGGGTTTAAGAAATGGTCATTATATGTATCCAACTTTATCAAATCCTACCATTTAATGTATCGAACTTGTCACGAAATACATTAAATGGTAGGTTTTAATAGTTTTGATACGCCAAATGGTAAAAATGGAATGACAGTACATACAATAACTTTTTGTGACAAGTTGGATACACTTTCGTGAAGTAAACCCTTTTATCAAAGAGACAAAGAAGATAATATAAATATACTATGCTTGCCAAAAGTAGGCAGTAAAAAATGCTAGCAACAATGCCTGTACGCTTCCGCTGTCCACATAAAGGAGCTTCGTTTGATACGTCAACAAATCTAATAGCAAAACAAATCGAATTAATTTGAAATATGCTATGATCTTAGAGGTTCTACTAGTAATTATTATCAACATAAGAAATTGAGTTATTGTTCTGTTATTACTGCTTTTATCTATCTCTGTTAGCAATAGCAATAGAATAGCAGTAAGAAAGATGCTTATTGGTTGGAATTGGGGAAAAGGATGATAAATTACATTGAATTGCAATTTATTTAAAACCCAGAGTAATTGTTACAGAAAACAAAGGATGTATGTGATTAGAGATGGACTTACAGATTGTTGTCTTGGGGATTGGAGGCAGCGGAAGACATGATCATCTTCTTTCTAGGGTTTTCAGTCTAAAAGTTTAATAAATGCATATTCTTAGAAGAACAGGTGTGTGTGTGTGTGTGTGTGTTTCTGTGTGAAGAACGAATGATAATATAAGATGGTGACACCGTGACAGGATTACACATTAAAACGACTATCATTAAAATGACTCATCGCGATATCAATCGTAGGCGAACCGTTAACTAGTACCGATACAGTGGCCGAATTCAAACGACCCAATATCCAATTGCACCACGGGCCAAATCCCGTTTGCTTCATAACCGATATCAGAAAAAAAAATCCCAATTCACCGAATCAAACGTTTTTTCAAAGTCGACTTTAAAACAACAACAATTTTAGCTTATTGACTTTGGCATGATTTCGTTTGCAAGAAGAACAACGTGAAGGATCTGTCTCTCCCCCTTGATGAAACCCATTTGGTTCCCGCGAATAATTGAATCAATCACTCTAGACAACGTATTAAGCTAATAAGCCGAAACTCCAAGATCTCAAGTGGCAATGAACCAAGGCAATGAACAAAGCGTTACTACCTTTGGGAATAAAACTTGTAGTCTCAAACTGGAAAATAGCATCAAAGAAAGCGTCTTTAAAAATACTCTAGAATTTCCTGATAAAATTATAGTTGAACTCGTTGTTTATGTAAAAAATTACACAACTCGATGTCGTAAGAAACTTGTGTGAGGCTTAACCGTCGAGAGAAAGAAATTACAATCAATGATAAGTGCGGAAAAGTAAAATGAGACAAATAATTTGATGACGCAGGAAAAACCTCACGACGGAGGGAAAAACCTGCGGTCGACCTAAAAGATAAGTCGACAGAGCACTATGTTCACCAATCAGGGGTGATGTCCTTCAAGTATACAGCTTTGGTCGTACAATTACAACTGAGAGAATTATGAAATCGAATGTAAATTACAGATGATTCTAAAGAATAATGATTATAGAACTTGTGAACTTCGAATAGACTTCGTCCTCCTGAAATGCTGGCTTGATTCTCCTTATATAGTGGCTTGATAATAACGGTCCAACGGTATTGTGGCTCATCAATGATTGAATTGTAACCGTCCAACGTTATTGTCTTCAATTAATGCTCGGAGAGTAACTGTCCAACGGTATTGCTGAGAGTTAATGTTCAGATTGTAACTGCTGCGAGAATCTTGCTTGTAACGGTCGATCTTGATGCTGTCGAATGATACATAACTTACGACTTGCTCATTGTAATGATGGACTTCAACGAGCATAGCATAGTACTCAATTTCAGATTTCCTCAAAGGTGGACAATTGTTAGATATGATAATCAGCTTATCTGCATATAAACTTTGTATGTTATTCGTTAGTATCGTCGTACGACAATATAGTCATCGTGCGTCTTATTTATTGTATACGTTCGATGCTTATTGATCTCTGTTCGATAGTCCTCTTAGGTTTTATCTCAGGACCTTATCTTAATACAGGACTATTGTCCTAACATTTACCTTACGATTATAGTCGGTTGTCGTGCGATTGTAGATTTTTACCCTAACAATTTGCCCCCAAGATTTAGAAAATAATTCTAATTTTATCTAAATCTTTAATTCGCTGGACAAGGAGTAAAAATACGTTGGTAAACGGTCGAATTATCGTTGAGAAAATAGCCGTTATCTAGCCGTTATCCTGGACGCGTGTTTTCTAACGGCTAAATGATGACGCGTGGCACGATTATCTCTGATGACTCATATGATTTAGTTGCTATAAATAAGGCGTTTGATAGTGAGAAAAGATTTTACAAATCTTTTTAATTTCGTAACCAATTGCTTGAGATCGTAATCCGACTATTTTTGGCAAAGATTTCGTGCGACTAGGCTTTATAAGGTACCTCCTTCTTCCCTGTTTCATGCGTCTGAAATCAATAGCAAATAAGAGTAATAGAGGTTTAGATAATCTTAGGTTCACCCGTTTGAGAAATAGTTTAGGTCGACTAGAGTTCATTATGTCGTCGGAAGTTAGGAGTTCGATTACGGAAAGTCTAGAAGTAGGAGAGTTGAGGGAGTTAGCAGGGTTACCAGAGGGTGCTCAAATAAGAGTAGCCGGAGAGATTCGGCCGGCGGATACTCCGACGGGGTTTTTTGCCCTGTTTGAATATCCGTTTAAGATCGGATTTCGATGGCCTTACTCTCCACTTTCTCGAGCCTTCATGTCCCGTTTCAACTTGTCTCCGGGGCAACTGATGCCTCAATTCTGGCGTGTCATCCTGGTAATCGAACGGGTGACCACGGGTTGGGGTCGTCGTGCGTTCTCTGTGGATGATCTTCTTTCTGCCTACAACGTGACGAGACTACCCTACAATCGCTTTGGATTGTTTCCTAAGGGTAGGAATGATACCATGCTTGTTCATCGCACGCAAGTGAATGATCGAGGGTGGAAGTCTCGTTACGTCTTCGTCCAGACGTCTTCGGTCACTGACGAATCTTGGGTTGTTCCTGAGTGGAACTCGAATGGTAACTTTAGGCATTGATTTTTATTGTATTTTTCGTTTATCTTTATGTATTAATCGTACGTTTTTCTTTTGTAGTTGTTAATTTTACGTTTGAGACCACCGAGGAGTCAAAAGAACTGATCTCACACTTTTTAAGCTATAGTGTGACGGATCGTACGTATAGGACGTCGAGGGGTGGTGAGGAGAGTGACATCGAACCAGAGGTACAGGTGATCGAAGAAGCAGATATGGAAGGTAATCACTTTTTCGATGACAATTAATCTTATTCTTTTTGTTGCATGTTTCTAACTCTGGCTTTTCTTCTTAAGCAGGTTCAGCTTCTAAAAAGGCATCGACGATGGAAGCCGCTGCTCGTGCTGCTAAGAGAAAAGCTGCTGCCCAGGAAGGTTTGGTGGCTAAACGTACGAGGTCATCGTACGTTTCTGTGGACACCCCACCTAAGGATGCCGCACGCAAGGCTGAAGGTGGGATAGAAGCTATTCCTCTTAGCTTCGCTCCTCCTGCAAAGGGAGCAGGTGCGTCGAAGGCCGACAAGGGCAAGGAGAAAGAGGGGTCTGGTCTTACGACCATGACAATCCAGATCCCCTCTGACTTCATGGTAGACGATGTGATCAGGACGGCAGCCACTTTCCCAGTCCTCGAGCAGTTTCACGTTCCTGCTCAGAAGGCGCGCATGGAGGAGGCCGACATCGAGGACCTAGATGCCTCCATCGCGGGTATCTCCTTCTTGGTAAGTCCCTGTCGTACGTTTGCTTTTACTTTACTTTATTTGTACAGCTTCTTCTAATCTTTTCTTTTTTCTTTGTATAGGCTCTCCAAACTAGTCTTAGCCTTCATACGCGAATGGCTAAGATCAAGGAGGAATTAGCGTCGAAACAGGACGACGCTAAATTGGCCAAGAAGGAGGCCGACAAGGCCAAAAAGAAGCTAGCCCAACTGACCGACGAGATTAACGCTAAGTCGGTCCAGATTGGGGACTTGGAATCCAAGCTGGAACTCAGCGAAGGGTTTCAGGTCCAACAGCGAGAACGGCTGAAATTGGCCTTGGACCATGTGAAGGAGCTGGAGAAGGAGTTGCTGGTCGTTCGACGGGAGAAGGCTGAGAGGGAAGAGGCGTTATCGTCTAAGATCCAGGAGTTGGAAGATGATGCCGCCTTAGTTCGCGTGGTCGCACGTACTGCGGTCATGCGTCGTGTAGCTGCTGGGACCATGACTTCTCAGATGGCGAAGGACGAGGTGGCTTCCTTCGTTCAAGTAATGGGTTCTGAAGACCTTCTCGATGAGGAGGATCTGAAGAATTTGGACGAGGATAAGCCTGCTGAGGTTAAGGACGCAGGTGTCGAGGAGGAGGTTCCTGAAACCTCTGGATCCGTTCCTGCGCATCCTGAAGAGACCCCTGTCGTAGATCCACCTGCTACCAACGCTCCTTTAGAGTAGTTTTAATCTTTGTAATCGTAGAACTTCTTTCTTTTTTTGTATTCTGCCATTTTAAGGCAGAAAAAATGTTTAATGAAAGAAATTTTGATTGAATATCGTGCGTTATCACTATTGTGTTATTATAACTTATATCATGCGTTTTAGCTTGTATCATGCGTTTTAGCCTGTGCGTTTTAGCCTGTATCGTGCGTTTTAGCCTGTATCATGCGTTATAGCTTTTATTTTTGCATGCATTTGTTTTAAAGTCCTTAGACTTATTATAGAAACGTTTCTTTTGTACTCATAAGAGTATTCGTGCGACTGGCGAGTTGACTTGCGCTCTTGCGATATAATCGTGCGTTATAGCGATTTTCTTGCGATCCATGCGATTTTTGTCGTGCGATTCCTGCGATAAGCATGCATTTAAGTCGTGCGATACTTGCGTTAATCGTGCGATCCATGCGATTTATCGTGCGATACCTGCGAAAAAGGATGACTAAGGGGTGGCCGTTGGCTTAGCCAACGGCGCTCCGATGCTTAAGTCAGTAATGGATAAGGAATAAATCGTATGTAAATAGGTTTAGAAATAATACCTTTTGAGGTGATGGGCGTTCCAACTTCGTGGGATTTCCATACCTTCCATAGTCGTAAGTCTGTATGCTCCATTTCCAATGATTTTGGAAATTATGTAAGGTTCTTCCCATTTGATGGAAAGTTTTCCAGCGTTTTGTTCTTGTGTGTTTTGAAACACATGTCGTAAGACATAATCTCCAACTTGAAAAATTTTTGCCTTTACCTTTTTGTTGAAGTGTCTTTCGACAATTCCTTTCTGTGCAGCCATCGTTCGTAGTGCTTTTTCTCGGATTTCTTCTAAGGCGTCAAGATCGTAAGATAAATTTATTGCATTTTGATCATACGTGCGACTTCTGGCAGTTGGTATTTGAGCTTCGATTGGCAAGACTGCTTCGCATCCATATACCAGAGAATATGGAGTTTGTCCAGTTGACGCTCTAGGTGTCGTACGATTTGCCCATAAGACAGATGGCAATTCATCTACCCATTTTCCTTTTGCTCCTTTCAACCTCTTTCGGATTGAATTGATGATGACTTTGTTGCTCGACTCTGCTAACCCGTTAGATTGTGGATATCTCGGAGTTGAAGTGATTAATTTGATTCCTCGCTTTTCACAGAACGTACGAGTCTTATCACTTATAAATTGTGAGCCATTGTCGCACATGATTTCAGCTGGTACCCCGAATCTATAAATGATGTTTTTCTGAATGAAAGATATGACTTCTTTATCTCGGACCTGTGAGAAAGCACCAGCTTCTATCCATTTCGAGAAGTAATCGGTGAGCACGAGTAGATAGACTTTTTGTCCAGGGGCTGGAGGTAATTTTCCCACTATGTCCATTCCCCATCGCATGAAGGGCCATGGAACTAGAATAGAATGTAAAGGTTCAGATGGTCGATGGACCATACTCGAATGTTTTTGACATGCGTCGCATCGTTGGACGTACGTTATGGCATCTTCTCGTAGAGTAGGCCAATAGTAACCTTGTCGTGAGATTCGACTAGCAAGACTTCTGCCCCCTGCGTGATTTCCACATTCTCCGTCGTGCATCTCTTGGAGAATTTGATTGATTCGTACCTTACTTGTGACGCATCGTAGGAGAAGTCCTGTCGTGGATCTTCGATAAAGTTGATCTTCAAAAATTGTATATCTTGAAGCTTTCGACCTTGTCTTTCGAGCTTCCATTTTATCTTCAGGTAGTTGGTCGTGCTTGAGGTAGTTCCATATGTCGAGCGACCAATTGTAAATTTCTTCGTTCATCTGTACTTCATCGTCTGACGTAATTGTTGGTGTTGTGAGATGAAGTATTGGGATATTTTCCATAAATGGATCATGAAATGCAGATCCCAGATTGGCCAGTGCGTCCGCTTGCATATTTAAATCTCTTGGTATTTGCTCGATCAGGAACTGTTCGAATCGTGCGATTCGATCTCTAACTGCCTTGAGATAACTCATCATTTTTGAGTCTTTTGCTTGAAAATCTCCATTTACTTGGTTTACGACCAGTAAAGAATCGCTTCGAACGTGCAACTGTTTTGCCCCCAGTCTAAGAGCAATATCTAATCCTGCGATCAAAGCTTCATATTCTGCTTCATTGTTTGTGGCTTTGAATTCGCATCGTACGGAGTACACTATATTTCCCCCTTGTGATGATTTTAAGACAACACCTAACCCACATCCTCGTACGTTCGAGGAACCATCAACGTAGAGTATCCACGGTTTATTGTCTGAAATCATCACAACTTCGTCGCACGTCGTAGGTTCTAGTCCTGGAGAAAATTCTGCCACAAAATCTGCCAATACTTGCGATTTAATTGCCGTCTTGGGTTTGAATTCAATGTCAAACCCACTGAGATAAATGCTCCATTTGGCTAATCGTCCTGTCAATTCTGGCTTTCGAAGCACCGTCTTGAGTGGATAATTGGTCACAACAATGATGTGATGTGACTCGAAGTAATGCCTTAGCTTCTTTGCTGCCGTCATAAGACCTAGTAGCAATTTCTCCATTGATGTGTATCTAGTTTCTGCGTCAAGGAAAGATTTACTGACATAATAAATTGGTTGTTGTCGTTGATCTTCTTCTCGTACGAGTACTGCACTTGTCGCATTTTTGCTCACTGCCAAGTATAACTGTAGACTTTCTCCTTCGACTGGTTTTGTCAGTAGTGGAGGTGATGTCATATATTGCTTCAGTTCTTGCAAAGCTTTCTCATGTTCGTCTGTCCATAAGAAGCCTTGATTCTTTCGTAGGACATTATAGAACAAATGGCATTTATCCGATGATCGTGAAATAAATCGGGTTAAAGCTGCCACTCGGCCTGTTAACTTCTGGACTTCTTTGACATTCCTTGGAGATTGTATCTCGACGATAGCTTTGACTTGTTCTGGACTTGCTTCGATTCCGCGTTGCGTGACCAAGTACCCCAAGAATTTTCCTGCTCGTACTCCGAAGGAACATTTTGTTGGATTGAGCTTCATCTTGTATTGTCGTAGGATATCGAAGGATTGCTTTAAATGTGCGACGTGATCGATCGAACGTTCTGACTTCACAAGCATGTCGTCGATATAAACTTCCATCGTTCGACCAAGATGTTCCTTGAACATCATGTTAACCAATCTTTGATATGTTGATCCTGCATTCTTGAGACCAAATGGCATAACTTTGTAACAGTATATACCTTTATCTGTCATGAATGCAGTCTTCTCCTGGTCGTCCGTATGCATCAATATTTGATTGTATCCTGAATATGCGTCCATGAATGTTAACAATTCATGTCCTGCTGTCGCATCAACCATGGCGTCAATATGAGGTAAAGGAAAAGGATCTTTTGGACAAGCTTTGTTTAGATCCGTGAAATCAATGCAGACTCGCCATTTTCCGTTCTTCTTTTGTACGACGACTACATTAGCCAACCATTCTGGATATTTGACTTCTCGGATCTTCCCTGTTTTAAGCAGATTGTCAACTTCATCGTTGATCACTTTATTTCTTTCAGGTGCGAACTTGCGACGTTTCTGCTTAATGGGCTTGAACGTAGGATCTACGTTCAATTTATGCGATATAATGCTTGGATCTATTCCAACCATATCTTCGTGCGACCATGCAAAACAGTCTGAATGTTCCTGCAAAAAAGATATAATCGTATTTTTTATGTCAGGGGGGAGCGAGGCTCCTATGAAGACTTTTTGATCAGGATGTTTAGGATCAAGGACGACTTCTTCTAGCCGAAGATCATCGTTCGATTTCCTCTCATCCTGGCTCTGTAATTGCTAGATGTCCTGCGACTTTGTCTTCATCGTAATCTTGTAACATTCTCGTGCGACTTTGTTCTCACTAGCAATTTCTTGAATTCCCCATGGAGAAGGAAATTTGATCTTCTGATGGTATGTCGAAGGAATTGCTTTCATCTCGTGGATCCATGGTCTTCCAAGAATAACATTGTAAGCTGATTGGCAGTCCACAACATTGAACTTTGTTTGTTTGTTGATGCCTTTGGCGTAGACAGGCAAGATGATTTCTCCGAGAGTGTTCATCGGGTCTCCATTGAATCCAATCAGAGTGGTACTTCGTCGTACGATTTCTGACCGTTCGATTCCCATGACTTTAAGAGTATCTGCAAAAATAACGTTAGCCGAACTACCTCCATCAATCAATATTCTCTTAGTCGAACAGTTTCCGATTGTCAACTGTATGACTAGAGCGTCATGATGTTTATGATGGACCCCCTGTGTATCGTCTTGGTCGAACGTGATTGCCATTGCATCGAGCTCTCTTTCTGTCTTTGATTTGGCTTCTCCGGGGATAGGATGTTCTTTTGGACCATCTCGTGCATGTCGCTTTGCAGCTGAATATGTAAGTCCACAAACTTCTGATCCTCCAGTGATGCAGTTTATGACTTTTGTATGAACCCGTGACGCTGGTCGTCCTTGTTCTTCTGGGATGAGGCCTTTTAGATGCCCCTTAGATTTCAAATATGAAATCTCCTTCTTTAAACTGATGCATTCATCCGTCGTATGACCATGATCGTCGTGGAAGTCGCACCATCTGTTCTGATCTTTGTCCTTGCTTGGTTTATCAGATTTCTTTGGCCATCGTATGTTTGCATCAATCTTTCGTAGTGAATCCACCAAATCTTTTGATGTACCTGCAAAATTGTAAGTAGATAACTCTGGATATCGTATTTTAACAGTACCTTTGCTTGGTCGAGTTTTTGACTCGTATCGAGGATTTCCAATCTTGTTTACTCTTTTATGCTTAAAGTCATGTTTTTGAGCACCAAGAGGTTTCTTTTCTGCGGAATGCTTTCGTCGGAAGAGAGCATCATCTTCTATTCTCATGAAAGCTAGTGTTCTAGCTCGTACGTCGTCGAAGTTTTCTGGTGGATATTTCGTTAATTCCAGATATAATCCAGAGGAATCTTCTAATCCACGCTTGTATGCCTCGATTGCTGTTTTCACGTCGCAATTTTTTATTTCAATCATTGCTGCATTGAATCTGTTGAAGTAGTCGCGGATTGTTTCTCCAGATTTCTGTACGATATAGTACAGGTCGCTGGTCTGCTTCTCCATCTTACGACTGCTAGCAAATTGTCGAGTGAATTGGTTCACCAATTCTGCAAATGATCCAATACTCTTTGGCTTTAGGTTAATAAGCCATTGTAATGCTGCTCCTGTTAAAGTTGATCCAAAGCTTTTGCACATGCAGACTTCCTGATATTGTGCCGGTATAGGAACTGTCCACATAAGTTGCTTGTACTGTGCTATATGTTTGACCGGATCTGTGATTCCAGAATATTTTGTTGCGAAAGCTGGTATAGTATATTTCTTAGGAACGTCAACAAGAGCTAATTCATCAACGAACGGTGAAGCCTGAAATCCAGTTTTAGGTTCGACTTCGACGGGTACTGCTGCTCTGGGTAGCTTTGTGAGTAATGCGAATAATTTTTGATTCTGCTCTTCTAGGGATTTCAATCGTACGTTCAGAGGATCTTCAACGTTTATTGGGATTGTTGGAATACAACTAGAAGAGATTCCGGTATTGGGTGGTATTGTCGTATGAATGGTGGAACTAGCAGCTGTGGGTATATGACCAGGAATAGGAATTTGTTGGGATACATTGTTAAAAGGCTCGAATGTGAACATGGGTGCTCCTTGAGACATAGGAGGTGGACCTCGAGGCATAGGTGGCAGGCCATGAGGTATTGGTGGTGGAACCTGTGGTAAAGATGGTCGTACGTTGTTGTATTGTTGGTTCACAGTTGAAAATGGCATTGAGGCATTGAACTGTGGTCGCGGTGGTGGTCTTAGATATTGAGGAGGATATGGAGGAGGAATAGACATTGGAATAGTCATCGATGGTCCTGGCAAAGCTCGAAGACGTTGAATTTCGTTGTTAGCTTCTTGCAATTGTTGTTGGAGTGATGCTATGAATCCGTTATCCATTATCCTGCGCAAATAGCTCAAAGAAAACTCAAAGAAAAGGTTAGTACTAAGGCGCACTTTTCACCGAATGAAATTTTTCTCAAAACGGAGCCCCACGGTGGGCGCCAAACTGTTTATGTAAAAAATTACACAACTCGATGTCGTAAGAAACTTGTGTGAGGCTTAACCGTCGAGAGAAAGAAATTACAATCAATGATAAGTGCGGAAAAGTAAAATGAGACAAATAATTTGATGACGCAGGAAAAACCTCACGACGGAGGAAAAAACCTGCGGTCGACCTAAAAGATAAGTCGACAGAGCACTATGTTCACCAATCAGGGGTGATGTCCTTCAAGTATACAGCTTTGGTCGTACAATTACAACTGAGAGAATTATGAAATCGAATGTAAATTACAGATGATTCTAAAGAATAATGATTATAGAACTTGTGAACTTCGAATAGACTTCGTCCTCCTGAAATGCTGGCTTGATTCTCCTTATATAGTGGCTTGATAATAACGGTCCAACGGTATTGTGGCTCATCAATGATTGAATTGTAACCGTCCAACGTTATTGTCTTCAATTAATGCTCGGAGAGTAACTGTCCAACGGTATTGCTGAGAGTTAATGTCCAGATTGTAACTGCTGCGAGAATCTTGTTTGTAACGGTCGATCTTGATGCTGTCGAATGACACATAACTTACGATTTGCTCATTGTAATGATGGACTTCAACGAGCATAGCATAGTACTCAATTTCAGATTTCCTCAAAGGTGGACAATTGTTAGATATGATAATCAGCTTATCTGCATCAAACATATAAACTTTGTATGTTATTCGTTAGTATCGTCGTACGACAATATAGTCATCGTGCGTCTTATTTATTGTATACGTTCGATGCTTATTGATCTCTGTTCGATAGTCCTCTTAGGTTTTATCTCAGGACCTTATCTTAATACAGGACTATTGTCCTAACATTTACCTTACGATTATAGTCGGTTGTCGTGCGATTGTAGATTTTTACCCTAACAATTACGATCATCTTTAGAAAGCCCGCCTTCTTTCGCCTTCCTGTCCCAAGGCTCTAGATCGTTAAGTAGGGCCGATTTCTTCAACGAAGTCTGGGCCGAATCATTCCTTGACCAAGACTTAATGTCTTGCTTTAAAATCTGCAGTCTCTTCCTAAGAATGGCAATTGGAGAGCCATAAGCTTGCAGATCAAGAAGCCTTAACCACATCAGCATGCCCATTATTGTCTAACCAGGAATCGAAGACCTTGAAGGGATTGGGACCGAAATCCACCCCCATCGACTTTCAGCAAAAAAGGGCAGTGATCAGAGGAGCATTGGGTGAGGACAGAAACCGAAACATTTCTCCATACAGAAAAAAATGACCACTAACGAGAAACCGATCCAACTTAGACATTTTCAACCCATATTTGCTAAAACGAGTAAATCTCCTCCTTGAAAGGGAAGATCATGTAAAGCGACCAACGAAATAAATTCATTGAAGTCAAAAGCTTCATGCTCATTGAATCGGACTCCCAACATTTGCTCGAGATGCCGGATGGTGATGAACTCCCCCATTATAATCCAAATACAGTCTAAAGAAGCAATTAAGTCTTATAAGTGACACCAGAGTTCAGCTTTAAAAGACCGACAATCCGAATGATTAGACGAATAAAGACTAAAATCTAACAACTACCGTTCCCCGGCAACGGCGCCAAAAACTTGATGCGGTAATTATCATACATAAAAAGCGAAACAAGTTTTAACCTCTAATGCCTAGCCACTGTCTTACCACATATACAGGCAAGCGTACCTGATCGTGAGTAATATAGTGTAGGAAAGTCCATGTATCGTATCTACCACTGGGAACAGTCAAGTTATCGTAGATTATTAATCTAAATCAGTTTAATTAACCTAAAGCTTTTTTGGGGGGGTTTTATGAAAAAGGTTTTAATACTAAAAAGACAACTAAATTAACTATGAACTAAGAAAGCGATTAAAAAGATTAATTAAGAACTATATGAAGGAAAACAGTAGCACTTATCATGGTATAGTGAATCCCCAAGTGGATGATCTAAACAGGCCAAAGGTTTGGTTGTTTTGGTTATTGTAGGAATTTAAGTCTAGGACACCCTAACATGTAGTGATTATGGTTATTAACTAGGTCTTGGTCCTCCTAGTTCCAATACTTAGGTCGTTTGTCAGACAATCTAGTACCGGAAATCCGATCCTAATTCTATTGTATGGTTTTCTACCTCCAGATCACTCTCGGTCCGAGTAACCACTTAACACAACTCTCTTGGTCAAAGGGTAGGTTAAGGTAGGTTGATTATCCTATCGGAGTCTATCTGCTTTGGTCAAACAGATACACCCAACCAATGAGTTCAAATAACCAAACAATAATAATCAGAACGGAACCATAACACACATTCAATCAACCAAAAACAAACCAATAAACATTAATTATAAAATCATCATCCACAATGGTTCATCGACCATGACAAGTACCACTATTAAAAGACTACTCACTAAACATAATGAAAACAGAAAACATGATAGTAGACATGATACCGACAATGTTAGGATTGTGTGCGAGACAGTAACAGGGTTACCGTGTCCAATGTTATAAGACACTAGTAGGTCACACCGCTGCACACCTAATTGAGAATTTGTGTGTAAGAGATAAATGAGAAGAGAGAAATAAATAATTATTAGTTAATAATTATTTACTAGTTTTAATTAATCAGTAAATTAATTAATTAAAGGATTAAGGAATTAAGGAATTAATTAAAGGATTAATTAATTAAGGATAATTATAAAAGGAATTGCAATCTGATTAAAACACTGTCTTATGTTAACCTATAAATAAAGGGTTAAAGGCTTGATAATCAGTTGAATAATTCCTACGAAACTCTCTCTCTCTAACCATCGGCTCTCTCTCCCTCTCTCTCTCTCACACGAGGATCGAATTTCGATCAGTATCGGTGGTCTAGCAACCCTCTCGCGTGGTGTCAGTAGCGGTGTAACCCCTACCAGCTGTCCGGATTTTTCGCGTTTTAAAGGTAACCCTCAAAAACACCCTATGATTGTATCTGTGTGGTTTGGATTGGATCCGGCTCTTGGGGATTAGTTTTTGTTATCCGCTGCGCGTCTGTACGCTTCAATCCCCAACAGTGGTATCAGAGCCACTTTCCAAAACCCGCAGATCAGGTTTATCTGCGTATTGTTTTGATTAAAAAATTCGATTTTTACGCATTAGGTTTTATAAATTGGATTTTTGATCGAAAGTGGAACGGTGGCAGTTAGCCAACCGAATCACCGCAACCACCGTGCTACCACCGCCGGCGGCACCACAGATGGTGGTGGCCGGCGGCTGTCCCCTCGAAGCAACCACAGCGCCGCACCACAGTTGGTGGTCACGGCTATGGTCGATTGTATCCACCGCACCACCGATTGTGGTGGCGATGGCGATCGATGGTGATAAAACCACCAAGGATGGTGGTGGTGGCAGCGGCTTTGGCCGTTGTCATCGGCTGAACCACAAACCACAGGTCCAACCGCCGGCTGCCCTAAAGCCGAGCCAAGGCGGTGGCGGTGGCTGTTTGTCCTTCGCGAATGAAAGCCGCACCACAGCACGGTGGTGGCGGCGTTTGCTGCTGATAATGCCGCCAGCCATGGCGGCGATGGTGGCCACGGCTGCCGTTGTCGCCGATTGGTCTAGCGGCGGCGGCGGTGAAAACAAAACACCACACCACCGCACGTGGTGGTGGTAATTGCGATCGAAATCGAAAGCCACTGTTGTGGCGATCGATTAGACAAACCACCGAAGCCGGAAACGGCGACGGTGGTGGTGATGTTTTAGAAACAGCCGCCGAGAGGCGGCGGTGGTGGTGGCGTTGTGCTAACTACTGCCGTCGTTCTCTCAGACCGGCACACCACCGTTTGTGGTGGTGGCGGCGATGGCGTAGTCGTTGTTGTTGTTGGGCGCCGATCATGGCGGTGGTGGTGGCGACGTTGACTGCTACTGTCGCCGATTGATCAGAGACGGCGACTACATGGTGGTGGTTGATCGCGGTGATGGTTTAAGGCAACCATCGTCGCACCTGCACTGTTACGAGCTCGCGCCACGAGTAGGAGGGTTCGCGCCGCGAGCCATGGATAAGTCAAGCCGAACTCGCGTCGCGATGTGCCTCGGCTCGCACCACGAGCAGTACCTGTTCTGTGCAATTTTGTTTTCGGACACTGACCAGTGCGGATGTAAAGACCAGGGTTTAAAAGTTAGTACTAATGTTAGTCACTCGTTAAAATGACTCTTTTTGAAAAGAATTTGAACCTTAGGGGAGAATTGTGACATTTTGGGTAAAGTTTGATAGATGGGCTTATACCATAAATGGTATGGGCTTAGCCTTTTAGCCCATACTATTTATAGTATTAACCTAGGGTTTTTAACCATTTTGGGGAAAATCATAGTGTGTGATTAGTGTGTGTGGTGAAGATCAAGTTTAGAGCCATTTCTTCATTTTCGGGGTCGGGATTTCGTCGTTCGAGGTAAGATTCGATACCCTATTAGTGTAAAATCGTTGTTAAATGATGTAGGATTACTTTGTAATGATTTAGAAAGCGTTTAGATCGACTTAGAGTCAATTCTTGGCCGATTTTTGTTATTTTTCCGGATCTGGTTGCGTTTCCCGAATTGGGAACTCATGTTCCCCGAATCGGGATTCATGTTTCCCGAACCGGGAATTCATGTTTCCCGAATCGGGAGTTCATGTCTCCCGAATCGGGAAAGCATCTAACCCGAATCGGGATTTTGCTTGGGTATTTGGGTGGAAACTCATTTCTTCGTTTGCCTTTCCCGAATTGGAAAATCTATGATTTCCGAATCGAGGGATTTGGCCAACTTAGTCGTCACTTTGACCTCGTAGCGTTTGAATTCGGGATTTTTGGAGTGGGATGCCTCCCGAATCGGGATTTGGCGTTTCCCGAATCGGGAATTGCCATTTCCCGAATCGGGAGTGGTAGTGTCCCGAATCGGGATTCTTGAGTCGGGTTTTGGGAGGTTGTGTCAGTAGAGTTAGTTTTTGGAGAAGGGTTTTCCATAGTAGTTTAACCCCTTAGAAATAAAATTTTTTCGAGGGGCGCTGCCCCTCAGACCCCGCAAGGGCGGCTCCCCTTGACCCCGTCCGCTAACCGGGTAGCGGAACCCCCGTGCTGGGTCTGCCTAGGGGTATTCTAGTTGTGGGTTTTGTCTAAGTGCGAATCACTAATGCCTTAGGAATTTGTACAGATACCGGGAGTTAGAGTAAGCAGCAAGTTAAGCTCAGGTGAGTTCCCTTACCTGAAAATGAATGGACTGCTTTTACTATTTTAAACATATCCATTCGATTTGCAAATTGTTTTGATGATATTAATGTGATTTTGTGTAATTATAAATGGTTGTGAATGCTATATCGATGATCATCATATGCATGCTATTTTAACGTTTCGGGATTGCATCGTGAGTAATGAGCACCATGGGACCGTACATCCCTGGGAAGTTTAGTGGTGTGAGGCACGGACTACGTCCGTCACTCCTTAAATGAGAATCGGGGAGATCCGGCCACGTAAGGTTGATTGTGGGATGGTGCGAGGCACGGACTATGTCCGTCACTCCTTAAATTGTGCATCCGGGGGATCCGGCCATCCGGTTTGTTGTATTGTAATTCTTATTACTCATGATGCTTTCCTATTTATTTGAGATATCTGATTTTACGGCCAGCGGGCCGGAACTGTGTTTTAAACTGTTTTGAGGGAATTCACTAGACCTTCCGGTCTAACCCTCGTTTTCAAAATCTCAAACCTTTTCAGGGAAAGATCGTGAGGCAAGAGGCAAGGGAAAGGTAGGCGTTTAGAGTAGCGCTACCGGTAGAAGTTTAGTGTTTATCCTAAATTTAGAATCTCAGCTGTGGAGGGATGTTCCGCATGCACTCTTTAGCTATTTACCTTTGAACTAATCATTATGAGTTTGCGATTTAGATCACTGGGATTTATACTATATGCATGTTATTATTGTTATCGGTTTTGGGGTGTTACAAATTGGTATCAGAGCACTAGTTTAAGTGAATTAGGTGACCAGGATTGGGCCTAGTCTTAAACTGTAGGATTGGGACACAGCTGAGATATTAGGACATTAGGATTTTGCCTATGAGTCGTGGTCGGGTATGGAAGTGCGAGGACTAGCGTGTACCATGGAAACGTGCTTACACCTGGCCAGTGTAGCCACGGGCTCGTGAATACATGCGAACACTTACACTGCCTGTAAATCCAGTCGCTTAGGGTTATCTAAATTTTATGTTACTATTTCAGTATCGATGGCCGGACGTAGCCTTCGAAGCAGAGTGATACCGGAACCTGAGGCCCCACCGCCGCCTGCTCGTACGACCGCGGTTCGAGGAAAGGCTGGTGGTCGGGGTAAAGGTCGGGGGAGAGGAGGAGCTCGTAGAGCTGCAACAGTGGCAGATGATGGAGCTCGTCGTCAAACTAGGGGTAATCGTAGGATTCAGAGTGAAGGACCACGCGTCGAACCAGAACCATCTCATCAGGAGAGTTCCGCTAGCCAACCGGCAGCTTTTGTTACCCATGAGGCCTTTCAGACGGAGATGGACAAGATTCAGGATGCTTTACAGACCCTACTGAACCAACAAGAGAAGTCGAAGTCTAATGGTGGTCGAGAGGATTCCGGAATGACTAGCCCGCCGGCTACTGTGATCGGCGGAGGTTCGCAACAAACACCACCTGCAGATGGGGATCTACCCAAGTCGACTCATGGATGTAGCTACAAGACGTTCGTTGCATGCAAGCCTCCTACTTACAAAGGAGAGCGGGATCCGGTTTTTAGCTTTACGATGGATCGAGGAGATCGAGATGGTATTTGAGACGTGCAAGTGTGCAGCCGAAGACAAGGTAGTGTTCGCGCGATCGATGCTGAAGGCGGATGCCTTACACTGGTGGAACGTGGAGACCGGGGGAAGAGGGACTGAGGTTGTGAGATCAATGCCTTGGAAGAGCTTTGTGGCGAAGTTTAGATCGCAATTCTGCCCTTTGGCTGCGACCAAGAAGATGGAAGAGGAGTTTCTTCAGCTGAAGCAAGGATCACTGTCAGTGCAGGAGTACACTACTCGTTTCATCGAGAAATCGAGATTTGCTGAGGTTTATGTACCGACTGAGGAGCGTAGAGTGGAAAGGTATATATGGGGTTTGAAGGGAAGCATTCGGGAGTTTGTGATGGGGAAAGATCCGGCTACTTTTCTGGCTGCTATCAACGCGGCTGAGTTGATCGAGAGAGAGAAGGATCGTCAGATGACTGAGCAAGTGGGAGAGAAGAGGAAGTGGTCTGGGCCAGTTAGTGATCTGCGATGGGGTAAGGCCCCGAGGTTTGAGCATCGCGGAAATCAGAGTTCGAGTCAGAGACCTTGTGGCAAGTGCCACCGTGTCCATCGGGGAAATTGTCAGTCAGGACCAGTCACTTGTTTCCAGTGTGGGAAGCCGGGTCATTTGTCGAAGGACTGTCCGGGGAGGAGATCATGTTATCAGTGTGGTTCTCCGGACCACATCAGGACCGATTGTCCCCAGCTGAAGAGGGGAGGAGCACGATGACTGGAGGACGTGCGACTGAGGCCCGAGATGATCAGAAAGCGGCACCAACTCTAGCAAGGAGTCGAGCCTTCAGGATGACCGCCGAGGAGGTGGAGGAAGCACCGGAAGTGGTGACAGGTACATTTCTGGTTAACTCTATACGTGCGAAAGTGTTATTTGATACTGGTTCGGACTATTCGTATGCTACCCCTGAACTTCTTAAACAGTGTTGTGTAAATCTTGAACCAATAGACCATCCTTATGAGGCGGACACTGCCAATGGGCGAGTGTGGGTTAGAGAGTTTGCGAAAGGTTGCACCGTAGAATTGGAAGGATGCCTAGTGCCCGTAGTGTTAAGACTTATACCTATGGAAAGTTTGGACGTGGTTTTAGGATGGGATTGGATGATTAGAAACAAGGTGAAGATAGACTGTGAGCAAAAGATGGTTCGTATCAAATTACCGGATGGGAGAACGGCCGTAGTTTATGGCGCTAAGAGGAATAGGAGTACTAGCTTGATTTCGGTGATTAAGACAAATCGATGTATTAGAAAGGGATGTGTTTGGTTTATGGCTCATGTTGTAGACTCAAAGAAAGATAAGTTAGGGGTAAAGGATGTCGAGGTTGTTCGTGATTTCCCGGAGGTTTTCCCGGAAGATTTAGTTAGTCTACCGCCAGATCGAGAGATCGAGTTTCGGATCGATTTAGTACCCGGAGCGACGCCCATCGCTAAAGCGCCGTATCGGCTTGCACCGTCGGAGTTGAAAGAGATGTTGGCACAACTACAAGAACTACTTGATAAGGGATTTATTCGTCCTAGTACTTCGCCTTGGGGAGCGCCGGTGTTGTTCGTGAAGAAGAAAGACGGCACCATGAGGATGTGTATCGACTACCGAGAACTCAACAAAGTCACCGTCAAGAACAAGTATCCGTTGCCGAGGATTGATGATTTGTTTGACCAACTGCAAGGGGCTAAGTTCTTCTCGAAGATTGATTTGCGATCAGGTTATCATCAACTCAAGGTTAGAAAAGAAGATATTCCAAAGACGGCTTTTCGAACTCGTTACGGACACTATGAGTTTCTTGTGATGTCATTTGGGCTTACGAATGCGCCAGCAGCATTTATGGACTTGATGAATAGAGTATGTAGACCGTATTTGGATAAATTCGTCATCGTCTTCATCGACGACATTTTGATCTACTCAAAGACGGCCGAGGAGCACGGCGATCACCTACGAAAGATCTTGGAAATGCTTAAGCGAGAGCGGCTCTACGCAAAGTTTTCGAAATGTGAGTTTTGGCTAAAGGAAGTTCAGTTCTTGGGGCATGTCGTGACGCAAGAGGGAATCAAGGTGGATCCAGCTAAAATTGAGGCCATTAAGGACTGGGAGTCGCCAAAATCTCCCTCGGAGGTGCGAAGTTTCCTTGGATTGGCGGGTTACTACCGAAGATTTATCGAGCATTTCTCGGCAATCGCCACACCGCTTACGGAGCTTACAAGGAAGGACGTCAAATTCGAGTGGACATCTACGTGCGAGTATGCATTCAACAATTTGAAAGGAAAATTGACTAGCGCGCCCATTCTCACTCTTCCAAATGGTGCGGATGGATTTGTAGTTTATTGTGATGCGTCAAAGTTAGGCTTGGGGTGTGTTCTCATGCAAGATAGGAGGGTGATAGCTTATGCATCAAGGAAATTGAAGGATCACGAGCTTAACTATCCAACCCACGACATGGAATTGGCTGCCGTGGTGTTTGCTTTGAAGATTTGGAGACACTACCTCTACGGCGTGAAGTGTCAAATTTATACGGATCACAAGAGTCTTCAGTATCTTCTTAGTCAGAAGGAGCTCAACATGAGGCAGCGGCGATGGATCGAACTACTTAGCGACTACGATTGCGAGATCCTTTACCACCCGGGTAAAGGAAATGTTGTAGCGGATGCCTTAAGTCGAAAGGGAGGTAAAGTCAAGCCTGGCATTGTGGATTCTCGAATGGGAATTGTAGCGTACCGGATTAGCATTGTACCGGACCTCAAGTCGGAGATCAAGGAATGGCAAGAGAAGGCATCGAAAGAGGAAAACTTGAAGAGCGAGCGAATGGTAGGATTTCTGAATACGCTGGTAACGGACACCGAAGGCTTGAAGTGTTTTGGGAATCGAATCTGGGTTCCAAAGCTCGGAGATCTACGAAAGAAGATTTTGTTCGAGGCGCATAAATCAAAGTACTCAGTTCATCCGGGAGCGAACAAGATGTATCATGGTTTGAGGCAATGTTATTGGTGGCCGGGAATGAAGAAGGATATCGCTCATTTTGTTGAGAGATGCGTGACTTGTCTACAAGTAAAGATCGAACACCAGCGACCGTATGGTAAACTACAACAGTTGTCAATACCAGAATGGACTTGGGAACATGTTACCATGGACTTCGTGACAAAACTACCCCGAACGCCTAAGGGTTATGATACTATTTGGGTAATAGTAGACCGATTATCGAAGTCAGCTCATTTCTTACCGATGAAAGAAACGTATTCTATGGAGAGACTCGCGAGACTTTATATAGCGGACATTGTACGACTTCACGGGACACCCGTATCTATCGTGTCGGACCGAGACGCCAGATTCACTTCGACTTTTTGGCAAAGCTTCCAGCGAGAGATGGGAACGCGGGTCAATTTGAGCACCGCGTATCATCCGCAGACGGACGGGCAAAGCGAGCGGACTATCCAAACTTTGGAAGACATGTTGCGGGCTTGTGTCTTGGACTTTGGAGGTTCTTGGGAGGATCATCTACCGTTGATCGAGTTCGCCTACAACAACAGTTATCATTCCAGTATCGAGGCAGCACCGTATGAAATACTTTATGGGCGAAAGTGTAGGACACCTTTGTGTTGGAATGAAGTCGGAGAGAAACAGCTTGCCGGACCGGAAATTGTCCAAATCACTTCAGATAAGATCAACCAAGTACGGGAACGACTAAAGACGGCTAGAGATCGACAGAAAAGTTACGCGGATAAGCGTAGGAAGGATATAGAATTTCAAGTCGGAGACCAAGTTATGCTTAAGGTATCCCCATGGAAGGGGGTAATTCGTTTTGGAAAGAAAGGGAAGTTAAGTCCTCGTTATGTAGGACCATTTAGGATCACCGAACGCATTGGAGCCGTGGCATACAAGTTAGACCTACCAGTCGAGTTAGGCGGAGTTCACAACACCTTTCATGTATCAAACTTGAGGAAGTGTTTAGCAGATCCAGAGACAGCCATACCGCTTCAAGATATTGAAGTGGATCAGAAGTTGAACTTTGTGGAAGAACCAGTCGCCGTGACGGATCGCAAGATCCGTAAGCTTAGGAATAAAGAGATAGTCTTAGTGAAAATTCAGTGGAAATTCCACAAGGGTCAAGAGGCAACGTGGGAGGCAGAATCAGAGATGCGAGCGAAATACCCTTTCCTTTTTAGTGATTGAATTCCGGGACGGAATTCCTTTAAGGGGGGAGTGATGTAAAGACCAGGGTTTAAAAGTTAGTACTAATGTTAGTCACTCGTTAAAATGACTCTTTTTGAAAAGAATTTGAACCTTAGGGGAGAATTGTGACATTTTGGGTAAAGTTTGATAGATGGGCTTATACCATAAATGGTATGGGCTTAGCCTTTTAGCCCATACTATTTATAGTATTAACCTAGGGTTTTTAACCATTTTGGGGAAAATCATAGTGTGTGATTAGTGTGTGTGGTGAAGATCAAGTTTAGAGCCATTTCTTCATTTTCGGGGTCGGGATTTCGTCGTTCGAGGTAAGATTCGATACCCTATTAGTGTAAAATCGTTGTTAAATGATGTAGGATTACTTTGTAATGATTTAGAAAGCGTTTAGATCGACTTAGAGTCAATTCTTGGCCGATTTTTGTTATTTTTCCGGATCTGGTTGCGTTTCCCGAATTGGGAACTCATGTTCCCCGAATCGGGATTCATGTTTCCCGAACCGGGAATTCATGTTTCCCGAATCGGGAGTTCATGTCTCCCGAATCGGGAAAGCATCTAACCCGAATCGGGATTTTGCTTGGGTATTTGGGTGGAAACTCATTTCTTCGTTTGCCTTTCCCGAATTGGAAAATCTATGATTTCCGAATCGAGGGATTTGGCCAACTTAGTCGTCACTTTGACCTCGTAGCGTTTGAATTCGGGATTTTTGGAGTGGGATGCCTCCCGAATCGGGATTTGGCGTTTCCCGAATCGGGAATTGCCATTTCCCGAATCGGGAGTGGTAGTGTCCCGAATCGGGATTCTTGAGTCGGGTTTTGGGAGGTTGTGTCAGTAGAGTTAGTTTTTGGAGAAGGGTTTTCCATAGTAGTTTAACCCCTTAGAAATAAAATTTTTTCGAGGGGCGCTGCCCCTCAGACCCGCAAGGGCGGCTCCCCTTGACCCCGTCCGCTAACCGGGTAGCGGAACCCCCGTGCTGGGTCTGCCTAGGGGTATTCTAGTTGTGGGTTTTGTCTAAGTGCGAATCACTAATGCCTTAGGAATTTGTACAGATACCGGGAGTTAGAGTAAGCAGCAAGTTAAGCTCAGGTGAGTTCCCTTACCTGAAAATGAATGGACTGCTTTTACTATTTTAAACATATCCATTCGATTTGCAAATTGTTTTGATGATATTAATGTGATTTTGTGTAATTATAAATGGTTGTGAATGCTATATCGATGATCATCATATGCATGCTATTTTAACGTTTCGGGATTGCATCGTGAGTAATGAGCACCATGGGACCGTACATCCCTGGGAAGTTTAGTGGTGTGAGGCACGGACTACGTCCGTCACTCCTTAAATGAGAATCGGGGAGATCCGGCCACGTAAGGTTGATTGTGGGATGGTGCGAGGCACGGACTATGTCCGTCACTCCTTAAATTGTGCATCCGGGGGATCCGGCCATCCGGTTTGTTGTATTGTAATTCTTATTACTCATGATGCTTTCCTATTTATTTGAGATATCTGATTTTACGGCCAGCGGGCCGGAACTGTGTTTTAAACTGTTTTGAGGGAATTCACTAGACCTTCCGGTCTAACCCTCGTTTTCAAAATCTCAAACCTTTTCAGGGAAAGATCGTGAGGCAAGAGGCAAGGGAAAGGTAGGCGTTTAGAGTAGCGCTACCGGTAGAAGTTTAGTGTTTATCCTAAATTTAGAATCTCAGCTGTGGAGGGATGTTCCGCATGCACTCTTTAGCTATTTACCTTTGAACTAATCATTATGAGTTTGCGATTTAGATCACTGGGATTTATACTATATGCATGTTATTATTGTTATCGGTTTTGGGGTGTTACAGCGGAAGCGATGGCAGGTAGCCGTTGCTGTTCGCGGTAAGCGGTACCGGATAAGGGTTATCCTAAAACAGATAGTTTTGGAACCCTAGGGATAATTTTGTTTTTTTAATTTTTATTTTAATCAGTTTGATAAATTTAAGTTAAATTGTATTATCCGTTTGTGTCATAGTCAAACCCTTTTGACCCGTGGTTGTAATCTTATTTTTCTGTTTATTTATTTATTGTTGGTTACGGGAGGCCTGCGTGCCATTTACAACCCGATTTTGTAATGTAATTTTTCTTTATAAATAAAATAACCGAAGAAACCCGAAGACGGAGCCAAGGAGACAGACAGCCATGGAGCTTGGAGCCAGTGGGAGCACCGAGAAGACTTGTCCCTTAGGAATAAAGACCGTCGTTTTGTGTTGGCTCACGAAACGACAATAGTTAAGGGTTTTTGACTATGACATGTTTTTATGCGTGGTTGTTTATATTTATCAGTTATAATTGCGTGGTTGTTTTAGTTACGTAATTTTTAAATATAAACGTTCTTTAAATGTTTTAAAGATAAAATTGGATACAAATACAGTTTGTGTTTGGATCCAAAGTTTTTGAAATCTGGCATTTATGACCCTTGTTAAAATCATAGATTAGTAAGTGCAACCCACTTTAGGGGCACCTCCGGTGTAAGGTACATAGGGCGTTGTAAGTGCACACACTATGAACGCCCGTGTTCAAACCGAAACTGGAGGGTGATAAAACTCTGCGAATTATCTCCGGGTGGTACCGGCCAGGTTTTGTCCAGGCCCCGGGTGGTGCAGTCTATTTTGGTAATTATTTATTCACTGGGTGGTACCAGGCCAAAATGCACTAGAGGGACTAAATATGCACGGATTATATATCCGATGTCCCGACGATCTAGAAGTCGTATTAAAATACGATTGGTATAGTTTTACCTACCATAAATCGCATGAGTCGGTTTGACATGATCACATGCTTCCCGACACATGTGAAATATGGATTCTAGTCTAATAAATTTATTTTAAGGGTAATAATTTATTAGAATTTTGTAATTATAAACTAAAATTGGAATTTGTTCTTAATTTGTAGATGTCGAAATCTGTAATTCCGTTTTATACCCCTGAGGAATCCCTAAGACTCATCAACTGTAAATGGAAGCTTACAGGCCAAAATTTTCCAGTTTGGAAAATGCACCTTGACAATGTCTTGCGTGCACAGGGTAAGCTGTATGTTCTGGAAAAACCTGTTTCACGACCAGAGAATAATTCTCCCGAGAGGGATTTTACTCAGTACTTTAAATATCTGGCAGATGAATCGGATGTAATGTCCATTCTGATTTTCTCAACATCACCCGAGTTCACGGGAGATTTAAGAGTTAAATCATGTCACCAGGTTGTGAAAGATATAGAGAACCAGTTATGTCTCTATAAGCACACAGGTAAACTTCTGATCATGCAAGAGGTCTTTTCACTGAAGCTGAAAAAGGGTCAGTCAGTTAAAGACCATCTTATTGAAATGAGAAGGCTCTTTAAATGTTTATCGCGTTTGGGGTACAAGATGACTCAAGAAGAGTTAGTGTACCTCATGTGGTTTTCCCTCACGAAAGAGATTCAAGGCACAGCTAGTGCCTATATGAAGGAACCAAAGAAGGACGTGGATAAAGTTCATGAAGATATTCTGGCCAGTTTAGAACCAGTACCGGAACCTGCTAATCTCATGGACACTGATGTGATTGATGAGCTGGGAGTAGAGATGCACAAAAAAACCGGTTCTCGGGGACCTGATCGAAAAACCCGAAACCGGTTCTCCCCAAAACCGGTTCTGGCATACCCGGTTCGGGTCTCACCAGACCCGGTTCTGGGGATCGGTTCTCTCCTTTCTAGCCGGATCGGTTCTGAGACCGGTTCTGAGACCGGTTCTCCAGACCCGGTTCTGGACCCGGTTCTCAGACCCGGTTCCGGACCCGATTCGTAGACCTGATTTGCCAAGATGATTTATATATGCTTTAACCCAAATCCATCTCAAATCTTACTCCCATCCCATGGCTTCCCTTACCCAAAGTCATAAAATTACTCCCATGGCTGCCAAAGACCTCTGCTTCAAATCTCTCTCCACCACCACCACCACTGAAACCGCCAGTCTCTGCCGCCGTACATGAACTCGTCGGCGATGATTCATCCAAGGAGTGACGCCGCCGTACACGAAATCGCCGGCGATGATTCATCCAAGGAGTGACACTGCCGTACACGAACGGATGTAGCAGAAGGAGTGAGCTCCGGCGATTCTTTGTCTTCCTCTTGACTATGTACATAGGGTAGGGGGTTTTGGTTTTAATCTGATCTTCGTCCATGGAATGAAACAGATCTGATTGTTTATTTTGATTTCTAGAAAATGTAGGGTATTTAGAACCGGTTCTTGGAACCGGTTTTTTAGACCCGGTTCGGTTCTTACCCGGAACCGGTTCTATCGGGTAGGGTTTTTTGGGTTCAGAACCGGTTCTTACCCGACCCGGTTCTTCTCAGACCCGGTTCTTGTTTTGGGCCAAAAAACCGGTTCGGTTCCGGACCCGACCCGGTTCAGTTCCGACCCGACTTTTGTGCATCTCTAGCTGGGAGATCTGAGTTGCCCAGAATGTGGCAGCGAGGACATTTGCGAGCACTCGATGAATATCGACCAGATAGAGATCGGTTTACCCGATGCTCCAGGTATCTTTATGATAGATTGCTTAATCACTTCTTATGAATCATGGGTAATTGATACAAGCAGTGGTAACCACATTTGTAATCATTTACAGGGATTCACTAGAAGAAAGACTTTGAGGAAGGACCGTTCGAACCTACGAGTTGGCGAAGGCACTCCACTGATTGCTGAAGCTGTAGGATCTTATAGTCTTAGTTTACCCTCGGGTCTAGTTTTGGAACTGGATAATTGTTATTATATTCCAAATATGATTAAGAATGTTTTGTCTTTTGATTTGTTAGTAGACCAAGGTTTTTATTACAAATACGATTATAAAATGATTTCTGTCTTTAAAAATAATATCTTCTATTTTAAAGCAACACCTGTGAATGGTCTATATACAGTAAATCTGCAAGACAACAGTAGTGAAATCTATCATATAAGTAAACGATCCAAGGACATTGAGGATCAAACTTACCTCTGGCATTTAGGCGACATAAACAAGAAACGCGTTGAACTACTCCTAAAAGGAGGTTTTCTTGGAACTTTCAATTATAAACCTTTTGATAATTGCGAGTCTTGTTTATCTGGCAAAATGACAAAGCAACCTTTCAACAAGGAAAATGAAAGGGCTACTGACTTATTAGAAATAATTCACACAGATGTGTGTGGACCATTTAGTTATCCTTAGCTTGAAGAGCCATGGAATAGAAAGGAGGATCACAAGATTTTTCTAAGAAGAAAATGAGAGCTTGTATCTGCTCTGATACCACTTGTTGGTCCCAAGTAGGTGACCTTCAAGCTAGGATAGTGTTTGGGATTATAGAAGGGGGGGGGATGAATATAATCACACAATTTTTCACTTTTAAATTCTTGTTATATTAACAATATGAATTTACAGATTGTTGCGGAAATAGAAAAGACAAATAGTCTAAACTAAACAATCTAAGTTCTTTCACTATGCACTAAGTGAGAAGATGTAAGAAAGAAGATAGAGGGTAATAAGAGAGAAAGGACTTGAGTATTTTTGGATGCAGAAGAGGTATGGAGAAAATCTTCTCCACGTCCAATTTATACTCCATGCATTAAATGCATGCAGACCTACTTGTGTGACGTGTCACGCTGTAGTTGGTCTGTTGTACTATTTACTATAAACAAATACTTTTTGCATGGTGTGCAAAAGGAGTATGTTTACAAACAGTTGCCTTGAGGTCTGATAAGTACGGAGGGAATAGTAAAGAGACTGTCCTTATGTACTTTTATGTCAGTAAAGGCGGATAATCCTTTTGTGCATTAGATTAAGACATTTTTCTAATCCTTCAGGAGCAGGATACTGATCAGTGACTAGGGTCCTGATACTGATGAAGTTCAGGGTCACTTGTATCCTGTTGAGTCTTCAGGATGTCATACGATATTGAGCAGCCTGCTATCACTGAATTCCGTCTTCAGATCACGAGCATGCTGTTCCTGTCATCAGCTATTTCTTCGACGTCGCTGATGGTTCTTTGTGTATGATCTTAATGTCTTCAGGAGGTCTTCACTTCAGTGGATAGGATCAGTCGACTGCAGAACAGACTCGTTCGTCTCCTGATCCTGATCCTGATTACTATAAAAATAAGTTACAGCATAAGTAACATGGAATAACACTGAACAGACTCAGTGATAATTCCTCAAGCTATAACGGAAGCAAAAACCTATTCACTAAGTAAAGATTCAGGATCATTATCATTTCATCAGGTCTTAGGAGAGCTGGATCAACAATCTCCCCTAAATGATAATGATAAGACAACAGAGAAATTGTCTAAGTCTAGAAAGAAAAAAAATTTCTAAGTCTAGATAAAACAGTAGGAAATAGAACTCATAAAGGTACATGTCCCATTTACTGTTTTGAGGGATCTTTTTCAGTACTATGATGGAATAAAGTACAATGCACTGAATTGCATTTTCATTAATCTCAATCAGGTTACAAGAGTAAAGAAAATACAAGAGTACATAATTGAAGTACTGAAAGCAAAATTTACAAAACTATTCTAACTATCAGAGTCTTCGCTAAATTCTTCAGTCTTGACTACGATTGGAACAGGAGTGTTGCTGAAGGCGAGTCGATGATCGAGTATGGCTCTGACAGTGCGAATAATCTCTTTATTATCTTGGTTTTTCTTGTCTCTTTGAGCAGTGAAGAGAACAGAAACCAAGTGTTCATATGGTGCTTTGTGTAGCTCACTGAAACGCTGAAAGCGTAGGATCTTTGAGTTGTCGCTTACACAAATACCATGAACAGGTTCTCTGATGACTTGTCCTTCAGAGAGAGAGACTCCTAAAGGGAGTGAAAGATCAAGCATCGAGAGATCCAGAGGCTTGACAACCATCCTGGGCATGCAGGGAGTTGGCCTTCTTGTTGAGGTGCCTGCAGATCTTCGAATAGGTTGCTGAGGTAGGACTGAAGAGTAGTGGAGCAGGTCATCAGGTATTTCCGTTGTCCTTCTGATGCGTGCAATAAGTCCTTCGATGACTTCTTCTACTTCAGCCCGATAGTTCTTGTTGGCTTTGGGAAGTAGGGATCTGATTTCGTTCCACTCTGACAAGTTGTAACGATCTAACTTGTCCAGAGTGTGTTGCACGTCCTTGACTCCTGAGCGTTTGACGGTGATCCATGTTTTTGCTCTTTTGCCGCGAGTTCGGCTGAGATGGATTCCAGAGATAGCAGCACCATGTTTTCTTAGGTGTAGACGATCTCTGCACCAGTCAAGCTCAGCGTTTACTTCTTCAGTCTGTTCCTTTGTATTTTTGTTGAAGACCTTCAGAGCAGCCTTCTGTGCAAGAATAGGATCTGCACTTATTTCAGCATCTTCATCCACAAAATCTGATGCAAGCCTTCGGGCGGCTTGAGCAGAGAGGAAGGCTTCCTTCTGCTTTTTATTGTGCTCCTCCTGAGCCTGTATAGCAGCGTTGTATTCTTCTTGTGATAGATAGGCGAACTCGGAGTCACAAGAGGTACGAAGAGGAATTTTTACTCTTGTACTCTCGAGTCGCTCTATCACGGCGTCTAAACGCCCATCCCTGTTGACAATAGCAGAGTTGTCAGGGTAATTCTCACCTTCAGATCTAGGAGAGTTAGAGGGAGGAGATCTGGGAGAAGAGGCAGGGGTAGAGAAGTCATCAGAGATGAATTCATCATCTGATGAGAGGCAAATGGTTTCAGGAGGGGCTCGGATTTCAGGGGTTCTAGAAGAGGATGCTTCAGGGTTAAAGCGGGTTGGTCTATAAGGAATGGTTTCAGTGTTTAGGGGTGTTACTCTGAAAGTCATTCTGCTTAATTCAGCTCTTGTCTGTTCTGATGGACTATTCTCCATGAGGCGAATAATCTCACCAGTGACAGAGCCAAAGTTCACATCCTGAAAGTCAGAGTTTTCTTGGTTTTCAGGCTCAGAGGTTTGTTTAGGAGAAGAATGGGGTGTTGGTTCAGGGGTAGGTTGTTTTGGTGGTTGGTAGACAACCATTTGTAGGTTGTTTATTAGAGAGTCATCAGAGGAGGTGTCGAGGTTTATGGTTTCAGGTGCAGGTTTAGGTTTAAGGAGAGAAGAGATTGGTTGGTTATCAGAGGATGAGGGAGAGGATGGTAATAGTAACGTACCAGGTGCACCGAGGTCTCTCCCCTGAGATTGTGCAGGCCCTGGAGTGGGCGTTGGGGTTGCAGCCTTCTCGACGAAGATATCGTCGTCTTCATCATCATCTTCATCTTCTTCATCTTCCTCGTTCATTCCCCCTTGTTCGTTGGTTCTCCAGTTGGTGGAGGGGGAATAAACGGACTGGTCTCTAGGCTGTCTCTCCCCCTCAACAGGTGCCTGGACTAAGGCGGCTGTTGATAAGTTCCTCTGGAGGAGAGAGGCCATGTTGCTAAGGACTTTGCGCGAGATGAAGGAAGAGGAGATCAGGGAATGCAAAACATCCCTGTCTGCAGTGGTGAATGATGGAGGCGGTGCAGGAGCAGAGGTGAGGGCGTTGACAGCAGTGGTGAGGCCAGTCACCTGCTCCTGGAGGGCGCGGAGGCCTGCTTCCTGAGCATCCAACCTCTGAACCACTGTTGATTGGAAAGTGGTGAGAGAGTTGGTGCTGTTGTTGATGGTGGTGGAGAGTGCAGGCAGAGCAGAGGCCTTCAGGTCATCAATAGATGCCTGAAGGTTGTTGGAGGAGGTGGCCACTTGTGAGACCTTGTCATGGATGTTATCCAGACAAGGAATCGTAAGGGTAACAGCCGTAGGCGGCGGAGTGGCGGCGACGGCGGCGGCAGTGGCGTTGGCGGCGGCGGCTTCAGCGGTACTGGCAGCGGCCTTTGCAGCGGCAAGCTCCAGTTCCAACGCCTGGAGGCGTGTCTGGTGCTCGTCCTCCTTCTGTTGGAGAGCTGTGCGTGCCTCCTGCAATTGTCGTTCAGCGGACTGCCGACGTAGCTCAGCTGCATTCAGCTGACGCTCGGCGTCCGTGAAGACAAAGTCATTGAAGGGGTCATCCTGATGAAGTTGGGGATGCCCTTCAGTGGCTGCTCCTAAAGAACCTGTAGACAGAGTAGCTAAGTGAGTACTAGAAGACTCATTAGCTTTCATAAAAGAAGAGACAGTAATATTTTGCTTAAAAGTATTACCTGAGGCTAGGAGGGTATCAGAGCGATTACCCCCCATGTTCTCTGAGTGTTCGAGGTGAACAACCTCAGGTTCTTGTTGTACAGGAGCAGAGATGGAAGCATCTGCAGGTGAAGAAGTTTTAGATAAAGGAGATGGTTTATTAAAGAGTTGAGGCAGGGTAATATAGTATTTCTTACCAGCCGCCTGTTTCTTTTTCTTCTGCTCCTTCGACTTGGCGCGTTTTGGAGGAGGTGGAGGAGTGGCAGAAGAAGGTTGGGGGCGCTTCTGGAGCGCAGATGAAGTGTTTGCAGCTGGGGAAGTCAGTATGGGGTTAGCTACTGACATAGCATGCAGAGAAATAGAAGAATGGGGTTTGGAAGAGAAGAGAGAGTACATACCTTCAGTGGGAGAGGTGGAGTGCTCTTCATCCTCCTGAACTGGTTCAGGAAATACCAGAACAGTGGAGAGAGGGACGTCGTCAGGTTTTGGAGCAACCTGATCCAGGAACTTAGGCCCGAGGGCGTAGTTGTTGGAGTTCCCGATTTTGGGGTAGTTTGGCCCCATATGCAGTTCCAGGACTGCCGAGAAGAATCTGGTGAAGGCGACGTTGACGACCCGCTTCGTGTTCCTGACCTTCTTGACCATGTCCTCCCATATGCAGCGAGCATAGTCAAACTCGCGATTTTTGATCGCTGAGAAGACCATGTGCTGAATCACGGTGGGGAACTGCTCCGTGCTTCCTGTCTTGCCAGATAAGCACAGGCCAAACGTATTCCATATATAATAGAATGTAGCGTTCAGGCCTGTCTTATGGACAGTCGCAGCAGTCTTGGGAAGCATGACGCCATCCTTCACAGGCCATCTGTAGCCAATGGCGTCCAAGAACTCGATGATTTCGTCGGAGGTAGGAGCAGGAGGGAAGCGTTTCTTCTTTGGGAAGTTCAGTACGTTCCTCAGAGTTCCGAAGCCAAAGGAAATGATATTTTCCTTGATCTGGAACTGGATGACCTCCCTTAGGACACCTTTGGAGTTCCTTTCCTTAGCAACTGTGGCAGTAGACCATAGTTGTTGCAGCATCGGTTTGTTCGGCTTCGGGTCTATTGTAAAAGCCGTCTTCAGGGGGCTGCTCAGGAGGAAGTTCTTAGCAGGCAGCAGATATTCTTTGCCTTCTGGAATGTCAAACAGGCCAACGACGTTGTTCTGCTTGAACTGTACGTCGTGCTGCGGAATTACGATCGGCAGGCTTTCAGTAGCGGTTTGCAGAGGTGTAGCTTCGGAAGAGAGTTGGGCGTCCAAGGAGGAAGTAGTAGCAGCCATCCTGTTAAACACAAAAATAACATATGTGGATGATTAAAGATCCAAAATATGCATTTTTCTTCATTTTTCAATGAACACAGAATATGTTCATAAAAATGGTGAAATCCTTTATACTTGGAATGGATTAGATACCAAAATTCACAAAAGGAATGTGTTTTGGTATTAAAAAGAAACTTTTATTTTGATGAGAAGATATCAAAATAAGAGTTTATGATTTTTCTTAAAAGAAATAAGAAATTCATATAAAATGTTTTAACAAAAATCTCAGAAGATTTTGGGAAAAACTAAGATCAAACGAAGTGATCTTAGGGTTTTTGGAAGAACGTATACCAGAATAAGTTGTTTATTTGAAAAAAAAAGAGCCAACTTACAATGTGGAAAGAACAAAGAAAAAGAGACACTTACGATGATCTTGTGTAAAGGAAAGTGATGAGTGTTCTTAGTGTTCTTGAGAGAAAACTTGTTCTTGCTTTTTCTTGCTAGATTGCTTAGAGAGAATTTGTGAGCGTAAAGAGTGTGAAGGATTACGAGTGAGGTTTTTATACCTCGTGGTAGGAGAGAGAAAATGGATGAGAGAGAAAAGAGCGGCTTAATTCAAACGTAATGATGAATAAAGGAGGTTCTACGCGCGTTCACGCGCCTGACACACGTAGTGGGGAACAGGAAACGTCCCATTACGTGGCAGTGCAGATGAAAAGTTTGTTTTATTTGAAAAGATAAAAACCGCCTTTTCAGGGGATGATTCCATTTTGGTGAAAGAAATGTTTTATAGGAATCAGAGTACTTATCAGATAAGTACTGTTTTGGGAAAATCCTCTTATCACATTTAATGCGATAAGGTTTCAGGAGCAGAGGGAAGAAATACTTACCTGAGAATCATCAATATTCGGATATTGAACAAAGATTTTGTAAGTACTGAATAGAGTCATCCTCTGATGAGAGTTAGTTCAGGAGTTGTTAAAGAAAGAGTCCTGAGAATGATTATTCTATAGAATTTAACAACTGTTTGTCCTGATAAACTTCAATCATCAGGATTTAACATCCCAAGTTCACTGATGAGCATATTAAAACGCGTCACATTCAGTGGTTTGGTAAAGAGGTCAGCAAGCTGATATTCAGTAGGGACAAAATGGAGTTCAATATCACCATTCATCACATGATCCCTGATGAAGTGATATCTCACTTCAATGTGCTTTGTCTTGGAGTGTAAGACAGGATTATTGGCGATGGCTATTGTTGAGGTATTGTCACAGTAGATAGGAATTTTAGAAAGTTGTATGTCATAGTCCTGAAGTTGATTTCTCAGCCACAGGACTTGAGCACAACAGATTCCTGCTGCAACATATTCAGCTTCAGCAGTTGATGTGGACACAGAGTTCTGCTTCTTGCTAGTCCAACTCACCAACTTGCCACCTAATAGGTGACAGCCACCAGTAGTGCTTTTCCTGTCGATCTTACATCCTGCAAAGTCACTATCAGAATAAGCTGTTAGATCGAACCCTGAATCCTTGGAGTACCAAAGACCCAGATTAGGAGTTCCCTTCAGATATCTGAAGATCCGCTTTACAGCGGTCAGATGGGATTCTTTGGGTTCAGCCTGATAACGAGCACATAGACATGTAGAATACATGATATCAGGGCGACTAGCTGTAAGATACAGCAGAGAGCCGATCATTCCTCTGTAGAGAGTCACATCGACCGATTTCCCTTTGGAATCCTTGTCAAGTGTCAGAGGAGGAGCCATTGGAGTCTTCATCGGTGTACAAGATGTGAGATCAAATTTCTTCAGCATCTCATGTACATATTTACCTTGATTGATGAAAATTCCCTTTTCAGATTGCTTGATCTGAAGTCCTAAAAAGAATGTTAGTTCACCCATCATAGACATTTTATATTCAGATTTCATGAGCAACTCAAACTTTTCGCAGAGTTTGGGATTTGTGGATCCAAAGATAATGTCATCGACATATATCTGGACAAGAAGGATATGCTTAGGATATTTCTTTAGAAATAAAGTGCTATCGATCTTTCCACGCACAAAACCTTTAGAGAGAAGAAAGGTTGAGAGGGTATCATACCAGGCACGAGGAGCCTGTTTTAACCCATAGAGAGCCTTGTTTAACTTGTTGACGTGATCAGGGAACTTAGGATCTACAAAACCAGGAGGCTGAGCCACATAGACTTCTTCATTAAGTTTTCCATTCAGAAAGGCATTTTTAATGTCCATCTGATAAACCTTGAAGTTCATATGTGCTGCAAAAGCTAGGAAGAGTCGAATTGCTTCGAGCCTAGCAACAGGAGCAAAGGTTTCATCGTAATCAATGCCTTCTTCCTGCCTGTATCCCTGAGCCACAAGGCGAGCCTTGTTTCGAATAATCGTACCAATCTCATCAAGTTTATTTCGAAAAATCCACTTGGAACCAATGATAGTACGTTTTCGAGGCCTAGGGACGAGAAGCCAGACATTGTGTCTGATGAACTCTGCTAGCTCTTCCTGCATGGCTGAGACCCAGGCAGGATCACGCAAAGCATCATCTATTTCTTTAGGTTCATTTTCAGAGATAAAATTTACATAAAGACAGACGTTACCAGATTGGCGTCGAGTTTTAATGCTAGATGAGGGATTACCAAGAACTTGATCAATGGGATGATCCTTGGTCCATCGAAGAGCAGGTGGCTGATACACCTGTCCTGAAGTAGAAGCTTCATTTATTGATGGATCAGGGAGTAGATTTGTAGGAGTAGGCTCACTAATAGTGGTTTGAGAAAAGTCTTCACTGTTAGTGGGTTGATCAGGTTCAGATGGTATGATTTGGGTGATTGGAGTGGCATTTATCAGAGGTGGAGAGGATGTTTCAGTGGGTGGTATAGGAGGATCTTCTTCAAAACCATCAGGAAGGTCTTGAGGAGATGGATCAGCAATAGGAGGTTCAGGGATTTGAAAGAAAGAATCAGCCCACTGATTGATTTCAGAATTATCATTTGGGTGAGGGAAAGTAGGACCCGATTCATCAAACTTGACATGAATCGTTTCCTCTATGGCTTGTCTACGTTTGTTGAACACACGGTAGGTTTTAGAAATGGATGAGTATCCAAGGAAAATTCCATCATCAGACTTGGAATCGAACTTTCCAAGGTTATCTTTGTTGTTCAGGATGTAGCAGACACAACCAAAGATATGGAGATGTTCGATAGAGGGTCTCCTGTTACGAAAGAGTTCGTAAGGGGTTCTTCTGAAGCGCTTTACTATCAGGGATCGGTTCTGGGTATAGCATGCTGTGTTAACAGCTTCTGCCCAGAATTGAGTGGCAAGGTTGGCTTCACTCAGCATTGATCGTGCAGCTTCAATCAGGGTTCTGTTTCGTCTTTCAGCAACACCATTTTGCCGAGGAGTTCTCACAGATGAGAAGTTCTGAGAGATACCTTTCTGATCGAAGAAGGTTTCCAGGGTACTGTTTTTGAATTCAGTTCCGTGGTCACTCCTGATTGATCGAACAGTAAGGTTGTTGAGTCTTTCCATCTTCCTGACGAACAGAATGATTTCTTCAGGAGCATCACTCTTGGCACGAAGAAAGAATACCCAAGTGTATCTGGAATATTCATCAACTATTACCAGAGTGTATTTCTTTCCAGCAATGGATTGGACGTTGACTGGTCCAAAGAGATCCATGTGGAGAAGTTGTAGTGGAGAGCTGATGGAGGAAATTTGCTTGGACTTGAAACTAGCCCTGGTCTGTTTTCCTTTTTCACATGCTGAACAAAGAGACACCTTTGTGTAGCGAAAGTCAGGAAGACCAATGACCAGGTTGTCAATGCAGAGTTGATTCAGCGTCTTGAAGTTGAGATGAGATAGACGCTTGTGCCATAGCCAATTTGTATCAGTGGAAGCACGGGATACAAAACAGAAGTTGTCAGTGGAGGTGTTCATGTTGATGATGTAGATGTCTGCTCGTCTAACACCAGTGAGAATGACTTCCTTTCTTCTGTTCTTGACTTTGCACTTTTTCTTAGAGAAAGAAACTTTGTGATTCTTATCACACAGTTGACTGATGCTCAGAAGATTATGCATCAGGCCTTCAACATAAGCAACTCTTTTGAAAGTAGTTACTCCGTTGGTCAGTGTGCCATACCCTCGGGTTTGGCCTTTACCGTTTCCGCCAAAGGTCACATCAGGACCTCTTTCTTCACGGTAGTTAGAGAGGACAGATTTAGAACCAGTCATATGTCGAGAGCATCCACTGTCCAGGTACCAGATGCCCTTATCCTGTAAAATTTAGAGTTTAAGTTTTTCTTGGTACCCATAGAACTATGGATCCAGAATTATCAGTAGGACTGGTGGAGTCAGTGGCAGCCTTAACTGATTTATCAGTTCTTGAGGCTGGAGTCTTGACTGAAGGAACAGTCTTGACAACCTTCTTTCCTTTGACTGATTTCTCAGTCTTGGGAACCTTCTTTACCTTAGCTGATTTTTCAGCTTTGGTAGCATCAGGACACTTACTCGCAATATGGTCATTTAATCCACAGTGATAACATTTGCGATATTGAAAGCGTTTAGTGTGGTCCATAAAGTTTTTGAACTTTAGGTGAGCAGGACCAGCACCAAGTATGCCTTTAGCATTGGACATTGGAGGAATTGGCTTCTTCTCCTGAGTCTTTTGCTTCAGGTCAATCTTCAGTCTGGGAGCATGATTTTGAGAGAAAGATTTTGATCCTGAGACTGAAGGACCACCACCCAGAACTTTGTTCTTGGGTTTAGGACTCTTGGTCTTTGAAGGTGTTACAGTCTTAGATTTTTCCTTGACTGTGTTCTTTTTGCTCTTAGGAGCACCTTCAGAGTGTGTGTTAGAAGAAGAAGGGATATTTTCAGAAGCATTAGGAATGGGAATAGAAGAGACAAATTTTCCAAATTTGAGCATGGAACTTTCATACTTAGTTTCTTCATACGTATATCTATGAGTGAATCCAAGACCTCTTTTGCTTTTGTCAGATCTCCCTGAAGCTAATACTTCATCAACTTTTTCAGAGGCGTCACTCCATCCTTTGATGGTGACTTTTTCAGCATTTAATTGAGCAAGGGCTTTTTCTTTGGCAGCAAGAGCCATTTCTCTTTCAATACAGAGAGTTTTATTTACAGTGACCTGGTCCTTATAATTTTCTTCCAAAATGGTAAGCTGTTTTATTTTTTCTTGACATTCTTTGAGTTGTCCTCTAAGATCAATATTCATTTTTTCAGCAGAGGTTTTACCATTAAGGGCTTTGTAAAGATCGAGAGTGACCAGGTCCAACTGAGTTAAGCTTTCAAGAGGGATGAGAGGAATAGGTACCTGACTGGAAGAATCAGTCGCAGAGGTGGAAGCTTCAGGAGTTGTGGAAGAAGAAGCTTCAGGAGCCTGAGTAGGAGTTTCTTCAGGGACCTCTTCTATCTTAGCCATGAGGGCTAAGGTAGGTTCCTCAATAATGGCCATCAGTGCCACTTGAGTGTCTTCCTCATCAGATGAGTCATCAGAGGAGACATCATCCCAGTCGCAGTCTTCTGCGATTAAACCTTTGCCTTTGCGCTGAGTTTTCATCTTTTTGTATTTTTCTTTCAGACGCTGGTATTTGGGATTCTTGGAAGAAGATTTAGCAGAGGAGGGAGCAAACTGACTTTTCCTGTACCTGCAATCATTAGCAAAGTGTCCTTTGCCCTGACAGTTGTAGCAGATAGCAGTAGCCTTATCAACAGGGTCTGATTTAGGCTTGTCAGTAATAGTAAGATGTTTCTTTTTGTGGAAGTTTCCCTTTTTGGCAAACTTCTTGAAAGATCTGGTTAAAAGAGCAAGAGATTCATTGAATTCAGGATCTTCTGACATGTCAGAGTCAGAAGATTCTAATTCGGTAATAGTTACTGAAGAAGAAGTGGCAACAGTAGGAACTGAGTCAGAGACCAATGCAACAGAGTTGCTTTTGGTGTCTTTAGAGTCTCTTATGAGATTCTTTTTCAGTTTCTTCTGTTGTTCACGGTTAAGAAGAATACCGTACAGCTCACTTAATGTGAGTGTCTTTATGTCCTTTGACATAGTTAAGCAGGAGGTGTAAATTTCCCAATGTTCAGGAAGAGCTTCCATGAACTTGGTAACCACCTCAGAGTTAGAGTAGGTAGTACCGATAGTCTTCAGATCAATCAGAAGACAGTTGAATCTCTGATGTAGCTGGGAGAGAGTTTCATCTTTTTGATGAATAAAGCTTTCATACTGTCGAACCAAGAAAATCTTTCTTGATTCCATGAGGACAGCAGTGCCCTCGTATTGAACACACAGAGTGTCCCATATCTCCTTAGCAGAGCGAAGGTGACAGACAGAGTGGAATACATCGTCAGGAAGTGACATGGCAATGAGAGACCTAGCCTTAGTGTCAATGTTGACCAGGCGTCTGTCTTCATCATTCCAGTCAGTTACGGGCTTCACCAGCTGCCTTTCAGGTACAGCTGGTTGGCCAGCAGCAGCAGGAATGGGGTGGACGGTTTGTGTAGGCACATGTGGTCCATTTTCCAGAAAGTATGGAATCTGGGGATCAGAACCAGAGAGAAAGAGTTCCATCCTGGTTTTCCAAAGAGAGAAGTTATCCTTGTTAAACCTAGGAGGCTTTCCAGCAGAGCCGGTATCAAAGTAGTTATCCTTAGCTTGAAGAGCCATGGAATAGAAAGGAGGATCACAAGATTTTTCTAAGAAGAAAATGAGAGCTTGTATCTGCTCTGATACCACTTGTTGGTCCCAAGTAGGTGACCTTCAAGCTAGGATAGTGTTTGGGATTATAGAAAGGGGGGGATGAATATAATCACACAATTTTTCACTTTTAAATTCTTGTTATATTAACAATATGAATTTACAGATTGTTGCGGAAATAGAAAAGACAAATAGTCTAAACTAAACAATCTAAGTTCTTTCACTATGCACTAAGTGAGAAGATGTAAGAAAGAAGATAGAGGGTAATAAGAGAGAAAGGACTTGAGTATTTTTGGATGCAGAAGAGGTATGGAGAAAATCTTCTCCACGTCCAATTTATACTCCATGCATTAAATGCATGCAGACCTACTTGTGTGACGTGTCACGCTGTAGTTGGTCTGTTGTACTATTTACTATAAACAAATACTTTTTGCATGGTGTGCAAAAGGAGTATGTTTACAAACAGTTGCCTTGAGGTCTGATAAGTACGGAGGGAACAGTAAAGAGACTGTCCTTATGTACTTTTGTGTCAGTAAAGGCGGATAATCCTTTTGTGCATTAGATTAAGACACTTTTCTAATCCTTCAGGAGCAGGATACTGATCAGTGACTAGGGTCCTGATACTGATGAAGTTCAGGGTCACTTGTATCCTGTTGAGTCTTCAGGATGTCATACGATATTGAGCAGCCTGCTATCACTGAATTCCGTCTTCAGATCACGAGCATGTTGTTCCTGTCATCAGCTATTTCTTCGACGTCGCTGATGGTTCTTTGTGTATGATCTTAATGTCTTCAGGAGGTCTTCACTTCAGTGGATAGGATCAGTCGACTGCAGAACAGACTCGTTCGTCTCCTGATCCTGATCCTGATTACTATAAAAATAAGTTACAGCATAAGTAACATGGAATAACACTGAACAGACTCAGTGATAATTCCTCAAGCTATAACGGAAGCAAAAACCTATTCACTAAGTAAAGATTCAGGATCATTATCATTTCATCAGGTCTTAGGAGAGCTGGATCAACAGGAATAAATGCAAATTCCAGTGGGCAAATACTACAACAATGAGTAGTATTAGTTTATCAACAACTTGTTTCACCATCTATTTTGAAAGGATCCTGTCAGATTCTCATCATTGTACCATTATTTAGCTTTTACCCCACATGTCTGTGTGGTATCAGAACTAGTGATTGGTGACAAATAATGCTTTCAAAATATATGGACAAACAAATGTCTTTGTTAAAAATCACCCTATCGGGCCGATTCCCATATCATTCAAGTTGGATTGTTTTAAGTGACTTATATCTAAGCCACTACAGTTTAACACCTTGACTAGTGTCCAACTCGTCGAGATTTTCATTTTGAAATAACAAAGTTAGCATCTATGTCTAGACTACTTCCCATATCATTCGCCATTACGTGCAATCAAATGGTTCATGTCTGAATCCACCGGCACTTTAACACTTTTCAAGTGATCATGTCGTCAAGAAGTGTTTGATCTTTTATAAAACTTGGAATGAAATGGTGAAACGTTATTATTGAGAAACAACGTCCACCTTCATTTGATTAAAAACCCCACTTATATAGTCTCACACCCAAGCTAAAGAGATTAGCTACCCATTACTCTAAAGTAAATTGCGGTAATCATAAATGACATGAAAGTAAATTGCGTAAATTAAAGAGCGATAAGTAAAATGCAGAAAGTAAATTGCGATAAGTAAATGACTAAAATTAAAGTGCAAGTAAATAAAGTGCAATACTAGAAATAAAATAAAATGCAAGACTTGTAAAAGTAAAGGGAGAGAGTATTTGTTTTCCAAAAGATTTCCTAAAATAAGCTTTAACTACTACTACTAATACTACTACTACTTGTTACTTCCAGCTTCTTTTAAAAGACTATCCCACCACCTCCTTTTATACTAAAGGAAGTGGCAACAAAACAAACTTACAACTATAGATGACTAGTAAAAAAAGGTAACAAAAGTCAAAAGACCCAACAACTACACCATACCCTTTGTAACAAAAAGTCTTGAGATGTAATGGTGTTTCAAAAGTTGGGGGCTACATTAAATACTAATGTTTCTCACAAAATAAGACTGGATTTTAAACATAAATTTCCCAAAAATCCGGATTTTGATCTGCTCCTAGCAATATTTGGTGATCCGAAAGAGCTTCAACACTTGAGCTGTCCAGTCCTTGATGCTGCAGCATTCATGTAGCATTGGCATCTGCACACAAAAAGAAATACATATTAGTCTAATAATTAAGCTAAAAACAGGTAAATCGTTCCTTATCTTCATGCATTGAATAAAGTGAAAATAAGATACTAAAATGACTAAATTTGTGGGGTAAATATGAAAGTCTAATAAAAAAATGTAAAATAAAGTGACTTTTATACAAATACGCAACGCGTATCACTAGGATATCCAGAACCACCGTGGGATATTATTTCTACAACCCTGAAGAGAACAAAGTCTTTGTTGCTCGAAATGGAAAATTTCTGGAAGAAAAGTTTCTCAGCTCTGGGAACACCAGAAAGGATGTAGATCTACAGGTAGTAGACGAAGAAAACACTACACCAATTGTTGAGCCAGAAATTCAACATGAGAATGTTGAACCTCAATCAGAACCAATTGAGGAAGTGCAAACACAGGACCTTCGTAGATCCAGTAGGGTAAGAAAGAACCAGATAGGTATCTTGGGTTTCTAGTCTCTCAGGATAGCGGAGACTTGAATGAACCAACATCCTATGGAGAAGCTGTGTCAGGCAATGAGTCTGAACAATGGCAGGAAGCCATGAAGGCCGAGATGCAATCCATGTATGACAACCAAGTTTGGGAGTTGACTGATTTGCCACAACACTGTAGAGCTGTTGGACGCAAATGGGTTTTCAAGAAGAAAACCGACATGGATGGGAATGTACACACTTTCAAGGCCAGACTGGTCGCAAAAGGATTCACGCAAACTCATGGTATCGACTATGATGAAACCTTTTCACCAGTGGCCATGCTAAAGTCAATTAGGATTCTAATGGCCATTTCAGCGTACTTTAACTACAAGATCTGGCAAATGGACGTCAAAACAGTCTTTCTGAATGGAAAGTTAACAGAAGACGTCTATATGGAACAACCAGAGGGGTTTGAAGATCCTAAGAATCCTAACAAGGTGTGTAAACTGCTGAAATCCATTTACGGATTAAAGCAAGCATCTCGAAGCTGGAACTTACACTTTGATGAGCGAATCAAAGAATTTGGTTTCACCAAAAGTGAGTTCGAGCCGTGTATCTACACTAAGTTCAGTGGGAGCATAGTAACCTTCTTGGTCTTGTACGTAGATGATATTCTACTCATAGGAAACGATGTTCCAACTTTACAGAGTGTAAAGAGTTGGTTGAGCAAATGTTTCCAGATGAAAGACCTTGGAGAAGCCGCTTACATACTTGGCATAAAGATCTACAGAAATAGATCTAAACGGCTTATCGGACTTAGCCAAAGTACATACATTGATAAAATCCTGAAGAGATTCAGGATGGATGAATCCAAGAAAGGATTTATCCCGATGCAACATGGCATAGTGTTGAGTAAAACACAATGTCCCGTTTCTAGTCAAGATCAGGACAGAATGAAATCGGTTCCATATGCTTCAGCAATTGGATCGATTATGTATGCCATGCTATGTACCAGGCCCGATGTTGCTTACTCAGTAAGTGTTACGAGCAGATATCAACAGAATCCAGGAGAACCTCACTGGGTGGCTGTCAAGAACATTCTCAAGTATCTGAGAATAACGAAAGACATGTTCTTGGTCTTTGGAGGATCTGAGGATGAAATCAGCGTCACAGGATATTCTGATGCTAGTTTCTAGACCGACAGAGATGATTTTAGATCACAGTCGGGTTACGTCTTTACCCTAAACGAAGGCGCGATCTCGTGGAAGAGCTCGAAGTAGGACACGATTGCAGATTCAACTACAGAAATAGAGTACATTGCAGCATCTGATGCGGCAAAGGAAGCTGTCTGGCTAAGGAATTTTCTATCGGATCTCAGAGTGATTGCCAGTGTGTCTAGACCGATTGATATATTCTGTGATAACTCGGGAGCCGTGGCGCAAGCAAAGGAACCTAGAGAGCATCACAAGTCAAGACACGTGCTCAGAAAATATCACCTTATCCGAGAGATCATTGGAAGAGGGGATGTGAGAATATTCAAGATTCCAACAGAAGACAATGTCGCAGATCCGCTGACAAGGCCACTAGCAAGGGTGAAGCATGAGGCACATGCAAATTCCATTGGGATGCAGTACCTGGAAGCCAGTAGCTAGTTTTAGTTTATTAATTATTACTGTAGTTTAATTTTGAACAATACAATCATGTAAATTTTTACAGTGTGATAAAATGAATGGAGGTTTTATTTCATGATTGTTCTAAATTAACTATTTTTCGCATATTTAACGTATCCATGATTTTACAAAGTTTTGTATGAAATCTAAAATTCCGTAGCCACTTATTGAAATGGGAATTTCAATAGGGAGTTTAACACTATTATAAATACTTGATGATTTATTCGAAGTAGAGAATAAAAGCACAAGGGATGTGACCAAGTATTTATAGATACTCAACAGAGTGGTTGAGTATTGGAAGTGACCAGTATCAAGTCTGCTTCATGGAGCCTCAGTCATAAGCACTGACTTGATATGTTGTCCTTAGACCTAAGATACTTGGTTTGAGAACATGAGGACTGTTGTACTCTTAGCACGTCTTAACGCTGCACCGCGGCCATACGGGACGTTGTACTCCATGAGGACTGCTTCATGGAGCCTCAGTCATAAGCACTGACTTGATATGTTGTCCTTAGACCTAAGATACTTGGTTTGAGAACATGAGGACTGTTGTACTCTTAGCACGTCTTAACGCTGCACCGTAACAGGGCGGCCATACGGGACGTGACTAGATGCAGCGGAAGCCATGGATCCAAATGCAAGTAGTCAAGAAGGGATTTGCACCTCTTCCGAAAGAGAGATATTTCCGGGCCCCTTGACGATTAAGATTGGCAGAAAACGCGTGGCCACGCTCGGATAGAATAACAGATGTTATTTAGTAATATCCGTTACTGCAGGCAATCGAAATCAGAGTCAAGAAATACTTGATTTTAAGAAATGAATTCTCCACTCCATGTCTTAGAATCACTTTAGAAATATCGTGTGCAAAAGGAATGAACCTGTGTACAAATTCAAGCAAGAATTGTATCTCTGGATATAAGAGATCTTATAACCTGGTTAACCTAAGTGTCTGGCTAGGGACCTCCTTAGGCTAATGGTAACAGCACAGTTACATGTCTAGCACAAGTGGGAGTCTGTTAGGATTGTGTGCGAGACGGTAACAGGGTTACCGTGTCCAATGTTATAAGACACTAGTAGGTCACACCGCTGCACACCTAATTGAGAATTTGTGTGTAAGAGATAAATGAGAAGAGAGAAATAAATAATTATCAGTTAATAATTATTTACTAGTTTTAATTAATCAGTAAATTAATTAATTAAAGGATTAATTAATTAAGGAATTAATTAAAGGATTAATTAATTAAGGATAATTATAAAAGGAATTGCAATCTGATTAAAACACTGTCTTATTTTAACCTATAAATAAAGGGTTAAAGGCTTGATAATCAGTTGAATAATTCCTACGAAACTCTCTCTCTCTAACCGTCGGCTCTCTCTCTCTCTCTCTCACACGAGGATCGAATTTCGATCATTATCGGTGGTCTAGCAACCCTCTCGCGTGGTGTCAGTAGCGGTGTAACCCTACCAGCTGTCCGGATTTTTCGCGTTTTAAAGGTAACCCTCAAAAACACCTATGATTGTATCTGTGTGGTTTGGATTGGATCCGGCTCTTGGGGATTAGTTTTTGTTATCCGCTGCGCGTCTGTACGCTTCAATCCCCAACAGACAATACAACGACAGATGATCAAAGATCGAACCCTGTTGGTCCCAAGTAGGTGACCTTCAAGTAAGGATAGTGTTTGAGATTATAGAAGGGGGGGGTTGAATATAATCACACAATTTTCTCACTTTTAAATTCTTGTTTTAAAACAATATGAATTTACAGATTGTTGCGGAAATAGAGAAGACAATTAGTCTAAACTAAACAATCTAAGTTCTTTCACTATGCACTAAGTGAGAAGAGAATAAAGAAAGAAGATAGAGGGAAAAAGAGAGAAAGGACTTGAGTATTTTTGGATGAAGAAGAAGTATGGAGAACATCTCTTCACGTCCTATTTATACTCCATGCATTAAATGCATGCAGACCTACTATTGTGACGTGTCACAATGTGAGTGGTCTGTTGTACTATTTACTATAAACAAATACTCTTTGCATGGTGTGCAAAAGAGGATGTTTGTAAACAGTTGCCTTATGGTCTGATAAGTACGGAGGGAACAGTAAAGTAACTGCCCTTATGTACTATTGTGTCAGAAAAGGCGAGTTATCCTTTTGTGCATTAGACTAAGACATTGTTCTAATCCTTCAGGATCAGGATACTGATCAGTGACTAGAATCCTGAAACTAGGGAAGTTCAGGGTCACGTGTATCCTGATGAATCTTCAGGATGTCATACGATAGTGAACAGACTGCTATCACTGAGTTCCGTCTTCAGATCACGAGCATGCTGTTCCTGTCATCAGCTATTTCTTCGACGTCGCTGATGGTTCTTTGTGTATGATCTTAATGTCTTCAGGAGGAGGTCTTCACTTCAGTGGACAGGATCAGTAGACTGCAGAACAGACTCGTTAGTCTCCTGATCCTGATCCTGAAATCTATAAAATTAAGTTACAGCATAAGTAACATGGAATAACACTGAACAGACTCAGTGATAATTCCTCAAGCTATAACAGAAGTAGAAACCTATTCACTAAGTAAAGATTCAGGATCATTATCATTTCATCAGGTCTTAGGAGAGCTGGATCAACAATCTCCCCCTAAATGATAATGATAAGACAACAGAGTAATTGTCTTAATCTAGAAAAGTTAGAAATAAATCTAAGTCTAGAACTAAACAGTAGGAAATAGAACTCATAAAGGTACATGTCCCATTTACTGTTTTGAGGGATCTTTTTCAGTACTATGATGGAATGAAGTACAATGCACTGAATTGCATTCTCATTAATCTCATTAAAATATTACAAGAGTAAGGAAAATACAATAGTACATGATAGAAGTACTGAAAGAAAAAATTTCAAGACAACTAACTATCAGATTCTTCGCTAATGTATTCAGTCTTGACGCAAACAGGAACAGGAGTGTCGCTGAAGGCAAGTCTGTGATCAAGTATAGCTCTGACAGTGCGGATGATCTCTTTGTTGTCTGGATTTTTCTTATCTTGTTGTGCAGTGAAGAGAACTGTCAAAAGATGTTCATAGGGCGCTATGTGTAGCTCACTGAAGCGCTGAAAGCGTAGGATTGAGTTATTGCTAACACATATGCCATGAACAGGTTCTCTGATTACTTGTCCTTCAGATAGAGAGATTCCAGGAGGGAATGAAAGATCAAGCATCGAGAGGTCCAGAGGTTTAACAACCATTCTGGGAAGACAGGGAGTTGGTCTTCTTGTAGAGGTGCCTGCAGATCTTCGAACAGGCTGCTGAGATGAGAGTGGAGAGTGATGGAGCAGGTCATCAGGTATTTCGGTTGTCCTTCTGATGCGAGCAATAAGTCCTTCAATGACTTCTTCTACTTCAGCCCGATAGTTCTTGTTGGCTTTGGGAAGCAGGGATCTGATTTCGTTCCACTCTGACAAGTTGTAGCGATCTAACTTGTCCAGAGTGTGCTCTACGTCCTTTACTCCAGAGCGTTTGACTGTGATCCAGGTTTTACCAGGATTACCTTTCTTGCCTCTAGATCGGCGAAGATGGATTCCTGAGATGGCAGCACCATGTTTTCGGAGGTGTAACCGATCTCTGCACCAGTCAAGCTCAGCATTCACTTCTCCAGTCTGTATTTCAGCATTTTTGTTGAAGACCTTCAGAACCGCCTTCTGTGCAAGGATAGGATCCGCACTTATTTCAGCATCTTCATCTACAAAATCCGATGCAAGCCTTCGAGCGGCTTGAGCAGAGAGGAAAGCTTCCTTCTGCTTCTTATTATGCTCTAGTTGAGCCTGTACAGCCTCGTTGTACTCCTCCTGCGAGAGATAGGCGAACTCGGAGTCACAAGAGGTACGAAGAGGGATTTTTACTCTTGTACTCTCGAGTCGCTCTATCACGGCGTCTAAGCGCCCATCCCTGTCAATGGCAAAGGAACTGTCAGGGTAGTTTTCACCTTCAGATCTAGGAGAGTTTGAGGGAGGTGATCTGGGTGAAGAAGCAGGGGTTGAGAAGTCATCAGAGATGAATTCATCATCTGATGAGAGGCATATGGTTTCAGGGGTGGCTCGGATTTCAGGGGTTCGGGATGAAGAGGCTTCTTGGTTGAAACGGGTTGTAGGACGGGTAGAAATGGTTTCTTGGTTAAGGGGTGTGATCCTGAAGGTCATTTTAGCTAATTCAGCTCTGGTCTGCTCATTGGGACTATTCTCCATTAAGCGAATAATGTCACCAGTGACAGAGCCAAAGTTGACATCGTGAGTTTCAGGATCGGCTTGGGTATTAGGTTCAGGTTCAGGGTGATAGGTGAGTTCAGGAGTTGGTTCAGGAGAGGGTAGTTTGGGAGGTTGGTAGATAACCATTTGAAGGTTATTAGGAGGGGAGTCTTCAGGTGAGGAATCTAGGGTGATGGTTTCAGGGGTAGGTTTGGATTTGAGAAGAGTAGAAATAGGTTGGTTATCAGAGGAAGAGGGAGAGGATGGTAGTGGAGACATACCAGAGGCATCAGGGTTCTCCCCCTGAGGTTGTGCGAGCCCTGGAATGGGCGCAGAGGCAGCAGGGACCTTCTCGACGAAGATGTCATCGTCAACATCATCATCATCTTCATCATCATCATCGTCGTCTTCATTATTCCCCCCGTCTTCAGTGGTTCTCCAGTTTGTGGAGGGGGAATAGGCAGAATGGTCTCGGGGCTGTCTCTCCCCCTCAGCAGGTGCCTGAACTAAGGCAGCTGTTGAGACACTCCTTTGGAGGAGAGAGGCCATGTCGCTGAGGACCTTGCGCTGGATGAATGATGAAGAGATCAGGGACTGCAAGACCTCCCTGTCCGCCGTTGTGAAGGATGGAGGCGGCGCAGGAGCAGAGGTGAGGGCGTTGACAGCAGAGGAGAGCCCTTGCACCTGCTCCTGGATGGCGCGAATGGCAGCTTCCTGAGCATCCAACCTCTGAACCACCGTTGATTGGAAGGTGGTGAGAGAGTTGGTGCTGTTGATGATCTCTGTGGAGAGCGCAGGGAGAGCCGAGGCCTTCAGGTCATCAATGGATGCCTGAAGGTTGGTGGAGGAGGAGGCAACTTGAGACACCTTGTCGTGGATGTTATCCAGACAAGGGATGGACAGGGTGACGACCGGTGGGCGGCGGAGTCGCGGCGATGGCGGCGGCAGTGGCACTGGCGGCGGCGGCTTCAGCAGCGGCTGCAGCAGCTTTAGCAGCAACAAGCTCCTGTTGTAAGGACTGGAGCTGTGCTGAATGCTCTTCCTCCTTCTGCTGGAGGGCAGTGCGGGCCTCATGCAGGTTCCTCTCAGCGGACTGCCTGCGGAGTTCAGCTGTGTTCAGCTGATGCTCGGCATCCGTGAGAACGAAATCGTTGAAGGGGTCATCCTGATGAAGATGCCCTTCAGAACCTGCTCCTAAAGAACCTGTAGACATAGTAACTAAGTGAGCACTAGAAGACTCATTAGCTTTCATAGAAGAAGTAACAGTAATATATTGCTTAGAAATATTACCTGAGGCTTGGAGGGTATCAGGATGATTACCCACCAGATTCTCTGAGGGTTCGAGTTGAACCACCTCAGGTTCTTGTGTAACCGGGGCAGATGTAGAAGTATCTGCAGTGGAAGAATGTTTAGACAAAGGGGATGGTTTATTAAAGAGCTGGGGCAGGGTAATGTAATATTTCTTACCAGCCGCCTGCGTCTTTTTCTTTTGCGCCCTAGCTTTGGCGCGTTTTGTAGGAGGTGGAGGAGTGACAGAGGATGGTTGGGGGCGCTTCTGGAGCGCAGAAGTTGTGGTTGCAGCTGGGGAAGTCAGTATTGGGTTAGCTACTGACATAGCATGCATAGAAGTAGAAGAATGAGGTTTGGAAGAGATGATAGAAAACGTACCAGTGGTTGGAGAGGTGGCTTGTTCAGCATCCTGTTCCTGAACTTGTTCAGGAACGACCAGGACGTCGGAGAGAGGGACGTCGTCAGGATGGGAAGCAACCTGGTCCAGGAACCTAGGCCCGAGGGCGTAGTTGTTGGAGTTCCCGACCTTGGGGTAGTTTTCCCCCATATGCAGCTCCAGGACGGCTGAGAAAAACCTGGTGAAGGCAACGTTGGCGACCCGATTCTTGCTTCGGACCTTCCTCACCATGTCGTCCCAGATGGAGCGAGCATAGTCGAACTCGCGATTCTTGATCGCAGAGTAGACCATCTGCTGAATAACCATCGGGAACTGCTCCGTGCTCCCTGTTTTGCCCGATAAGCACAGGCCAAACGTGTTCCATATATAATAGAACACGGCGTTTAGTCCTGACTTATGGACAGTGGCTCCTGTCTTCGGTAGCAGGACGCCTTCCTTGTTCACAGGCCATCTGTAGCCTATGGCGTCCAGGAACTCGACGATCTCGTCAGCGGTGGGGACAGGAGGGAAGCGCTTCTTCTTGGGGAAGTTAAGCACGTTCCTGAGGGTTCCAAAACCAAAGGAAATTATGTTTTCCTTGATTTGGAACTTGATGACCTCTCGCAGGACACCTTTTGTGTTCTTCTCCTTGGCCACAGTGGCAGTGGACCACAGTTGTTGCAGCATGGGCTTGTTTGGCTTTGGGTCCAGAGTGAAAGCCGTCCTCAGCGGGCTGCGGAGAAGGAAGTCTTTTGCAGGAATCAGATATTCCTTGCCTTCAGGGATGTCAAACAGACCAACAACGTTGTTCTGTTTGAATTGGACGTCATGTTGCGGAATGACGATTGGCAAGCTCTCAGTAGCTTGCAGAGGAGTGGCCTCAGAGGAGAGCTGGGCGTCCAGAGAAGTAGATGTAGTAGCAGCCATCCTGTCAAAAACATAAAAATAACATATATGGATGATTAAGAGTCCAAAATATGCATTTTTCTTCATTTTTCAATGAACACAAAGTATGTTCATAAAAATGGTGAAATCCTTTATACATAGAATAGATTAGATACCAAAATACACAAAAGGAATGTGTTTTGGTATTAAAAAGAACTTCTATTTTGATGAATAGATATCAAAATAGGAGTTTATGACTGTTCTTAAAAGAAATAAGAAAAATCATGCTAATCAGTTTTAACAAAAAATCTTAGAAGATTTTGGGAAAACTAAGATCAAACGAAGTGATCTTAGGGTTTTTGGAAAAACGTTTACCAAAATAAGTTGTTTTTAAGGAAGAATACCAACTTAGATTGTGGAAAGAACAAAGAACAAAAGGAAACTTACGTTGATCTTGTTAAAGAAGTGGTAAGTGTGTGTTCTTGGTGTTCTTGAGAATGCAGATTCATGCTTTTTCTTGCTTGAATGCTTAGAGAGTATTATGTGAGCGTAAAGAGTGAAAAGGATTACGAATGAGGTTTTTATACCTCGTGGTAGGAGAGAGAAAAAGGATGAGAGAGAAAAGAGCGGCTAAATTCAAACGTAATGATGAAAAAGAAGCTCGACGCGCGTTCACGCGCCTGACACACGTAGTGGGGAACAGGAAACGTCCCATTACGTGTCAGTGCAGATGAAAGGTTTGTTTTATTTGAAAAACTAAAAACCACCTTTTCAGGGGATGATTCCATTTTGGTGAAAGATATGTTTTATTGGAATCAGAGTACTTATCAGATAAGTACTGTTTTGGGAAAATCCTCTTATCACATTTAATGCGATAAGGTTTCAGTAGCAGAGGGAAGAAATACTTACCTGAGAATCATCAGTATTCGGATATTGAACAAAGATTTTGTAAGTACTGAACAGAGTCATCCTCTGAAGAAGAGTTATTCAGGAGTTGTTAATAAAAGAGGTCCTGAGAGAATATAAGGACTTTAACAACTGTTTGTCCTGAGAACTTCTATTCTTCAGGATTTAACATCCCAAGTTCACTGAGGAGCATATTAAAACGCGTCACATCCAGTGGTTTGGTAAAGAGGTCAGCAAGCTGATATTCAGTAGGGACAAAATGGAGTTCAATATCACCATTCATCACATGATCCCTGATGAAGTGATATCTCACTTCAATGTGCTTTGTCTTAGAGTGTAAGACAGGATTGTTAGCAATGGCTATTGCTGAAGTGTTGTCACAGTAGATAGGAATTTTGGAGAGTTGTATGTCATAGTCCTGAAGTTGATTTCTCAACCACAGGACCTGAGCACAACATATTCCTGCTGCAACATATTCAGCTTCAGCAGTTGATGTGGACACAGAGTTCTGCTTCTTGCTAGTCCAACTCACCAACTTGCCACCTAATAGGTGACAGCCACCAGTAGTGCTTTTCCTGTCGATCTTACATCCTGCAAAGTCACTATCAGAATAAGCTGTTAGATCGAACCCTGAGTCCTTGGAGTACCAAAGACCCATGTTAGGAGTTCCCTTCAGGTATCTGAAGATCCGCTTTACAGCGGTCAGATGGGATTCTTTGGGTTCAGCCTGATAACGAGCACAGAGACATGTAGAATACATGATATCAGGACGACTCGCTGTAAGATACAGCAGTGAGCCAATCATTCCTCTATAGAGAGTCACATCAACAGGTTTCCCTTTGGAATCCTTGTCAAGAGACAGAGGAGGAGCCATTGGAGTCTTCATCGGTGTACAGGATGTGAGATCAAATTTCTTCAGCATCTCATGTACGTATTTACCTTGATTGATGAAAATTCCCTTTTCAGATTGCTTGATCTGAAGTCCTAAAAAGAATGTTAGTTCGCCCATCATAGACATTTTATATTCAGATTTCATGAGCAACTCAAACTTTTCGCAGAGTTTAGGGTTGGTGGATCCAAAGATAATGTCATCGACATATATCTGGACAAGAAGGATATGCTTAGGATATTTCTTCAGAAATAAAGTGCTATCAATCTTTCCACGAACAAAACCTTTAGAGAGAAGAAAGGTTGAGAGGGTATCATACCAGGCACGAGGAGCCTGTTTTAACCCATAGAGAGCCTTGTTTAACTTGTAGACGTGATCAGGGAACTTAGGATCTACAAAGCCAGGAGGCTGAGCCACATAGACCTCTTCATTAAGTTTTCCATTCAGAAAGGCATTTTTAATGTCCATCTGATAAACTTTGAAGTTCATATGTGCTGCAAAAGCTAGGAAGAGTCGAATTGCTTCGAGCCTAGCAACAGGAGCAAAAGTTTCATCGTAATCAATGCCCTCTTCCTGCCTGTATCCCTGAGCCACAAGGCGAGCCTTGTTTCGAATGATTGTACCAATCTCATCAAGTTTATTTCGAAAAATCCACTTGGAACCAATGATTGTACGTTTTCGAGGCCTAGGGACGAGAAGCCAGACATTGTTTCTGATGAACTCTGCTAGCTCTTCCTGCATGGCTGAGACCCAGGCAGGATCACGCAAAGCATCATCTATTTCTTTAGGTTCATTTTCAGAGATAAAATTTACATAAAGACAGACGTTACCAGCCTGACGTCTGGTTTTCACACCAGAAGAAGGGTTTCCAAGAACTTGATCAATGGGATGATCTTTGGTCCATCGGAGAGCAGGTGGTTGATACACCTGTCCTGAAGTAGATGCTTCATTGGATGATGGATCAGGAAGAAGATTGGTAGGAGAGGGTTCACTAACAGTGGTTTGAGAGAAGTCTTCACTGTTAGTGGGTTGATCAGGTTCAGGCGGTGTGATTTGAGAGATAGGGGTGGCATTTATGAGAGGTGGAGTGGTTATATCAGTGGGTGGTATAGGATTATCTTCAAAACCATCAGGAAGGTCTTGAGGAGATGGATCAGCAATAGGAGGTTCAGGGACTTGAAAGAAAGAGTCAGCCCACTGATTGATTTCAGTATTATCATTTGGGTGAGGAAAGGTAGGACCCGATTCATCAAACTTGACATGAATTGTTTCCTCAATGGTTTGTCTTCGTTTGTTGAACACACGGTAAGTTTTAGAAATGGATGAGTATCCGAGGAAAATTCCATCATCAGATTTGGAATCAAACTTTCCAAGATTATCTTTGTTGTTTAGGATGTAGCAGACACAACCAAAGATATGGAGATGTTCGATTGATGGTTTCCTGTTACGAAAGAGTTCGTAAGCTGTTCTTCTGAAACGCTTGACAATCAGAGATCTGTTCTGAGTGTAACAAGCAGTATTTACAGCTTCAGCCCAGAACTGAGTGGCAAGGTTGGCTTCACTCAGCATAGATCTCGCAGCTTCAATCAGCGTCCTGTTCCGTCTTTCAGCAACACCATTTTGCTGAGGAGTTCTCACAGAGGAGAAGTTTTGAGAGACACCTTTCTGTTCAAAGAAAGATTCCAGGGTGCTGTTTTTGAACTCAGTCCCATGGTCACTTCTTATTGAACGAACAGTAAGGTTGTTGAGTTTTTCCATCTTCCTGACGAACAGGATGATTTCTTCAGGAGCATCACTCTTGGCACGTAAGAAGAAAACCCAAGTATATCTGGAATATTCATCTACGATCACCAGAGTATATTTCTTTCCACCAATGGATTGGACATTAACAGGTCCAAAGAGATCCATGTGGAGAAGTTGTAGAGGAGAGCTGATGGAGGAAATCTGCTTAGACTTGAAGCTAGCTCTGGTCTGTTTTCCTTTCTCACATGCTGAACAAAGAGATTCCTTTGTATAGCGAAAGTCAGGAAGACCAATAACCAGGTTGTTGATGCAGAGTTGATTCAGCGTCTTGAAGTTGAGATGAGAGAGACGCTTGTGCCAGAGCCAATTCATATCAGTGGAAGCACGTGATACGAAACAGAAGTTATCAGTGGAAGTATTCATATTGATGATGTAGATATCTGCATGTCTAACACCATTGAGAATAACTTCCTTTCTCCTGTTCTTGACTTTGCACTTTTTCTTAGAGAAAGAAACTTTGTGATTCTTATCACACAGTTGACTGATGCTCAGAAGATTATGCATCAGGCCTTCAACATAAGCAACTCTTTTGAAAGTAGTTACTCCGTTGGTCAGAGTGCCATACCCTCGGGTTTGGCCTCTACCGTTTCCGCCAAAGGTCACAGCAGGACCTCTTTCTTCACGGTAGTTAGTGAGGACAGATTTAGAACCAGTCATGTGTCGAGAGCATCCACTGTCCAAGTACCAGATGCCCTTATCCTGTAAAATACAGAGTTTAAGTTTTCTTTGGTACCCATAGAACTATGGATCCAGAAGTATCAGTAGGACTGGTTGAATCAGTGTCAGCCTTTACTGAAGTATCAGTACAGGAGGCTGGAGTCTTGACTGAAGGAACAGTCTTGACAACCTTCTTTCCTTTGACTGATTTCTCAGTCTTGGGAATCTTCTTTACCTTAGCTGATTTTTCAGCTTTGGTAGCATCAGGACACTTACTCGCAATATGGTCATTTAATCCACAGTGATAGCATTTGCGATATTGAAAGCGTTTAGTGTGGTCCAGAAAGTTTTTGAACTTTAGGTGAGCAGGACCTGCACCAAGTATGCCTTTAGCATTGGACATTGGAGGAATTGGTTTCTTCTCCTGAGTCTTTTGCTTTAGGTCAATCTTCAGTCTGGGAGCAGGACTCTGAGAAAGAGACTTAGTTCCAGAGACTGAAGGACCACCACCCAGAACTTTGTTCTTGGGTTTAGGACCCTTGGTCTTTGAAGGTGTTTCAGTTTTGGATTTATCCTTAACTGTATTCTTTTTGCTCTTAGGAGCACCTTCAGGGTGAGTGTTAGAAGAAGAAGAAGGGGTGTTTTCAGAGGCATTAGGAAGAGGAATAGAAGAAACAAATTTTCCAAATTTGAGCATGGAACTATCAGACTTAGTTTCTTCTTTCTTGTATCCACGAAAGAATCCAAGACCTCTCTTGCTTTTATCAGACCTCCCTGAAGCTAATATTTCATCAACTTTTTCAGAGGCGTCACTCCATCCTTTGATGGTGACTTTTTCAGCATTTAATTGGGCAAGGGCCTTCTCTTTGGCAGCAAGAGCCAATTCTCTTTCAATACACAGAGTTTTGTTTACAGAGACCTGGTCCTTATAATTTTCTTCCACAATGGTAAGCTGTTTTAATTTTTCTTGACATTCTTTGAGTTGTCCTCTAAGATCAATATTCATTTTTTCAGCAGATGTTTTACCATTAAGGGCTTTGTAAAGGTCGAGAGTGACCAAGTCTAACTGTGTTAAGCTTTCAAGAGGGATGAGAGGAATAGGTACCTGACTGGTAGAATCAGTCGCAGAGGTGGAAGCTTCAGGAGTTGTGGAAGAAGAAGCTTCAGGATCCTGAGGAGGAATCTCTTCAGGAACCTCTTCTATCTTAGCCATGAGAGCTAAGGTAGGTTCCTCAATAATGGCCATCAGTGCCACTTGAGTATCTTCCTCATCAGACGAGTCATCAGAGGAGACATTTGTTGGCATTATGTGCATAAGTTGACAAACCGTTTGATCGCACATCCAACGTTATAAGTCACTTGAGGGTCACACCTGTGAGGACCTATAATTCGGATAGTATAATAACCCCAGTTTGGAGAGTTTATAAAACTGTTGGGTGTTTTCTGTAAAAACCCCAAAGTAAAAGGTTTCTGATAATTAATTACAGTTATATATTTATTAGTTAAATAAATATATAAAAGGGTTAATTAATTGGTTTATAATTATCTAGTAATTATTATGTGGAAATATAATAATTGGTAAATATTCTTTCTTAAGGAGAAAGAAAGAATAAAGATAATTATGGAAATTATTCTTTCTTAGAGAGAAAGAAAGAATATGGAAGCAATCTAGTATATGGAAATTATTCATATAAATAGATGTGCTAGGCTATGATTATTCATTCAACTAATTCAATCAACCAAGAAACATTCTCTCTCCTCTCTCTCTCTTCGTCGATCTCACCAAGAAAGAAACCAGATCCGGTCTCGTTTCTGATTGATCGTGTTCTTCGCGTACCGTTTGTTCGTGAAGCGTTCCGGGGTTAAATCCAGCTAGAGGGAATTCCGTTTGGTCGTTTACGGGTGGATCTATCTCAAGCAATCCAGGTAATAACCCTAAACCTACATGTTAACTGTAATAAGATAAACAAATAAGATCTGTGATGTTTTCGGGATTTTAATCGTTATTGCTTCCGCTTAATCAAACCAGTTAGGTTTGATTGTTAAACCTTTGGAACAGTTTGTTTCATATGGTTTTGTCGTGTGTCTCGACCAGTTAGGTTTGAGATCACAGTTTTTTCTCGTGTCAGCTTGATACGAGGATCGCACAAAATCCCAACAGTGGTATCAGAGCCACAGGTTTAATTGTTTATTTTATTTATTTGTTTATTAGATCCGTTAAAATTGTTTCTTGTGAATAAAGTTTGGATTTAATCTTTTCAGTTTGGTAAAGATTTAATCAGTTTGATAATTATCAGTTTTGAATAAAACATAATCTTTATCAGTTTGGTAAAGATTTGATTTTATTTGGATTTATCTTTATCAGTTTAGTAAAGATTTTTGGTAATTATCAGTTTTTAATAAAAACTAAAACTTTATCAGTTAGGTAAAGGTTTAATCTTTATCAGTTAGATAAAAGTTTAATCTTTATCAGTTGTGTAAAAATTTATTTTTATCAGTTCTCGTTTATCGTATATCTCATTAAAACTAAAAACACGAAATCACACACGGTAACGAGATCGGTGGCGGAACAGTGGAAAACCGCAACCATTCCACCGATCGCCAGTTAGACCACCACGGCGGCGGCTCGGCGGCAGCGACCGACCGGACCGCCAGGCGGCGGCCGAACCGCACTCCAGCGGTGGCCGGACCCGCACGACACCAAGCCGTGGCCAAACCACCAGTTTGGTGGTGGCCGTGAACGGCGGTGATGGCTTCGCAGATATCGATCGACCACCGCAAGCCACGAATTGGCAGCGGTGGTGCATCGGTAGTGGTGGCGGCGGCTGTGGCCGTCGTCGCCGGACGAACAACGAACCACCAAGCCGTCCGCCGGCTGCCTTGCGGCCTCGCCAGGCGGCGGCGGTGGCTGTTTTGTTTCACAATCGCAAGCCACACCACCGTGTGGTAGTGGCGGCGCGTACACCGCGGACCACCCGCCAGGCCGCCGGCTGCCTCACGGCCACGCCAAGGCGGCGGCGGTGGTCGGTATTTGCAAATCGCGAAACCACCGAATGGTGGTGGCAGCGATTGTTGTTGATTCGACGGGAACGATGGCGGCGACGACAGTCGTCGTCGTCGCTGGTCAAGCCGAAACCACCGAATGGTGGTGTCGCTGCTGTCGCCGGACGGTGGCGTCGTTTAGCGGTGGCGGCGGTGGCGCTTTGGCGTTATCGTCGCCGGACGTGGGTTTCGGCCAAAGTCGATTGAATTCGTCGAGCGTCACCGGTGATGGTGGCGTCGATCGTCGCGGCAACGATGATTGTTTTGTAACCGTTGGTGACGGCGGTGGCGTTTTCTTGGCTACCGTCATCGCCGATTTATAGTGGTGTGGTGATCGCGGTGGTGGTAGCAACCGTTTGCTGTTATCATCACAAAAGGCGATGATTACGTGATCGACGACGAGACATCGATCGATCACGAGATCATGTTTTTTGGGTTTTTCGTTTTGTTGGGCCTAACCTATCCGAGGCCCAAGAACCAGAAATTTGGACCCAGTTTGAGGCCCAAAAGGATTTAAATGGTTTTTGGCTTTTATCCGAATTAATTTTATAAATTTATCATATAAAATTGTTTAATGAATTTTATTAAACATGTGTTTATCAAACCAAGTTTTTGACTCAGTTTTGGTCAAATGGGCCAGGTGTCATGATTGACCAGTTGGTCAAACCACGACACGGTTTTTAGGCCAGTGTTTATAATTTCGAACAGTTGGTTCGGAATGTCCGGTTTGATATGTTTTGGATAAAAGCAAATATTTTAGAAATTTGGTTTTATATATAAGATTTATAGTTTACAAATCTTAGGTGATTTTATAAAACCGATTTCAGATTAAAATATTAGTTTTCGGTTTGTAAAACAGTTTGTTTTATAAATCAGTAAAAACCATGTTTTACGATAAACCAAACGAGATAATCTTTAACGGATCTAGGATTGTTCTCTGCTTGCTTAATTGCTTTATATGATTGCATGAATTATACCTGTTGTGTATATTGGTTGTATCTATTACAATAATTGCCGACTTAGTACATTAAGGCCTGTATGCTACTTGCAACCCCTTCATAATGAAAATGACCTTAGGATATTTTTTCTATATTTTCTTTTTCCCGGAGTTCCATCAGACATGCCAAGGCCAGTGGGAGCTACGAGAGAAAATTTATAATAGGTCATTTAATTGGCAAATCTGTAATTAGATGTTTTAAATGCGTAGTTGTTAATCTTTAACTGCGTAGATGTGTTTAACTGCCTGCTCATGATTGGTTGATAATTATTGCATGTTTATTTTATCAAACGTTTTAAAATATAGAGAGAGTTTTAAAACTTTACAATCATGAAATCTGTTAGGTTTTAAAAATTAAAATTGCCAGTTTTTCCAAACCTTTTTAAACGGTAAATTTTATTTTAAAACCTTATATTTATAAGATTGTTTTCTTATAAAGGCATGTTGACAAAACAGTTAGTTTTGGTCAGCAAGAAGGCTTTCAAAAACAGTTAGTTTTTGGTTAGCAGTCATGCTATTAAAACAGTTAGTTTTAATTAGCAGGTGTTTTTAAAACAGTTAGTTTTAAATAGCGTGTATGTTTAATAACAGTTAGTTTTAAACATTGGTTGCCTTTTTAAAACAGTCAGTTTTAAAATTGCAAAGTTTCTAAAAATACTGGAAAATAAAAGGTTTCTCAAAACTTAGTTATAAACCCCGAAAATCATGGATCAGTAGTGCAACCCACTTGGGACACCTAACGGCGTAAGGTACGCGGGCGTTGGAAGTGAGCAAGCCTTGGGCGTCCGCGTTCAAACCCCAAGCTGAAAGGGGTGTGATAAGTACACCAGTCCCAAATGGTGCGATCTATTTTGGTTTTGTAACAATTCACCGTGTCGTATCGGGCCAAAATGCACTGAGGGACTAAAACATGTACGGTTTTATCCGATGTCCCGAAAAAGATCTAGGAGTCATGTCAGTTAGATATGATTGGTATAAGTCCTTACCTACCGAAATAGTACGGGCCTGGTGTGACGTGAGCAAGCCGTACATCAGGACGTATGAAATAAGGATCCTAGCCCAATACTTATCATTTAAGGGTTTATTGATATTTGTTGGGAGTCTATTCACAGTTACTAAAGCCAAATGTTTTATATGTGTAGATGGCAAACACTGTAACCAACACTAATAACCTGTCTCTTCGCTCCATTCTTGAAAAGGACAAGCTCACTGGAGCTAACTTCCTCGACTGGGAGCGCAATCTGATGATTGTGCTCAGGCACGAGAGGAAGTGGTACGTCCTTGAAGAGCCTCTAGGTGAGGCCCCTCCAGCAAATGCTACTGCCAATGTAAGAAATGCTTATAGAAAGCATTCAGATGATTTGCTGGACGTTGGCTGTCTCATGCTTGCAACTATGAGCCCAGATCTGCAAACAGGGCTCATGAACACCAATGCCTATGACATGATCCGCCAGTTGAGGGACATGTTTCAGACGCAAGCACGCACAGAGCGTTATGATGCCACTCGGGCACTGGACGCGTGCAAGATGGCCAAGGGGACCTCGGTTAGTGATCACGTCATGAAAATGAAAAAGCATATTGATCACCTAGAGAGGCTTGGTCACCCAGTTCCGTTGCAGTTAGCAACGGATACGATACTCAACTCACTGACTGAGGATTACAAGCAGTTTGCAATTAACTATAATATGAATAACATGGAAAAGACAATTGCAGAGTTGCATTCCATGTTGAAAACTGCTGAATTGAGTATGGGGACCGGGACCAAGACCAAGGATGTGCTCATGGTCGGAGATGGTAGAGCGAAGAGGAAGCGTGGGCATGGAAACACTAGTAAGGGCAAAAGCCACCCTCAGGCTAGCCAGAGTGTGACCAAGGTTGAGAATGATGACAAACGCAAGGGCAAGGGCAAGAAAGTGAAGCCTAACAATGCCAAGACCGAGAATAGGTGTTTCATATGCCATGAACTTGGTCATTGGAGGCGAAACTGTCCAAAGCGTCACAAAGAAGGCAATAACGCCTCAGGTATTTGTGATTGCTTTAGTTTATCACTTTCACTTGTTAGTTTACAAGTATGTTGACACCTAGTGCAAATATTCTAATTGCAGGTGGTCAGAAGTGAGGAGCCCAGGATTGCGAGGATCTACGTGCTAGTTTATCATTAGATATTTATCAAGACAATTTTAAATTTATGTTTGTGGTTGTAAAACAATTTTATGGTTGTGATCTTTTGGATATTTATGGTTTATTAAATTGTTTTTAAAATTTTTAAAATTATTGTCTTGATTTAATATCTTGTGGATGATAATGTTGTTGAATCTGTTTAAAGTCGAGATTGACTTGATTCAAATAAGTAGATCCTAGATGTCATGTATTACACTAACAGAATTACTTCAATGTTTTAATTAATTGATTTGAAGTAATAGTTATATGAAAACTATCAAAAACACACGAAGTACTATTATTTTAGGAATGTGTTTTTAAGAATAAAACATACATGAGTAAAAGGATTATAAAATATTACTCACATGTTTTAGAGAGAATTTAGGATGTTGTTTCAGATGACGTTGACAACATCAGTATTTATAAAACTAGGAAATTCCAAGTCTTGGAATTGGGATTTGATAAAATCCAGTTAAGTTTTGTAAATGTTAAATTCTAGTATTACTTGAAATAAAATTGACTAGGAAGTCAAGTTTTGACTAAAGTCAATAGTTAATTTTTGAGTAATAGTCAGTTTTCATATAGGTTAGTGGGAGCCCATTTTATTCTATATCCAGTTCCGTGATAAAGAATAAAAGATATATATAAGTATATATGTCTGTATGTATTAATTATTGATTTTAATATATCTCGGAATTATAATCCAGGTAGGATATAAATTCATAAGATATAAAATCTACCTTTTAGCTAAAAAGTATAGAAACAGTACAAAGTCATAATTGACTTTAAGATAATCAATAATTAAAGTGTGTTGGAATGTTTAATTAAAGATATCAAATATCTTTTTGACTCCAAAGTGTTATAAAACACTAGAGTAAATTTCCTGGATTTACCAGACTTGGTAAATGGAAATTTTGTTAGATTTCAGGTTGAAATCATGTATCTACACAGCAACTAACGGAAGTTGCAGTTTGATGTTTCATATTCAAGGAAACCAAGAGTTTTTCCAGTATCTCCAGGTTCAGGAAATATGGTAAAAGTCTAATTTTGTTTTAAGGGTGTTTGCAAGAACAAAATTAGCATAGTCAAGTGGAAAGTATCAGATGATACTAAGCTTGTACTAATTTTGGTTATTTCTTTGATTAGTATGGTAAACGCTAATCAAAGGGTTTAAACTGAAGAAGGGTGATACTTCGTTTAAATCAGTATTTAGTATTCGTTGAGTAGACACTATAAAAGTAACTTAGAAATGCTATTAATTTCGTTCTTATTACAGAGTGGAATATGGAGGACTAAACGAAATTAGTTTCTTTGTCTCTTTTACACTTAGCATGTTTTGATCCGGGAATAAAAACTAGTTTCAGTTTTTATTTGAAATTATCCGTGACAACTTATCAAGGTGGGAACCTTGGTAGGGCTATAAAGTCATCGTGGAGTTTTTGGGTGGTTATGATCAGTCGTTGAATAACAGCTACAAGTGATGTAGACCAAAAACTACACGGATATTCGATAGAGCAGCGAATATCGGATGTGATCCGCCGGTTGAGATTACTCCATGGATTTAGTCATGAGTAAGACTCCCAGAGGTTGTCCTTAGCACCTGAGGTATTTGGTTTGGCATTACGAGGACTGTTGGATACTTAGTACGTTCTAACATCACGCCGTAACAGGGTGGTCATACGGGACGTAACTAGATTCAGCGGAAGCCGTGGTGACAAATGCAGATATGCAAGATGGGATTTGCACCTCTTTTTCGAAGAGAGATATTTCCTGGGCCCCTTGACTGACTGAAAAGACTGATGAAGTGCATGGCCATGCCCAAACGAACTGATTTGTTCTTTGTCGTTTACCAATCAGTAGAGGTCGGATAGTCGAGAAACATAATCTTTGAGTATTCAGAGTTGACTGTATCCATGCTCATACTCAAAATTGAAATATCGTGATGCAAAAGGAAAAGCCTAGTTTATACCCGATTTGTGGACAGTTTGTTCATAAATGTTGTTTCCTTTTAGGAACGTTTTATCACCTACCTGGGTATAAGGGTGCTTATAACCTGGTTAGCCTAAGTGCCTGTCTAGGGGCCTCCTTAGGTCCGTGTCATCAATCTGGTATTGCCAACTTGCACAAGTGGGAGTCTGTTGGCATTATGTGCATAAGTTGACAAACCGTTTGATCGCACATCCAACGTTATAAGTCACTTGAGGGTCACACCTGTGAGGACCTATAATTCGGATAGTATAATAACCCCAGTTTGGAGAGTTTATAAAACTGTTGGGTGTTTTCTGTAAAAACCCCAAAGTAAAAGGTTTCTGATAATTAATTACAGTTATATATTTATTAGTTAAATAAATATATAAAAGGGTTAATTAATTGGTTTATAATTATCTAGTAATTATTATGTGGAAATATAATAATTGGTAAATATTCTTTCTTAAGGAGAAAGAAAGAATAAAGATAATTATGGAAATTATTCTTTCTTAGAGAGAAAGAAAGAATATGGAAGCAATCTAGTATATGGAAATTATTCATATAAATAGATGTGCTAGGCTATGATTATTCATTCAACTAATTCAATCAACCAAGAAACATTTCTCTCTCCTCTCTCTCTCTTCGTCGATCTCACCAAGAAAGAAACCAGATCCGGTCTCGTTTCTGATTGATCGTGTTCTTCGCGTACCGTTTGTTCGTGAAGCGTTCCGGGGTTAAATCCAGCTAGAGGGAATTCCGTTTGGTCGTTTACGGGTGGATCTATCTCAAGCAATCCAGGTAATAACCCTAAACCTACATGTTAACTGTAATAAGATAAACAAATAAGATCTGTGATGTTTTCGGGATTTTAATCGTTATTGCTTCCGCTTAATCAAACCAGTTAGGTTTGATTGTTAAACCTTTGGAACAGTTTGTTTCATATGGTTTTGTGTCGTGTGTCTCGACCAGTTAGGTTTGAGATCACAGTTTTTTCTCGTGTCAGCTTGATACGAGGATCGCACAAAATCCCAACAACATCATCCCAATCGCAGTCTTCTGCGATTAGACCTTTGCCTTTACGCTGAGTTTTCATCTTCTTGTACTTTTCTTTCAGGCGTTGGTATTTGGGGTTCTTGGAAGAAGATTTAGCAGAGGAGGGAGCAAACTGACTTTTTCTGTACCTGCAATCATTAGCAAAGTGTCCTTTGCCCTGACAGTTGTAGCAGATAGCAGTAGCCTTGTCAGCAGAATCTGACTTTGGCTTGTCAGTAATAGAAAGATGTTTCTTTTTATGGAAGTTTCCCTTTTTGGCAAACTTTTTGAAAGATCTGGTTAAAAGAGCAAGAGATTCATTGAATTCAGGATCTTCTGACATGTCAGAGTCAGAAGATTCTAATTCAGTAATAGTTACTGAAGAAGAAGTGGCAGCAACAGGAGGAACTGAATCAAAAACCAATGCAACAGATGTGCTTTTGGATTCTTTAGAATCTCTTATGAGATTCTTTTTCAGTTTCTTCTGTTGTTCACGGTTCAGAAGAATACCGTACAACTCACTTAGTGTGAGTGTCTTTATGTCCTTTGACATAGTTAAGCAGGAGGTGTAAATTTCCCAATGTTCAGGAAGAGCTTCCATGAACTTGGTAACCACCTCAGAGTTAGAGTAGGTAGTACCGATGGTCTTCAGATCAATCAGAAGACAGTTGAATCTCTGATGTAGCTGGGAGAGAGTTTCATCCTTCTGATGAATAAAGCTTTCGTACTGTCGAACCAAGAAAATCTTTCTTGATTCCATGAGTACAGCGGTACCTTCATATTGAACACAAAGAGTGTCCCATATCTCCTTAGCAGAGCGAAGGTGACAAACAGAATGAAAGACGTCATCAGGGAGTGACATAGCAATGAGAGACCTAGCCTTGGTGTCAATATTGACCAGGCGTCTATCTTCATCATTCCAGTCAGTTACGGGCTTTACCAGCTCTCTTTCAGGAACAGCAGGTTGGCCACCAGCAGCAGGAATGGGGTGGACGGTTTGTGTAGGCACATGTGGTCCGTTTTCCAGAAAATAAGGAATCTGGGGATCAGAACCAGAGAGGAAAAGCTCCATCCTGGTTTTCCAAAGAGAGAAGTTGTCTTTGTTAAACCGAGGAGGCTTTCCAGCAGAGCCGGTATCAAAGTAGTTATCCTTAGCTTGAAGAGCCATAGAATAAGAAGAGAGAGGATCACAAGATTTTTCTTAAGAAGAAAATGAGAGCTTGTATCTGCTCTGATACCACTTGTTGGTCCCAAGTAGGTGACCTTCAAGTAAGGATAGTGTTTGAGATTATAGAAGGGGGGGTTGAATATAATCACACAATTTTCTCACTTTTAAATTCTTGTTTTATAAACAATATGAATTTACAGATTGTTGCGGAAATAGAGAAGACAATTAGTCTAAACTAAACAATCTAAGTTCTTTCACTATGCACTAAGTGAGAAGAGAATAAAGAAAGAAGATAGAGGGAAAAAGAGAGAAAGGACTTGAGTATTTTTGGATGAAGAAGAAGTATGGAGAACATCTCTTCACGTCCTATTTATACTCCATGCATTAAATGCATGCAGACCTACTATTGTGACGTGTCACAATGTGAGTGGTCTGTTGTACTATTTACTATAAACAAATACTCTTTGCATGGTGTGCAAAAGAGGATGTTTGTAAACAGTTGCCTTATGGTCTGATAAGTACGGAGGGAACAGTAAAGTAACTGCCCTTATGTACTATTGTGTCAGAAAAGGCGAGTTATCCTTTTGTGCATTAGACTAAGACATTGTTCTAATCCTTCAGGATCAGGATACTGATCAGTGACTAGAATCCTGAAACTAGGGAAGTTCAGGGTCACGTGTATCCTGATGAATCTTCAGGATGTCATACGATAGTGAACAGACTGCTATCACTGAGTTCCGTCTTCAGATCACGAGCATGCTGTTCCTGTCATCAGCTATTTCTTCGACGTCGCTGATGGTTCTTTGTGTATGATCTTAATGTCTTCAGGAGGAGGTCTTCACTTCAGTGGACAGGATCAGTAGACTGCAGAACAGACTCGTTAGTCTCCTGATCCTGATCCTGAAATCTATAAAATTAAGTTACAGCATAAGTAACATGGAATAACACTGAATAGACTCAGTGATAATTCCTCAAGCTATAACAGAAGTAGAAACCTATTCACTAAGTAAAGATTCAGGATCATTATCATTTCATCAGGTCTTAGGAGAGCTGGATCAACAAACCCCGCAACGTATCGGCACCACTCTATCGTTCACTCTCGTCTCTGCTTCGTATCCCCGTATATGCATGTGCGTATCAGTATCCGAGTATATGCGTGTGCGTATCAGTCTCCGAGTATATGCTGAACTGAAGGAGGAGGCTGGTATTTAAAAGAAAACGTCCAGGCCCATTTGGCGATCGCCAGACTGCTAGTTTCGCGGCGCCAAGCACTTAGGTCAAACCCTGGTCTTCATCTTTGTCGAACTTGGCGGCGCCAGATCTTGAACTTCGCGGACGCCAGATGGCTACTGGATTGATGTTGCACATTTTTCACGTTTTCTCGCCTTTTTTCGTACTTTTTCGTTCCACGGCCTCCAAATCCTACATAAGCTATAATAAGCTCATTCGGTGAGTGAAATGATCATAAACGGGTGAGAAATGGGGTAAAGTCATACAATTAAGCTCAACCAAAACATGTATAATTTTGGTGTTATCACCAACCAAGTTAGCCTGTCGGGGAAAGACAGGTTCTCGTCCCACATACGCACGTCTTTCATCCAGTAAGGCGTCTTCAGCTGAAGGCCATTCACAAAGGTTATGAAGGCCACCCACATATTGTATACTACATAGTCTGAGACCATCCTCTTTCAACAATCTAGATATATTTCTAAGAAGATCAATGCTATTAACTTTTCCGACCCAACTCCTCTTAAGCTTGCTGATAAACTCCAGGTTGGCCAAGCTTTGTGTTAGTAATTGTGTGCAGAAGTTGACAAACCAGTAATCACACATCCAATGTTACAAGACACTTGAGGGTCACACCTGTGAGGACCTATAAATCGAGTAAGATAAATAAAACCCAGAAATGGAGAGTTTGGATTTATAATAGTCAATTATAAATCAGTTGGGTAATTTCAGTCAGAAATCCCAAAGTTAGAGGGTTGTTAAATTAATTAAGATAATTATATATTTATTAGTAAAATAAATATATAATAGATAATCTGATTAATTAAGATAATTATCCAAGAAAATCTTTTCTTAAAGAAAAAGAAAAGATTAGATAATTAAGGAAACCGAATCAGATAAGGATTCTACCATTTGATAAGCTATATAAATAAGCCTTAGGGGTTTATGATATTATTCATTCAAAAATTCCCAGAAAAGTTTCCACCAGAAATTCTCTCTCACTCTCTCTCATCGGCGCCGCCCCTTCTAACCAAACCAGTTCGGTTTTCGGTTATTTTTCGGGTTTTTGAGTTCTGCTAGAGGAACGCTAGTAGGATCGATCACCGGTGGATTATTACTCAAGCAATCTAGGTAAACACTCGTCTCCGTTGTCTTAATAAATTAAAACGGAAAAAGGATCGTGGTTTAGGGTTTTTAACCATAATCGCTTCCGCATCTTTTGGTGTTCATCGGATCAGTTTGATTCGGGGATCACAACAAAACCCAACACTTTGAACATCTTCTCTTTTTGCAAAAGCTTACTATAATTTCCCAATACAATAGAGAAATTTGTTATTACATGTTTTAATTCTACAAAATTTATAAAGCTGATAATTAATATAGGTTTTTTTTTAAATAATAATCTTAGAATCAATTTACATATTTAAAAATGATATTTGATATAAATAGTTTTTGCTATACATTTTATATTTATTGTGAAAGTAAAAGTATATCTTAAACACATGTTAGTTTCTATTTGAATGTTTTGCATAATATTTTTAGTAAATGCAATTCCATAACACTTGCATTATTTTTCCTCATACGTCATCACTAATTTATCATTTCATATAATTAAAAAATATTATGTTTTATGTAAAAAGTTACGATCGAAAAACATTAAAAATATTTGTGACTAAAAAATCAATGTAATGCTACAAGAGAAAAACAAATATTATGTTCTATAAAAAAGTTGCTACAGAAAAACATTAACAAATTAACAATTGTGATTAATCAAGGACAGTGTTAGTGCCCAAGAAAAACAATATTATACATTAATTAAAAATTAATAGAGTGAAATCATACTGTAATTATTAAGTTAAGGTTAAGTACGTCAAAATGTATCTAAGTTGTCATGTTTTATTATTGTATGTATTGAACTTCTAAACTAAACATTTAATGTATCAAGTTTTAAAGCCCACCAAATAATGTACTCCTTTACCTTTTTCATCTGGTAGCCGGTAAAGGAGTACATACAATAGCAAAATGTGATAACTTGGATACATTTTCAGGAAAAAAATTTATTAACTTAAGGGTAAATTATGGATTTGGCATGAAGATGATGATTATGAACATGAAGATGATGATGATGATTATGAACATGAAGATGGTGAACAATCGTCATCTTAAAAAAAAAACCTAAATCGGAGAAGAAAATATGAAAAAAAAACAACCCAGATCGAGAAATCGAACCCAGACCCCCTTGACAATGAAATCGAACCCAAAAATATTCGTCGTAGAAACCCTAAATCGAACCCAGAACCTCTTCAAAATCGAACCCACAAACCCTAAATTGAACCCAGAAACCTTCGTCATCATTGTTGAAGTCAGTAGAGACTAGAGAGAAAAGGCAGACTAGGGTTTCTTCTTCATCATTTGTCGTAAAACTCTGATTTGATTACAATGTCTTTGAAGATTCCTTGTATTTTTTTGGGAAGATGAGTGTTTATTGAGATTAGTGATTTTGGAACAATTTATGGTTTTTTGAGTTAGGGTTTTTTTATCTTCTTGGTAAGTTTAGAATTTTAGTACACACAATAGCAAAATGTGACAAATTGGATACATTTTGGCATACTTAACTTGTTGTAACTTGCAATCGCAGGTTACGATACATTATTTGATAGATTCTAAAACTTTGATACATTAAATACTAGTTAATGACCCGTATATTATACGGGCATTTGAAACATGTTATTTTAATTTTTAATAAGAATAGACATTTACATGACAATTGTCATTACCATTTAAATACTTATGTAAATTATATGTTATACGACAATTGCCATTATAATTGCTTATTACAATACATATTTTAGTTATCTAATAGCTGTTAAAATTTTAAAAAATGAAAATTTATTATTCTTTTGTCAAAAGATTTGAATTTCGTGAATGATTTTAAAACTGGAGGGATTCAGAAATAAAATATGTGTAGTGTTTTGATTTGTAGGATTTTAAATAAAATAAAATATAATTATTTATAAATAATCTACAAAAATAGTTAGATTAAAAAGATGAAATCTTTAAATTTCAAGAATATTAGCAATTGAGTTTTAAATAAAATAATATTTCATTACTTATAAATAATATATAAAAATAATTAGGTTAAAAAGATGAAATCTTTAAGTTTCAAGAATATGAAGAATATAATTGTAATAAAATCTAAACAAATTAATTTATATCTATTTTTATAACTGGATTCAAAAATAAAATATGTAGTGTTTTTTATTTGTAGAATTTTAAATAAAAAATTAATTACTTATAAATAATCTATAAAAATAGTTAGATTAAAAAAATATAATCTTTAAATTTCAAGAATATCAACAATTGAATTTTAAATAAAATAAATTTTAATTACTTATAGATAATCTATAAAAATACTTAGGTTAAAAAGATAAAATCTTTAAATTTCAAGAATATCAAGAATAGAATTGTAATAAAATCTAAACAAATTAATTTATATCTAATTTTAATAATGTAGTTAAATTAAAAAAATATTCAATATTAAACTCATTTTGAAGGTATTGTCGAGACGATTATAATGGTATAATTTATTAAAAAGAAAAAACAAAAATTTTAATACATTTTAATTAATATATATTATTATCTTAAAATGATAAGGATGTAAAGTGAAAAATGAGAAACTAATGGATAAAAAGTAATTTAATCAAATAATTCTAAAGATAAAAAATGTAAATTATAAAGATAATTATGATATTAAGATAATAAGAATAATTGATGACATCATCATTTGATGATTCTTTTTTAATTGGCCAATGAAAATATCAAATGGCTCAATTTCATAATCATGACATCAGCAAAAACCTTTCTTATATATATATATATATATATATATTAGGTTTTTAAGTTCAGTACATACAATAACAAAATGTGACATCTTGGATACATTTTGGTGTACTTATGATGAAAAAGATTATTTTTTGTCGTTTAACTTTAGTTGTGTTTTATTATAATATTGATTATATTATTAAAATATCTTGTATATTTTAATAGAATATTATTTCTTTTACAAATATTTTATTTCAATATATAAAAAATAATATTTTTTTATGGTAATGGGTTTTTTTACATTTCTCATCGTATCTCCTAATTTTATCTAATTGGAACAAAATTAAAGCTATTCAAAATCCAAAAAAATCTTCATTCTGTAAACTTCAAAAAATATGTTTCATGCTATAAGTAATAGATACAAAGAGTTGTCGTTAAGATAAAGACATTGTTTAGTATAAGTTAACTTATTTTCTATGTAGATATTTAGATAGATAAAAAGTAGTTTATAAACTGGCATTTTGATTTTTGGAGCTTTTTCAATTATACCCTTCTAAAAAATATTAATTATTATACATTAATATATTCTTTTTGAACCTTTTATATACCGACAGTGGTGGATTCTAAAATTCCGGAAAATGGGGATCGGAATTTGAATAACATAATAAAAAATATGAGGAATAAATTTTCTTGGGAGGTGTCAAAAGAGATATGTATCAATAAGAAAACATATTTTAATATCATAAAAACAAAAACTTGATATTTTTATGGGTGTCAAATGACCCCTCAAAAGAAAGAGTAGATACGTCCCTGCATATCGATATTTAAGTTAGTTTTTGTGAAACATAATTTATTCATAAACTAACTTATTAGCTACTATCTAGCTTATCGACTACCAACTAGCTTTTCAGACGGTTTAAAATATTTTATCTTAAAAATCTATATGTTTCTTAAATAAATATGTAAAGGTAGAGAAATAATCATTATTTTTGTTGTAACGGGTGACTATTTGTTAGAAAAATCTTTCACTTGAATATTTTAATATAAATTGACAACTAATTCAATGTAATTTTTATTGCTGTTTCAAAAAAAAATGTAATTTTTATTATTCTTAACTCTAAAAAATTATTTAAAAACTTCTGAAAATATTCCAAACCTTTTATAAAATCAAATCCTATGATCAAAATATATGATTAAATTTGAATAAATTTCGATATAAGTTATTCGAAATTTCTTATTTATTTTAATGTTTTCTTATCAGAAAATATTTTACGAATCAAATGAGACACAGAGACCACTGAGTATTAATCCCAGGGGAGCATGCTTTAGCTGTCGATAAAAATTATTAAATTTTGGTTTCTTATTTTATTATGTAAGATATTATATGTATAGATTCAAAGTCAAAATCATGTGGGTTAGGTGTCTATATATAGCAAAAAAGAAACAATTTTGGTAGAATCAATCACTTAAAAGTTGAACCCATTCATCCCTTCCATGTGGACAAATATTGCATCACCATTTACCTTTATATATATATATATATATATAGTGGGAAGTTATTTTGCAAACCATAAAAAACGTGCAAACCGTGCAAACTCATGGTTGCACACGTAAATCAATGAAAAATCTTTTATAGAGTCGTTTAATATGATGAAAATGTTTCATATACTAAATTTTGTGATGAAATTGTTTCATATGAAGTGTTTTATTTACGTAGAAATGAAAAAGTTTCATAGAAACGATAAAAAAGTTTCATATGAATAAAAAACACCAACATATGAAACAATTTTCTCAAAATTTGATGTTTATGAAACATTTCCATCATATTAAACAACTCCATGAATCAATTTCACTGATTTTACGTGTGCAACCATGAGTTTGCACGGTTTGCACGTTTTTTATGGTTTGCAAAATAACTTCCCTCTATACTAATATATATATATATATATATATATTCATATGTATCACATCTTCATCATGTCTCTATAACAAAATATATAGCTTAGACCATGGTCTCTTTGGTATGGCTATGTTTCTTGGCAGCCATTCTTCATCCATCATCTTCTTCTATCTCAACCACTAAGCAAACCTACATTGTCCAAATCAACCACCATCAAAAACCCACATCATTCCCCACCTACCACCACTGGTATTCCCACCACCTTCAATCACTCACCTCCGCTACCCCTGACGCCCTTCTCTACTCTTACACCACCGCCTACAATGGCTACGCCGCCTACTTAGATCCTCAACAAGCTCAATCCTTACTGGAATCGGATTCCGTCCTCGGAGTTTACCCAGATACTCTTTACCAACTTCACACCACTCGTACTCCTCACTTTTTAGGGATTGACGACGACCTTCCCTTATCATCTGGTCGAAAACTCAGCCATGCTACCAATGACGTCATCATCGGCGTACTCGACACCGGAGTCTGGCCGGAATTGAAGAGCTTCGACGACTCCGGGATGCCCGCCGTGCCCACTAGGTGGCACGGTGAGTGCGAAAAATACAAAGATTTCAAAGCGACATCATGCAATAAGAAACTGATCGGGGCTCGAACGTTTTACAAAGGGTTTAGCATGGCAGCAGCAACAACAACAACAACAACAACACGAGGAAGGGAAAGATTCTCACCCCGTGACCACGACGGTCATGGCACGCATACATCGACCACGGTGGCCGGTGCACAAGTCAGCAACGCGAGTCTATTCGGGTATGCGAACGGAACGGCACGTGGGATGGCGGCCCATGCTAGGGTTGCCACTTACAAAGTCTGTTGGAAGTTGGGCTGTCTCGGTTCGGATATCCTTGCGGCCATGGACAAGGCCATCTCTGATGGTGTCGACGTCTTGTCTATATCCATTGGTGTTGGTTCCAAGCCTTATTATCAAGACTCCATTGCAATCGGTGCGTTTAAGGCCATGCAAATGGGTGTGTTTGTGTCGTGTTCAGCCGGAAATTGGGGCCCGACGAAGGCCACAGTTGCGAACGCTGCTCCATGGATCATGACCGTTGGTGCCGGGACTCTAGACCGCGATTTCCCGGCTTATGTTGATCTTGGAAGTGGAAAACGGGTCACCGGAGTTTCGTTGTATAGCGGGAAAGGTATGGGAGATCGACCGGTGGAGTTGGTTTATCAAAGTAGGAACGCGCGCGCATGGAATAATAATACACGTAATTTGTGTTTAACGGATTCTCTTGAACCGGATCTGGTACGAGGTAAGGTTGTTTTGTGTGATAGGGGAGTGAATACACGTGTGGAGAAGGGCTTGGTGGTGAAACAAGCCGGCGGTATTGGTATGATACTGGCGAATACAGCAGCGAGTGGGGATGAATTGTTTGCAGAAAGCCATTTGTTACCGGCGGTAGCGGTGGGGAAGACGGCTGGGGATGAGATTAGGGAGTACCTAAAAAGTGACGCAAAACCAGTGGCGGTGCTAAAGTTTGGTGGGACGGTGTTGGGGGTGAAGCCATCACCGGTAGTTGCAGCATTTAGTTCCCGGGGGCCTAATAAGGTGACACCGGAAATATTGAAGCCGGATGTAATTGGGCCTGGACTGAATATTTTGGCTGGATGGCCTGATTCTATTGGGCCCACCAGGTTGGAAATTGATACCCGAAAAACCCAATTCAACATAATTTCAGGTATATAAAGTTATAAATCAGCACTATACTTTACTTAATAAAAAAGTAGTATCATAAACTAGGACTTTATGGAAACCGCTGGGCCAATGCCATTTTTGCATCGTATTGCAGGTACATCCATGTCTTGCCCACATATTGCGGGGGTGGCTGCACTGTTGAAAGCAGCACATCCCGAATGGAGTCCAAGCGCCATCAAGTCTGCCTTGATAACCACCGCCTACACAATTGACAACTCCAATTCAGCGCTACGCGATGTCGCGGGAGGTGAATTGTCTACCCCATGGGCTCATGGAGCAGGTCATGTGGTAGCACATGAGGCCATGTCTCCAGGGCTTGTGTATGATATATCGACCAAAGAGTATATTGCGTTGGTTTGCTCTTTGGGGTACACCATGAAGCAAATGGCGGCTATTGCCAATGTCACTAGTTGTACCAAAAGATTTAGGGACCCTGGCCAATTGAACTACCCTTCTTTTTCTGTTGTTTTTGGGAATTCAAGAGTGGTGAGATATACACGTAGGTTGACAAATGTTGGGGCGGCTAGATCTGTTTACAAGGTGGTAGTGGATGCACCAGAGGTGTTAAAGTTGTTGTGAAACCAAGAAGGCTTGTTTTTAAGAAGGTGGGAGAAAGGTTGCAATATACAGTTACGTTTGTTTCAAAGAATAAGAATAAAAGAGATGGGAATGCATTTGGATGGATAAGTTGGAAGAAACATAAGCATGGTAAAAAGGAAGTAAAGAGCCCTATTGCATTTACTTGGGAACACCATGTATAACCTAGTTTAATTTGTCAATTATGAATTAGTCTACATGCTTAAAACATAAATTTTGTTTCCTTGCAAATTCAATGATGAATTCACACCATCCACCTATGTTGAGAGTATTAACAACATAAACTAATATTTAGAAAATCCACATCTTCATTGTTGTGAAACCAAGAAGACTAGTTTTTAAGAAGGTAGGAGAAAGGTTGCAATATGTAATTATGTTTATGTTAATATTATAAAAAAAGAACAGATGGAAATGCATTTGGATGGATAAGAATAAGATGGAAGAAACATAAGCGAAGAGCCCAAACTTTTGTTTTAGTTATTTCTACATGCTAAAATTCAATAATAAACCATCCACCTATGTTTAGAGTAGAAAATAAATCAAAATAATCCAAACTCCACATCTTCATTCAATTTATGATATTTTAAAAAAAGTTTTGCAGCAAAACTTATGATAAATGGGTTTCATAAGTCGCAAAATATATAACCCATTTACAAATTACAATGACATTTTACAAGTAAAATGCCCTTTTTAGAAAGAAAAAAAATATATATTAAGGATCTCGTAACTTGCAATTCGTATTAATTTGAATTTAGTTTAATGTATTATTTTACTATTTAAAACATGTGCCTTGCAAAATAAAATTATTTAAAACATGCAATAATGAATGACACAGACACAATTAACTAAGCCATGCACTGTCGTCGGTTTAATTGCTTCGGGTAGGCTTCGGTTTGACTGAACCCAACGGGTAATTTGATGCACACCGCCGAGGATGCCTTCGGGTAGGCATGCTTCGGTTTCACCAAGCCGAGGCTTCCACCCCCACCCCCCACCCCTCACACCCCACTTCTCTCTCTACTTTGTCTCTATCTCTCTCTTCTTTTATTAATTTTTTTTATTTAAATGGTTTTGGGTTGATAGTGGATGAATTGGGTAGTTTTGGTTTGTTTTTGGTAAAATAGTGGAAAGCTGATGTGGCGCTGATGTGGCAGTTGAAACCATTGGTTTGCAATGGGTCGACAGTGGATTGCCTAAGTAAGTTAAATGTTTGATTTTTGTTGGATCACAAGGCTACACGCACCCAACCCAATCAACCCACTCAACCCACTCACTTTTTGAATGCCACATCAGCTTCCACATCAGCTTTTGGTCAACCCTCTCTTTACCCTCCCATAACCCTCTACAACACACACCCAACCCTCCCAACCCTCTCACTTTTCAATTTATTTTATTTAATTAAATAATATAATTAAATAAATAATATTGTTAAAAATTACATAACATTAATAAAAAAATTACATAACATTAATAAAAAAACTAAAAATCAATATCGAGGTTCCAAATATGTTCCACTAAATCCGCCCGAAGATTATGGTGAATAGTTGAGTTTCTCACTTGGAAAATATTCACCATACGTTGCTCCTTAGTGACTTGCGGGTTAGGTGGATCCGGAATATCGTTCGGGACAACACAAATGGCCTTGTTTTTGTTTTCGAGTATCATATTGTGTAATATGATACACGCGTACATAATGTTGCTCATCGTAGGTATCTCCATTATGCGAGCCGGTTGTTTGATTATATTCCAACGTTTTCGGATAATGCCGAAAGCTCGTTCGATATCTTTACGTGCCGCTTCTTGCGCTCCCTTAAACTTAATTCGTTTATCGTCTTCCGGATAGGAAAACACTTTGACAAAAGTAGCCCATTCCGGATATATCCCATCCCCGAGATAATATCCGTGCTTGTAGGTGGCCCCATTTACTTGAAAACTTCGGTCGGGTGCTCTTTCATTATAAACATCTTCGAAGATGGGCGAATGATTGAGCACGTTTAGGTCGTTCATGACACCGGGACAACCAAAGAATGCGTGCCAAATCCATGCGTCTTGGGAGGCCGCCGCTTCTAAAATGATTGACGGATGCGGTTTATCGCCTCGATGGTATTGACCTTGCCATGCAACCGGACACATCGCCCATTCCCAATGCATGCAGTCTAGGCTACCGAGCATGCCGGGAAATCCGTGACGGTCTTCGTGCGCGGCGTACAACTGCTGAATATCTTCGTAAGTCGGCTTGCGTAAATATACTTTTCCATACATTTGTATAATTCCCTCAACGAAGTGGTTTAGACACTTGCGTGACGTTGACTCTCCCATGCGGACGTAGTCATCAAATGCGTCACCGGTTATTCCATACGCCAGTTGCCGAATTGCCGCCGTACACTTTTGGTGTGTGGAAAAACCCGGCAACCCCGTAGCATCGTACTGTTGTTGGAAATATGGGTACCGTGTGTATAAATCATACACTATTCGTGTGAATAGATTTCTCGACATCCTAAAACGTCGCTTGAACGTCTTATCCGGGTACGTCGGGTTATCGAAAAAGTAGTCCGCCATTAGCCTTGCGTTACCTTCTAACCCGAACCCTGTCTATGTTAGGGACCTTCGAACGACGAATCGATGATGATACGTTTACTTGTTGGACAAGATGCGCAAACATTTGCGCATCTTGTTCCCAGTCTTCGTCGGTATCCGTGGATGATGAATCGTTCAAATAATCGGGTTGTGCCATTGTGGATGTATGTAGAAGAGAGTAGTGGTGTAAGAAATTTGGTTGGAGGCAGTGGCGAATCTAGGATACAAACATAGTGGGGTCCAACATGTGACAACACGAGTCAGTTGTAAAGTTAGACAACAGGCGTAATTTTTTTTTGTTATGGATCGGGTAATATGTTATCGATGGTAGGAGAAAAATTGGAAGAACGAACAAATGATGTCGACCATAATCAAACGTGAAGTTTTGTTTGATTTATGTTAACTATTAGATGTCTACTTGCACGTGTTGCAGCGCGAATCATCTCGAATTTAAAACCGATAATTCAAAAGATTAATCTAAAGTCGATAACGTGTAAAATGTACAAAATTTAAAAAATATGGATACATCACTGTTGAAAAATCTCGATATATATATATATATCATATTTTGCAATATTATTAAATTAAAGAAAATACTGAACAATGAAATTATTTTCAAATTATGAACAAGATAATTATAATTATATGATTAATAAAAAAATGTGTTTTATTATGCATCAAGTTGATACATGATTATCTATTTTTAATATGGATTTTAAATAAAAATTAAAAATGTGGGGAATATAAAACTAAATATTCCATATATATTTGTGATATTTAACATTATGATAAAATTCAAAAATAAGTAATATTGGACTTATTTAGAAGGTGTTGACGAGATGGTTATAATGATATAACATGTAAAAAAATAAATATATTTTTTAATTCATTTTACTTTATATACAATTATTTGTGTTAATATGACAAAGGTTTAAAATGAAAAATGAAAAACTAAGGTATTAAAAATAAATTAAATGATTAGTTACAAGGGTATTAAGTGTAATTTATAGATTAAAAAGAAAATGGGAACGTGGTTATAGGAGAGATTAGTGGAAGTGGGTTATACATGCTTTAATAAGTTGTACATTAGGCTATAAGATGAATACCTCTTAATTTTTTCTTTAACAAAATTGAAAACTGTAAGGTGTAAACCTATTGTTCTTGATTTTTTGTGGGGTCATTTTTGTAACTTTAGAGGGGTCCAAAATAAAATTATACTACAATGATAATTAAAAAAAATTAAAAAGTGGGGTCCACACACCCCATCAATTCCAATGTAGAATCGCCCCTGGTTGGAGGATGAAGAAATTTGTGTAAGATATTTGGTTGGGTATGTGTATATGTTGTGTATGGAGGGTATATATATATAGAAGGTATTAAATGAAAAAGAAAAAAAAAGAAAAAAAAATAAAAATAAAATATTAACGTTGGGAGAGAGCCGTTTGACAACGGCTCTCCCAACCCGTGTGGCCTTCAACCCGGCGGCTTCATCAACCCACGCACCCAAGCCAATCAAAGCCGGCGGGTAGGGCGGGTAAGCCCGCATAGAACCCAACTCAGCGGTGCAAGCAGCCTAAGAGCATTTACACTCGCGTGTCTAATAACCTTCCTTATTATGTTTATTTTTATCAAATTATTACCATCTCTACAAACAATGAACTTTTATACTCTACAATGGAGGTTCTTACAAAAACCTCACTTCCCTCGTATTATTTATAATATAATTTTTATTTATATAAACTATTATATAACAGAGACTACTACAAAAACCTGAGTTCTTGTTTAAGCATCCGGGTTCCAATAAGAACATATGACTAGGCAAGAACCTCTGTCTTACAGTGAAAGTTCTTGTAAAAGCTCCATAAAAAACCTAAGCAAGAATCTTCATTTTGGATGGTCTAAGATACAAGCAATATGTATTAATTCAATTAAAGAAAGTTTTGCAAAATAAAAAAGTCCAGGCCCAGGCCCAGCCCAAGCCCAATGAGGATCACTTTCCGATGACCGACCACCGGAGACGGAATTTTTGGCGAAAAGAAAACAGAAACTGAGATTGAGATTGAAAGGAGGGATGGATTTATTATCTTTTCTGTAATAATTAATTAATTAATATCAAATCTTCTACTCCCCCTTCATCTTCAGCAATCAACCTCTCAATAACAATCTCCTCACTCTATCTCTATTATTTCAAGACTCAATCAAGTTCCTTCCTATAGCCAGCCTATATATAGGTAAGGTAAGGTAGCTCCCTCCATTATTTTCAGGTATGTATGTATATCTAGTCTACTTGTTTAATTTGCATTTAAATACCAACTCATACTTACTATATGTCTCTGCCTGCCTGCCTTTGTCTTTGTTTTTAAAAAATTAAATTAATTTAGTCACACCAATGGTGTTTTTATTGTTGTTTCATCATTGCTTTAGATCCATAGATCCAACTTAGAATTCTAAACTGAATCTCATCACCACATCCATGTCTCATGATTCACTCCAATTATGTAAGATTGATTTCATCCACAGATGATGTTAACAGGATTAGGATTAGGATTTTGTGGATAGGTTTTTTTTTGTAAACATAATTTTAGATCAACTCAGCTAATGGTGATGATTACTAATACTAAGCAATAGCTTCAGGGATTATGACTTGTTTTTAATAACATCTTTTAATCTGTTGCAGACATCCACCAATTAATGGCAAAGAACTAGTAGAAATTGTGTCTTCTTCTGTTGTTGTACTGTACTGAACAAACACAACGATGAAAGGAGGAGGTTACTTCTATCAACGGAGAACGAAGCAGCTGTCTCTCTTCTTCGTCGGTGTTGTTTTTACCACCATTGTTGTTTGGCATTGGGAGAAAACCCCCCTTCTCACTACCTTTCTTCCATCTCATGGTCAAGTGTTGCAGCTTTTTCCAGGTTTGCCTTCTTCTTATATCTCTTCAATTTTTCAAATTTTAATCAAGAACCAACGAACGTATTAGCTTCTTAATAACTCCCGCTATTTACGCCTTGTTGATGCAATTTTTATGTACAAAGGCTGATGTTTCTCTCTGTCTTCATCTCGGTTGGTAGGATTATGATAGAGGAAGTTTCTTACACAATGCACACAATGGAAACACAGAAACTAGGACAAATGGCATAATACATGTTAATGTTCGTGTATTTGTAGTCGAGCATGCTTTGTATGCATTAGAATGTCTTGTGAACCTTGTTTTTTCATCGGCTAATTATTGAACTTTTATTCTGATGGCAGCTGGAGAAGTAAAAGCGAAGCAAATAGACGATTTAAGAGAAGCTGATGTAGTTGTGAATTTAGTATCTCCGTCAAGTTCCATAAGCACACCCTCTTTGGATGCTCCTTCAAGGAATGTAGGAGTTGTGGATTCGGTATCACCATTAAGCTCCATAAATACACCCTCTTTGGACATTCAAACGGATGGATATTCTCAGAAAAAGCACCATGGTAGAAATTTTCTTGTATGTTAGCCATTTCTCTCGTACCTGGCCAACAACTTTTTTTTGGGATAGAACAACAATGACAATTAAAAAAGCAATTAAGACATTTTCTGATTGAATCTTTTGCTTTCTTATTTTTTAAAATGTTTTATTACAAGCAGTAGTTACGGAAGGAAGTTTGAGTTTGCATAAGATTAACCTAGCTTTCAAGACATAATACAGTTGAGGGATTTCTTAGACGATCCCAAGTAATAAAAATATTAGGGTCAAAGGAGAAGAATCAACCAAATCTATATGACTCAAGAAATCCTAAAGGGGGGTAATTCATTACGGCTGTGATAACAAAACAAAGCTTAAATCCAGGCGTAGGCAACAATTGCGGCCACTAAGTTTATTCACAATTTGCTGGGATTAGTCTGGGCAAAAAAAGAAAAGCTTAAAAGCGAACAATTAGCTGATCTGGTCTCACTTTTATGAGTGCTTCTTAGGTATTATAAATTTTGTCCTGCATGTTATATGTTTCACACTTGTTCCCATCACCTTTGTGCAGAAAACACAACAAACATGGTTGAAAAACCTGTTTCTAGTGAAGTATCCAGTGACTCAAAACCACCACAACAGCAGTTAGTAGAACCAATGCCCCCTAAAAAACTAGATTCAGCAGCAGGAAGAGAAGTTGATGGTGTGCCAATGACAAATGTGGAAAAGCAAGGTGCGTTGTTACTTTCTTTATATATATATATATATATATATCATAACTTAAGCTTAAGCAAGGAGGATTATTCATTACAACTGTGGCAACAAAATACCAAATCAATACCCTTTATATTCCACCCAGGCGTAAGGTATAAGAGGTAAGATGTATACAAATCTTTGCTCTACCCCAAGCAGTAGAGAGGTTGTATATGTGAGGATCTGGGCTTGCGAAAAAGTTTATGGAAAGTCTTGAGGGAGGCCGAAACTTTGTTCAGAATATAAATCACCATTAGGTATATATACACTTGTTTTAGGACAAAAGAGAAAAAATAACATTTGTGTAATCATGCCAGAGATCTCCAAAAGTGAACCGAATTTCTATATTTACACAGCACTTTACAAAATTCAGCAAGGAAAGCCAACACTAATACCTTGGGGATGATTATTTGCTAATACTCGGTTCTTGGCAATTGGCACAAAGTGAACCTAACATTTTGTATCTAGAAATTGGCTATATCCTACTTTGGTGGTCTTTAGTGCCAAACAATGATCGTCTTGTTCTTAAGAATGACAGCATGGCTATGTAAAGTAAGACATCTTTCATCCGTCAAGAGTCGCACCATGATTTAATATATAGTAATAAAATAAGCATCTGCAACAAAACAAAGCTTATCCTGCTGGTCTCACTTTTGTTTATGATTCTTGAACATTATACATCTGATCCAGCCTGCTCTATGTTTCACAATTGTTCCTATCACATTGTTACAGAAAATACCACAAGTTTTGTTGAAAATCCTGTTTCTAGCGAGGTATCTGTAAGATACAACAATTCAGAACCACCACAACAACAGTTAGTTGAACCAATGGCTCCTAAGAAAGTAGATTCAACTGTGGGAAGGGAAGACGTTGGCGTGCCTATGTCAAATGTGGAAAAGCAAGGTGTGGTTTACTTTCTTTTAAATTTCATAATTCAAAACTTAGTGACATAGAAAATTAGCACAAGAATCGTGTCCCTTCTTTTGTGACGCAAAGCTCCATATGTTGCAACATACCTGAAATCACTTATTGACTGAATGGCATATTTGTGATTAAAGCGAGTAATGGTCATGAGCATCCTTATTTTGTTAAACTTTGTTTGGCGTGCAGTTTTATAGCATTTTTATGTTTAGCTACCACTGTATCGTACAAATATGTTAATTGATGATTTTCAAGGGATTCTCTTCATATTGTAAGCTGTCTGTAACTTTCTACAAAATAGTGTTTTTTATGCATTATAGATCATGAACACAGAAGTTGATTTCTGTAGGCTAATCATTGTCTTAGATTCTGTAAGCCATAAATCCTAAATAGACATTATAGTCTGAAGCTGAAATGATGGTCTAAAGCAATCCATCTATTGAATTTTTGTTTGTGCTAGTGCAAAAAATGGTGTCTTTATGTTAGTTTTCCTAGTTCTCTCTCTCTCTCTCTCTCTCTGTGTTCTTTTTCTTTTTAAATTGACACATAAACCTTTCTACTGGAAAGTTGTTGTATGTATAAACATTGTTTTTCTTGTATTCCAGTCTGCAACTTTGGTAAAGGGAGATGGGTCGCTGATGAGAATCGGCCTCTGTATTCGGGTTTTGGTTGTAAGCAGTGGTTGTCGGGATGTGGGCTTGCCGTTTGACACAGCGAATAGATTTTGCCTATGAGAAGTTAAAGTGGCACCCAAAAGATTGTGATATGGATGATTTTACAGGGGCCAAGTTCCTTAAAAAGTATGGCAGTCAAATTCTTGAAATATTTGTTTAAGTTGATACAAATAAATGCCCATCTTTGCTGATTGTGTTTGAGATGTACTACAGAATGCAGGACAAAACACTGGCTTTTATTGGGGATTCGTTGGGTCGGCAGCAGTTTCAATCTCTAATGTGCATGCTGACAGGTGGAGAGGAGACACATGATGTTGCAGATGTTGGCAAGGAATATGGTCTGGTGAAAGCTCGTGGATCAGTTCGGCCGGACGGTTGGGCTTACCGTTTCCAGAAGACCAACACCACAATCCTCTACTATTGGTCTGCCAGCCTGTGTGACTTGGAGCCACTGGACCCCACGAACCGTACCACCTATTTTGCAATGCACCTGGATCGACCACCAGCTTTCTTGAAACGTTTCTTGAGCAGATTCCATGTGGTGGTTCTCAACACAGGACATCACTGGAACAGAGGGAAGATCAATGGGAACCGGTGGGTGATGTATGTGGGTGGGAAGCCTAACACGAATAGGCGGATTGCAGATATAGGAGGTGCTAGAAACTTTACGATTTACAGCATTGTAAGTTGGATGAATGGTGAATTACAGAAGCGAAGAGGAGGAGACTTGAAGGCGTTGTACAGGTCAATTTCACCAAGGCATTTCTTCAATGGAGATTGGAACAGTGGAGGTACATGTGACAGCACTACCCCTGGAGCACTGGAAGTTGTACAAGATGAGTCTAGTGATCCAATTGCATCAGGGGCAGTGAAGGGAACAGATGTGAAGCTTCTGGATATAACAGCACTTTCTCAGCTAAGAGAAGAAGGTCATATATCAAGGTACAGCATCCGACCGACACCAGGAATGCAAGATTGTTTACATTGGTGCTTGCCGGCATTCCCGACACATGGAATGAACTCCTTTTTGCACAAATATGAACAAATCTTAATTAAAGAAGAAATGCCATATGCATTATATATGGGTTAATTTGTAGTTTTACCACATTATTATTGTTATTGTTATCATCATCTTGTTTGTTTTCATATAACATGTAGTAAGCTAGTAGTTTTGTTACTTGTAGGAAACAAAATATAAACGTATTCCCCTCAAGGTTATTTAACATATATATATTCGACTCTGTAAACACATCAGATGTCTTTGTGATACTTATGTGTTACATTTCTTTGGTTTGTTATGATTGCAAGTTAACAATAAATTCAATCGTCAAAATCACTATGGAATTAAAGGTTATGATCGATTGATGCCATATGGAATGCACGAATTTGAATGTCCGAAGAAGCTTCAAACTATTAGATACGTACGTTTCTTGTAAAGAGGGAGGGTAGCGGTTCCATCTTCACTTTAGAATCCCATGTGCACCACATTTTAGATTCTTGTCTTATTTACTAATTTTAGGAGGTGCTTGTGATACATAAAGCTAGGTAGCTTGTATAAGTAAGCAAAATAGAAACATAATGCATGTTAAGCTTAAATATTATTATATAATCAGGTACATACTTAGGTTATAACTAAGGGATTAAGAAGATGTTTATCCAAGACAAAAGGAATAAAGAATGTTATATAATTAGTTGCGGGAAGCAAAGCAAAAGTAATAGCGAACGGAATGTTGCCTTTTGAAGCAACCTTCCACGGTGTTGTGTATCACGTATCAATTAACCTTCCATTATGGGGCTAATATATATACACCAATCCATGCATGTCATGCAATTAAACCAAAGTAAATAATAATTGAATTGGATCAGTTAACATGTCTGCATCCAATATTAATAGTATCCTAGAAGAAAACCAATATCCATATCCATATCCATACCCATCACATGTCTTTGTCCCCAACTTTGTGAGTGTGAAACTGAGTGATAGAGACAAGTATGGTGTGTGGAAAACACAGATGCTATGTCTGTTAGAGAGCCATGGAATGCTTGATTTCATCAATCATGGCCCCCCCAACTTCTTCCCAACTGCAACTGCTGCTGATGAGAAACTATGGAGAAGATCAGATGCCCTTGTCAAAGGTTGGATTCTTGGTTCCCTTTCTGAAGAAACAGCCGCTTGTCTTGTGGATAATTTTCATTCACAGGCTGATAATTTCACTGCAAGACATGTGTGGATCAATCTAGCAGCAATGTATGCCCCTCAACAGCATGCAGCATCAGGTACCATATATATATATATTTATGCTATGATGTTTAAAATTAATTAATTAGCAAATTAATTTATTATTTAATTGATTCAGATGATAGAACTGATGGTGATTGTGGAGAAAGAAGAAACAAGATGATAAGAGATGAGAAGAAGATTCACCAGGAATTGTATCTTGCTGTTGAGCGTAGAAGATGGAAGAAGATTAAATCAATCTTAAAGACAAAGCAAGTGAAACTGACGGACAGCATCAGCATCAATGGCAACACTGCACTCCACGTGGCAGTGGGCTGCCATACTAAGAAGAATGGGTTCCTAACGAAAATGTTGGATCTGAATGAAGCAGACCAAAATAGTAATAATAGGCGGCTTCAGTTGGATAGTGTTCGAAATTCAGATGGAAGCACACTCCTTCATCTTGCTGCTTCACTTGGCAACCTTGATGCTGCTGGAATCTTGGTGGAGAGAAACCGCGACTTGTTGTCTGCCAAGGATAACCAAGGTTTAACGCCACTTGACATACTTCCCGACCATAAGAATACCAACACATATCTCTATTTGTTGGCTCGATCCACCATGCCATTGCCAGACCCAGAACAAGCTAATGTTCATGAAACAAGGCCTCTCATTAATGCCATTGACTGCGAAGATTTCGGTAAGTGGAGAAAATGTATTAATTAAGGTTCCAATGGAAACTTAAATTTGATTGCGAACGTCCCAGAATGCGCCACAAGTCAATCTGAATAATACAAGATTAATTATTCAGATTGAATATGCCACGTAGTGCTCTCAGCTGTCCTCACATTTGCAATTAAATTTGAGATTTCATTTGAACTCCCCCCCCCCCCCCCCCCCCCCCCCCCCCCCTTCCTCTATATAAACTGACTGTAACTAATTACGAAATGGATTATTGATTTGCAGAGTTGGCACGTAACGTGATAAAGAATTACAAAGTGTTGAAGAGAGATGATGATGTCTTGATGGCTATAGCCCATCACTTCCCATGTGATTTCGGTCTCCTCGAATTGATCATCTATGAATGTACTTAATAATTTCTCCATACTTAATTATATAATTAATAATTGTACATGCATGTATGCCTATATATATATAATCAAATTAATTAATCCAAACATTTTTTATTTGTTTTCCAAGTGTGGCAGACTCCAACACTGACATTCGTCACCAGAGCTGCCTTTGATTACGACGTTAGTAGCATTTTCGAACTCAATTTCATCAAGTTATTAATCGTCCTCCTCGGAGCAGGTATGTCAGTCATTCTATAATTCTATATATGCATGCATTTTAATGAATTAGGAAATTAATATATATATATATATATATATGTATGTATCTTATAATATATTTTTTTTGTATATAGCTTTCATCTGGCCTTTACGAGCGCTTATTCGGATCTGCATGAACTCAAAAGGTGATGTCTATAGCTAATATGCATTATAACAGTTACAATTAATCTTCATTTAAATACTTAACAAACAAACAAGTATATTATTGGTGATTAAATAATTCAATAAATTAATGAACTATATATATATGTTGCATGCATGCAGTATTCAACTACTTTAAGAAGAGAGCAGAGAGTCGAAAAGCTGCTAGAAAACTGTTAGAGAAGGTTTGTGATTTGATCATTAAAGATTCTTCAAACAGAAACAGCAACAAGGATTACTCGAAAGCCATCTTTGAAGCTGTAAAACGAGACGCAGGTGATTTCGTACAACAAGTTGTGTTTTGGTTTCCAAATGCAATGAAGAAGGTGGATGAAGATGGTCACAACATTGCTCAGGTTGCTTTGATAAATCGTTCACTCAAAGTTATGGCTGTCATCACTCATCGGGAATGGGCTAAACATACAAATCTTTCTCAAAATCTTGAAACACCCAACTCTTTTGGCAATAACTTACTTCATTTTGCTGCAAGATTGGCACCTGCTAACCAACTCAATCATATATCAGGTGCAGCTTTACAAATGAAATACGAGCTAGAATGGTTTAAGGTACATATATGTATATATATATATATATATATAATTCTCAATAATAACTTAATAATTAATTAATTAATGCCTACATATATATATATATATGCAGTTAGCAAAGGAGTATTTGCCTCTATGCATGAAGAAAAAAAATAGATTTGGAGAAACCCCTGAAATGTTATTTACACGAGAGCACAACGGGTTGGTTGTGAAAGGAGAAAAATGGTTGAAGGATACTGCAAACTCAGGGTTGGTTACAGCAACACTGTTGACCACAATTACGTTTGCAGCAGCAATTACTGTGCCAGGAGGAAATGACGATGAAGATGGAACGCCAACATTGGGACACAAAGTCGCATTCAAATTGTTTGCAGTATCAAATGCATTATCCATGTTGTCATCCGCCACCTCCTTGTTATTGTTCTTGTCCATCTTCACTTCACCTTTTGGGGAAAAAGATTTTGGTCTCCGTTTACATCTGAGGTTGATAAGTGCTTTTGCGGCCTTGTTCATATCTGCAGAACTCATGATTGCGGCATTTGGTGCAACCTTGGCACTTCTGTTTGAGGACATAGTTTATTGGATAATTCCATTGACATGGCTACCAGTTTCCTGTTTTGCGCTTTACTTAAACAGTCTAGTGCAGGTGCCGCTTGAGATGGCTATTCGTCTTCTCCAACGTTTAAGATTGGTAGATCGCCTCTTCATTTGATTCCTTAATTAATATTCATGCATCATTATATATCTATTCAAGATCAATGATCTATATATATCTGCATGTACACTTACATGCATGTGTGTGTGTGAGCTAGCTATATATATATAGGTTGAATAAATTCTGCCTATTTCACTAATTAATTACCTAGCCAGCTTTATTTGCTGTTGTGTTTTGTAATATATACCGAGTTGTTATGTAACCAATAAAAGTGGTGTTTGTTAATTTGGGTTGCAAATCATGCATGTATTTTTTTTTTTTGAACCGCAAAAGAAAGACTTTATTGAGAAAACTAGCGAGAGGCTAGATGAATACAAGCACGGAAAGCGTTCTCCGGATTACAAACCCAACTCTCCCAGTTAAGCTGATTACCATACTTAAAACGACTCCTTATCCAAACAAACGCCCAATATTGAATTTCCCCGGTAATATCTTTTTCGCTTTTGATCTTACCATTGAACACCTTTCCATTCCGATACAACCACATACTCCATAGAAAAGCCGCAACCAGCACCTTCCGAACCTGCTTGCTATGAGAATCGCTTGCCGTAGACAACACCTTCAACCACAGGCCTTGTATAGAAGCGACATCGAGAGGCCACCAGTCCACCCACCTTGACAGAGAAGCACTTACCAGCTTTGTCGATGGAAATCATGCATGTATTTATTTGATTTCTTAACAGTGGTTACTGGTACTATATATATATGATCAGCCATAGAAATCCAAACTGGAGATATATAAAAGGGTTACCTCCATCGCTTAATCATAAACACAATATACTGATGGAGAATTAACCAAGTAATATATATATATATATATGTATATATATATAGAGAGAGAGAGAGATGAAAGTTCAAATTAATAATAACTCGTTTTTCATTGTGAACGTGAGGACCAATAAAATCATGCCACATGACAACTCTGAATATCATGCATTATTCAGAGTGAATAAAGGCGCCTAAGCTTTGTTCACTCTGAATAATGCACGATATTCAGAGTGAATATTGCCACGTGACGCAATTTTAGTGGTCTCACATTCACAACCAAAATTGAGTTTACATTTGAATCTAACCCTATATGTGTGTGTGTGTGTATAGTATGTGTATAAAAGAAAGTTTGACCGCAAACTTATTTTTTATTGTGAATGTGAGTACAACTGAGAGCACAACACATGTTACATGGAGTATGAATAATGAATTTAAAAGATCATAGCCAAAAAGAATTGACCGGATGTAGGTTTTCCGCAAGAGATTGTTCAAAGGGTTAATTTGAAGTTGATAAGAGTGAATCCTTTTGGAGGGTTCTTGAGAGTTAAGATGGTGTTTTCATGGTTGACCATATTGCAAGAAACAGAGAGGTTTAAGAGGGAGAATGGATCTGAGCTCTCATACCATATAAGGAAATAACAAAAACTTGTATATTATTTTATACAATAAGGAGCTATATGTATATGAGAAATGTTCAAACAAGAACAAAATCAATTTGCAAGAACAAAGGAACAATTCTGGATCACATGTGATGTGGGTCCCACATAATAAAAAATCATATATGATTCATGTGGGTCCCACCACTAAATCATATATGATTTTTTATTATGTGGAACCGACATGGGCCCACATCAATGTGTGACTCAAAATGGGTTCCTTTGTTCTTGCAAATACCCTTGTTCTTGTATGAACCTCCCTCATATGTATATATGTATATATATATATATATATATAGCTTCACAAATGGTACAAACTATGTATGGACACAATCAATTAAAGGAATTAAAAAGGATCATTGATATCAATCATCATAGAGAAATAAAAATAGAATCACAAATATACACAATCGGTTATTTATGAATGATGATGTTTGATCTTTATCAAATTTGTGATATCCATGATATCCAATTTAATGTGCATGCTAACAAGTGGAGAGGAGAGGAATGATATTGAAGATGTTCGTAAGGAATATGGTTTGGTGAAAGCTTGTGGACTAGTTCAACTAGACGGTTGGGCTTACCGTTTCTAGATTACAAACACTACAATCCTCTATTACTGGTTTGCTATCTTGTGTGACTTGGAGCCACTAGATCTCACAAACCGTACCACCTATTTTGCAATGCACCTGGATCGACCATTGACTTTCCTGAAACGACATACATGGAAATGACATACATTGTGGGGGTTAATTTGTACGTAGCTACCACATTATTATTATCTTGATTGTTTTATATAACATGCAGTTAGTAGTTTTGTTGTTTGTAGGGAACAATATATATACATTCCCCAAGATCAAGGTTATTTAACATATCCGACTCTATAAACATATCACACGTCTATGTGGTGTTTACGTAAAGTGACATTTGTTTGGTTTGTTATGATTGCAGATTAGCAATAAACTTAAATTCGTGCAAGTATCGTCATAATCACTGTATAATAAGGTGAAATAAATCTAACAAAAATTAAAGGGTTGGCTCTTAGGTTCATTAATTGATGCTACATGGAATGAACTTTTGCACAAATTTGACTGTCGAAGAAGCTTCAAAACATCAGATACTTTTCCTAAAAAATGGGAGGGTAGCAATTCCATTTTCACTTTGGAATCCCATGTGCATCACATTTTAGATGCTTGTCTTGTCTAATTTTGGGAAGTGATTCGTTTGTCAAAAAAGGTATGATACCGTCGTTTGGAATGCCGTTACCCTTATGACTATCATAAAGGAGGTAAATCACATACCGTTACCCTTGTAAGATAATGCATGATATATGTTGAAGCTCTATACGTGACTTAAAATTATAATATAAGGAAGCAAGGAATATAAAAAAGAGAAAAATTAGAATGGATGCATCGATGGAATATATGGTTGGAATGCATGGTATGCATGGCCTCTTCATTTTCATCTAAATGAATGAGATGATAATTATTACCATTAATTAAGCGTAAATGCCGTCCAAAAAATAAAAAAATTAAGCGTAATATATAGTGACCGGAATTTGAAAGTATTATACAACATGATTAATTAAATCTTTGGATAAGATATTAACAAAAGCACTTTTAATTAAAATATTAGAAATATATGTAACTAAGTTTGAGCTTTAATTACTAGCTTAATTGGCAATAAAACTTGCACCTTCTATCCTTCACGTCATATAGGTTGTGTGTGGTGTAATTAGGATTGATGTATTAACATTTTTTGGCCATAAATTAAGCTAGCTAGGTTGTAAATTAATAAGTTAAATAGAAACATTATACATGTTAAGGTTAAGTTCCATATTAGGTGGGTTATAACTTATAATTAACTAACTAAGAAGATCTTTATCCAAGAAAAAAGGTAGAAAGAATATTATATAAGTAGTGGGAAGCAAGGCAATATATAGTGAATGGAATATTGCCTTTTGAAGCAACCCCTGCATCATATATGTTGTGTATCAACCTTCCATCATGCATGGGGCTAATATATATATATATATATATATATATATATATATACATGAATCCATGCAATTAGACCATAGTTTATAATCACCAATTAAATTGTATCAACCATATGGCTCTCTCTTCTACATCCAATATGCTAAATGTAGTGTTAGAAGAAAACCCATATCCATACCCATCCCATGTTTTTGCACCCAACTTTGTGACTGTGAAACTGAGTGATAGAGATGAGTATGATATGTGGAAAACACAGATGCTATGTCTGTTAAAGAGCCATGGAATGCTTGCTTTCATCAACAACAACTTCATCCCAACTGGTGGTGATGAGAAATTTTGGAGAAGATCTGATGCCCTTGTCAAAGGTTGGATTCTTGGTTCTCTTTCTAAAGAAGCATCCCTATGCCTTTTGCATGGTTTTGTTTCAGTAGCTGATGATCTTATCACTGCAAAACAAATGTGGGACAAACTAACAGAAATGTATACTTATACCCCTCAACAACATGCATGGGTAGCAGTATCAGGTAACTCTCTAGCTTCTCGCTAGTTTTTTCTTTAATAAATTCTCCTTTCTTTTGCGGTCCAAAAAAAAAGTAGCAGGTAACCACATATATATATATATATAGGGGTGGGTTCAATTGTGAACCACTTTTTGGTTGTGAACGTGAGGACAACCGAGAGCGCGACATGTGGCGGATGACTAGGCGCCACGTTAGATCCACGGCGGGTGACTAGGCGCGATTCATGGGAGGGCATTGAATTAAAGAAGGGGACCACACTCAAAGTCGCCACGTGTCGCGCTCTCGGTTGTCCTCACGTTCACAACCAAAAAGTGGTTTACAATTGAACTTTCCTCTATATATATATATATATATTAATTATTAGTAAATGATCATATATACATAGGGAAGGTTCAAACGAGAAGCATGTCAATTTAAGAGAACATGAGGAGCAATCTCAGCCACTCATCTCGCAGTTACAGTGGACGTGATCGGTGGCTGAGATTGCTTCTCACGTTTTCTTAAAAAGTTATATTAATTAATTATATTTACGTTGCGTTGTAGATGATCATCTAAAAGACGAAGAATTAGCAGCCATTCAGAAACAACTGTATGTTGCTGTTGAGCATCAGAGATGGAAAGAGATTGACTCAATCTTAAAGACAAAACAAGTGAAATTGACAGACAGTATCAGCATTAATGGCAACACTGCACTCCATGTGGCTGTGGCATGCCATACTAAGAAGAACAGGTTTCTAGAAAGAATGTTGGAATTAGCAGCAGTAGCTGATCATCAAATTCATCAAAGGTTGGATGGTGTTCGAAATTCAGATGGAAGCACACTGCTTCATGTCGCTGCTTCGCTTGGCAACACCGAGGCTGCTGAAATGTTGGTGAAGAAAGACCGACGGCTGTTGTTTGCGGAGGATAACGAAGGTTGCACCCCACTTGACATACAACATCGTTCGGATGATCCTAAGACTACCACCAAAACATATCTATGTTTGTTGGATCATCATGAGTCAGCTGACCTTGAACAACCACCTGATCAGGAAAGACTTCTCATTGATGCTATTACCTGCAAAGATTTCGGTAACAAACTAAAACTAATTCTATTCCATATATGATGTGGGTTCATATACAAGAACCACCCCCATTTGTAGGAATAAAGGAACACAATTTGAGCCACATGTTATGTGGGCCCACATGGGACCCACACATTAAATAAATCATATATGATTTAGTGATGGGACCCGCAACTAAATCATATATGATTTATTTAATGGGTGGGTCCCACTGAGCCTGCATCATATGTGATTCAGAATTGTTTATTTGTTCTTGTTTCATATATATATATATATATATATATGTGTGTAGAGGAAGGTTCATACAAGAACAACCCATTTTAAAGGAACAAAGGAACCAAATGTGAGCCACACATTATGTGGGACCCATCCATTAATTAAATCATATGTGATTTAGTGGTGGGACCCACCAGAATAATATATGATTTAATAATGGGTGGGTCCCACTTGGGTCCACATCATGTGTAATCCAAAATGGTTCATTTGTTCCTATAAATTAAATGGTTTTGTTCTTGTTTGAACCTTTCTCTATATATGTATATGTGTATATATATTATCTAATTAATTGGAATAAAAAATAGTTACTATTTATTGATCATTTTGCAGAGTTGGCATGTACATTGGTCGAGGACAGATGCAAAGTGTTGAACAAGAATGATGATCGTGTGTTGATGGCTATAGCTCAACACTTTCCATGTGATTTTATTCTTCTCGAATTGATCATCTATCAATGTACTAATTAATTATACTCAATCCTTAATTAACTCTACGTACTTATCAAATCATATCACACATTAATTATAATTATATTAACTTTTGGTTGGTTTAATTTAATTTTCAAGTGTGGCAGACTCCTGTACTGAAGTTCGTGACGAGAGCTGTTTTGGGTTACAATGTTAGGAGCATTTGGGATCTCAACTATATCATGTTAACAATCATCCTTCTCGGAGCGGGTATTAATCATCACCTAATATATATATATATATATATATATATATAGAGAGAGAGAGAGAGGGGATTGTTCAAATGTGAACCACTTTTTCATTGTGAACGTGAGGACAGCCGAGAACGCACCACGTGACAATTTGAAAAACACGCGACTAAGCTTTATGCAACTCTGACGCGGGCGACTTAGCGCGCAAGTTAGCTTTATTTACTTTGCATAATAGCTTTATGCAGTATGAATAAAGCTTAAATGAACCTAACCCGCAGGTTTTATGCGAATAAAACTAAGCCGCGGAAGTCAGATTACCACGTGGCGCGCTCTCAGCTGTCCTCACACTTTTACAATGAAAAAGTGGTTCACATTTAAATCTACCCACATATATATATAATATATATATAGAAAGAGAGAGAGAGAGAGAGAGAGAGAGGAAAGTTCAAATGCGAAATCATTTTTGGTTGTGTTGGACAAATCTCAGTCACTCATCCGATCAAGCGCCTTTAATCGTCTCCACCCTCCATGAATCACGTCAATCCTCCGTGGGTTACGGGTGGATGATTTACAATGTTTAAGAAATTCCTTACTAGAATGTTTAATTACGGTTTACAATGTAATTTTAATTTCAGTGGGTTTGGTTATACTTAGCTTACAACTTATAATTAACACAGATTTAATTTTTCTTGTATGATATAGCTATCATGTGGCCTTTACGAATGTTTATTCGGATCTGCATGAAACAAAAAGGTGATATTCGTTAATTAGAGTTAAAACCTTCATTTAATTAACAAATAATATAAATATATATATATATATATATATATATATAGAGTCACCTTATTTTGAAAACTCATTAATTTGTGGAAACTTTGGAAACCATGTTTTTCACCAATTATAATCCATTTTCTTGTTTATTTTTGGTAATTTTATTTATCTTATTTTTGTGATGCTTAATTATAGGAGTTGGTGGTTATGATTTTGAATTTTGCAATTAATCTTGTCCCATGATCATTCTAATCTAATCAATGGTTTATATGAGTTTCCAAAGTTTCCACAAATTAATGAGTTTTCAAAATAAGGTGACTCTATATATATATATATATATATTGCTGATTAATTTAATAATCAAAGTATATATATATGAACAAAGTATATGTGTGTGTTGCATGCATGCAGTACTCAAGTACTTCAAGAAGAGAGCACAAAGTCGAATGTTTGCTGGAGAATTGTTAAAGAAGGTTTGTCGTTTGATTAGAGATTCTTCTACGAGCTGCAATCATTATGATTACTCGGAGCCCATCTTTGAAGCTGTGAAACGAGATGCGTCTGAATTTGTACAACACGTTGTGTTTTGGTTTCCAAATTCAATTCGAAGCGTGGATAAAGATGGTCACAACATTGCTCAGGCTGCTTTGAAACATCGTTCGCTTAAAGTTATGGCTCTCATCACTCATGGTCAATGTGCCAAGCATACAAATATCTCTGAAAATGCTAAAGCTTCAAAGGACCCTTTTGGAAACAATTTACTTCATTTTGCTGCAAGATTGGCACCTGCCAACAAACTAAGTCGTATATCAGGTGCAGCTTTACAAATACGATTTGAGTTACAATGGTTTAAGGTGAGTACATTAGAATACTGTACTTTATATATATATATATATATATATATATATAGAGAGAGAGAGAGAGGAAAGTTCAAATGTGAACCACTTTTTGGGTGTGAACGTGAGGACAACCGAGAGCGCGACACGTGGCGACTTTGAGTGTGGTCCCCCTCTTTAATTCAATGCCCTCCCATGAATCGCGCCTAGTCATCCGCCGTGGACTTGACGTGATGTCGCGCTCTCGGTTATCCTCACGTTCACAACCAAAAAGTGGTTCACATTTGAACCCACCCCTATATATATATAGGGCAGGTTCAAATGTGAACCACTTTTTGGTTGTGAACGTGAGGACAACCGATAACGCGACACGTGGCGGATGACTACGCGCCACGTCAGGTCCATGGCGGATGACTAGGCGCGATTCATGGGAGGACATTGAATTAAAGGGGGACCACACTCAAAGCCGCCTTTATTGACTAGTCTCCGTTACGTGTTGCGCTCTCGGCTGTCCTCACGTTCACAACCAGAAAGTGGTTCACATTTGAACTTTCCTATATATATATATATATAGAGAGAGAGAGAGAGAGAGAGAGGAAAGTTCAAATGTGACCCACTTTTTCATTGTGAACGTGAGGACGAATATCAACCACTTATCTCGGTTAACAAAGGCGACTTTGACCGGTCCCCCCTTTAATAATCTCTACCCTCCCATGAATCGCGTCAATTCTCCATTGTCACGTCCACCGTAACCACGAGATGAATGGTTGAGATTCGTCCTCATGATTCACAATGAAAAAGTAGTTCACATTTGAACCCACCCCTATATATATATATTAATAAAAATGATCATTGATCAATTATTTATATATATAGTTGGCAAAGCATTTGTTGCCTCTATGCATTAAAGAAGAAAATCACGTTGGAGAAACGGCTGAAATGGTATTTTCAAGAGAGCATAAGGAGTTGGCGAGCCAAGGAGAAAGATGGTTGAAGGAAACTGCAAACTCAGGGCTAGTGACAGCAACACTGTTGACAACAATAACATTTGCAGCAGCAATTACAGTGCCAGGTGGAAACGACGATAAAGATGGAAAACCAATATTTGCAGGAGACCTTATATTCAGCTTGTTTGCATTATCAGATGCCTTATCCATGCTGACATCTGCCATGTCCTTGTTATTGTTCATGTCCATCTTCACATCACCTTTTGAGGAGAATGATTTCACTTCCCATTTGCATCTAAGGATTGTAAGTGCTTATGCGACCTTGTTCATGTCCGCGGTGTTCATGATTGCGGCTTTTGGTGCAACCTTGGTACTTGTGTTTGGCAAGACCAACCCGGAGATGATCTTGATTATTCCGTTGACATGGCTACCAATTTCTTGTTTTCTTCTTTACCTAAACAGTCTCATGCAGTTGGCACCATCCTTTGCTATTCCTCTTTACCAACGTTTAGGATTGGTAGGTCGAATCCTCATTTAATAATCTATCTATCTATCTATCTTCAAGATATATATATATATATATGTGTGTGTGTGTGGTATATATACGTACTATATATATTTTGTTGGCGTGTTGTATGTTTTGTAATATATTTTTTTTAACGGCAAATTTATAACACCGGGACAAGCAAGGAGCTAGGAACCCGAGAAAAGAGAGATTGCATCGGAAGGAATTACAACACCAATTGTAATATATATACCCTCTATATATATGTAATGAGTTTTCTATCAATAAAACATGTAAGCATCTTTGTGTCTTTATTAATTGATCATTAATTACATGTACAGTTAGTCCATATATAACAAACACATTAAATTTCCAATGGATTAGGCCATCCGCTGTCGACCCACTGCAACCCAATGGTTTAAACTGCCACATCAGCGCCACATCAGCTTTCCACTATTTTACCCAAAACAACCCAAAACTACCCAATTCATCCACTATCAACCCAAAACCATTTAATTAAAAGTTAAATAAAAAAAATAATAAAAGAAGAGAGAGAAAGAAGAGAGAGATAGAGACAAAGTAGAGAGAGAAGTGGGGTGTGAGGGTGGTTTGCATCGGCTTGCACAAACCGATGGCTACCTAGCTGAACCCAAACCGAAACACCCACTATGGTGTTCATCCTGCTACCCAACGGCTTCGCTTCTACCCGATGGCTTCGGGTAAGGCCACAGCGGATGGCCTTATTGATGGAGACTTAAAAAGATAAAAACCTTTTGTACGCATAATAGCAATCCTTAATTTCCATGAAGTTAATTTAATGTTAAATGTTAATCATCCCTTAATTATAATTACCTTGGTTTATCGGGGCGATTTGAATGCTTCTTGAATTGTAAATGATATCCAAGCGGATGCTTCTTTTTGGATTCGGTATAGAAGTAACTTTGGTAGAAGTTAATTGTCTTGGTTAGATTGGTGTTGTATTTCGTTTGTGGTTCGGGCATGCTAGCGCCGGCCTTGCTTAGTCCGTTGTCGTTCTTAATAAAATTGCTGCTTCAAAAAATTACCTTGGTTTATAAAAGTGTGGATATATAATATATATGATGAGTGCTGCATTAATTACTTGATACGGTAAAGTATTAGGTTCAAATGAGAAGTGCTAAAAAAATGAGAAGTAGAGAGAAGTGATCTCCACCACTCATCCGGTCAATAAAGACGGCTTTGACCGGGTCCACTCCTTTAATAATCTACCCTTCCCATGAATCGCGTCAATCCCCCATGATCACGTTCACCGTAACCGGTCAAAGCCACCTTTATTGACCGGATGAGTGGTGGAGATCACTTCTCTTCTTCGTAATTTTTTAACACTTCTCATTTGAACCTTTCTATATCATTAAAAAGTGGTTCACATTTGAACCCACCCCTAGTTAATTAAATATATATATAGGTATATAGGAGCAACTGCATATATATAGCATGGAAAAACGTAACAATGATACAATATTACATGACCTATATATATGTTGGAAGAGAAAGAATAGGGCCAGGGAAACAAAAACATGCAGCTAGCTGCAGGAAGCTAAAAACGAGAATGGGCAAAAACTGGTGCATGCTCCATCTCCAATACATTGTACAACTTCAGCAGCTACCTAGCTAATTAAAAATTTCCCATTATACCCTCTCTTTCCTTTCCTTATTCATAACATTAACTGGTGCATGCATGCATGCACATATACATATTATATATATGTGTGTATGTATATATATATACACCCCCTGCATATAACGTACGTACACCAGTAGCTATATATATGTGTATTATCTATATGTATAAATATTTTAAAAGTTCCATAGCTGGAAGGAGGGATCTTGAGAATCAAAAACCTGCTCTTCTGATCCATAATAATAATCGTTAGTTTGTAGTGGTGGATGCATGGGCATGAAATAATCATCAAACCCCGGAAATATCCCGAAATCCGGCACACCCTCATTGCTATGATCAACATTAATATGATGATTATGATCCATCAGAAACGTCGAAGAAGAAGACCCATGATCATGATCCACATTCATGAAACCATTAGCAGCAGGTGTTTGCAACTGCTCGTACTCATCATTCTGATTATTGTCATTATCTTCAACCTCTTGATCGTCAGAGGTGGTGGATTCATTTGCGTAGTTGGCAGCAATGGCTTGTATCTGCGACGGGTGAAGGTCGGTGGCTCCAGGAATGTTGGGAGGTTGGTGCGGGAAGTTGAAGTTGGCAGTGTTGCCACGTAGACAGAAAAGAGCCGCATCGAAAGCACGAGCCGCCTTTTCGGGCGAATCGTATGATCCCAACCAGATCCTTTCACGGCTGTTTGGTAGTCTGATCTCGGACACCCATTTCCCCCATTTCCTCTTTCGAACACCTCTGTACTTGACTTCATCTACTCTGCTGCTTTCTTCTTCCATATTGCTGATGTTGTTCTTCACCATGTACTTACTAAGAGAAGAGAAGTAGCTTATTGTTGTTATTAAGATGGATGGATGGATGGATGTGGGTTTGGTTTGATTGTTTTTGGTTTGGTGAAATGGTGTATATATAGTTTGAATTATGAAATTGGCGGCTGAATAGATAGGTCAACGCGGCGCGTTGATTATGACAATCTAGAAAGAAAACATGAATATCCAGGTGGCAGTCTCATAGTGTGTATATTGTTACGCGGTGACATCATTACCACAGAATATAATAAAAAAATTAATAAAAATAATACATTATATATATGTATATATATTTATATACACCACGTTTTGTTTTCTTTTTGTTTTCATTTTCATTCTTGTCATTGTTGTAGGCCACTCTCTTTAATTCCCATCTTCAATTTCATTTATCCATTATATATATATATATATATATATATATGTGATTTTAATCACTTATACATATCATATATTTCTAACTAACCATTCTTTTATAAAATACCAAAAACAAAATCATGATAAATTAATAATAGCTTCTTAGTAATAATCTTTTTGATACTTTTGGATAGGTAGAATGATGATATTGTCAACTAGAATTATTAAGTGATTATATATGTGTATGAATTATATTATATAAAGAGAGTTGGTTTATTTACAAACTCAATATTTTGTGCAAACTTTGTAAAGTAATTATATGAGTTGGTTTCATTAATTTATTCTAATTTTGGATGAGATTAACTTTGGACTTATCCCTAATTTTAAGCAATTAATCTTGTCTATTAATATTTCTAATCAACGATCTAGATGAATTTGCATAGTTTACACAAATTATTCGGTTTGTAAAGTTAAGAAAAAAAAAATATATATATATATATATATATAGAGAGAGAGAGAGAGGAAAGTTCAAATGTGAATCACTTTTTGGTTGTGAACGTGAGGACAACCGATAACGCGACACGTGGCGGAGACTAGTCAATAAAGGCGGCTTTAAGTGTGGTCCCCCCTTTAATTCAATGCCCTCCCATGAATCGCGCCTAGTCATCCGCCGTGGACCTGACGTGGCGTCTAGTCATCCGCCACGTGTCGCACTCTCGGCTGTCCTCACGTTCACACCCAAAAAGTGGTTCACATTTGAACCCACCCCTATATATATATATATATATATATATATATACATAGAGGAAAGTTCAAATGTGAACCACTTTTTGGTTGTGAATGTGAGGACAGCCGAGAGCGCGACACGTGACGACTTTAAGTGTGGTCCCCCTCTTTAATTCAATGCCCTCCCATGAATCGCGCCTAGCGTGGATTTGACGTGACGCCTAGTCATCCGCCACGTGTTGCGCTCTCGATTGTCCTCACGTTCACAACCAAGATGTGGTTCACATTTGAACCCACCCCCATATACATATTATTAAAAGTTAAAAATATAATTATATATATTGGGAGGAGTTAGTTCGTGGGGGTGGTGGGGGCTCCATGACAGTTTTTAAAGAAACCGGGTGGTCCACAAACGTTGACTTCGAACTTATATTCACAATCACATGTTTTAAGACTTTTATTATATTTCAAATATAATAATGGTAAAATGAAAGGCAAAGTCAACGCTAAGTATATAAATGGGTTTTTTAATCTTTAACTCCAAATTAAACACTGGTAATACGCGATTCCTACACCTGCTTTGAATTCCAATTCTTTCTTTCTTTCTTTCTTTCCCACAACTCTATTTTTTTTCTTTCACCAACCTCTACTCTAACCTCTATACTACTACTCCCATTACCGGCCATCATATACATATATGTGTATATATATATATATATATATATGTTATGAATGCTGAAATCAATCTTGAACATAACCCCAGCTTAATCAATTGCTTCAACCAAGCCAAGAGAAGAAAAGGTACAATATCAACATGGCGCATCTTATATATATGGTAATTAACCTCCTACATACCTTAACTAGTTTTCATCATCATTTTGAGGAACTTTTTAAGCTTATTTTTTGTTGATTTCAAGAGTTTCGTTTTAGTTTTTGGTTAACTTTGAGAGTTTATTTTCGTTTTTTTGGTTGATTTTGAGGGTTTCGTTTTCGTTTTTGGTTGATTTCGAGAGTTTATTTTTCATTTTTTGGTTGATTTAGAGAATTACTTTTCCGTTTTTATTAATGGGGTCCCATACGATAAATTACTTGGGGGATTTAAGGCAATAAGCTGAAAAAAGTTAGTTTTAACCTAAAAAATTTTGTTTTTTCTTATTTTAATGGGGGGCCATGCCCCCATGTTTCTCTACCTACATCCCTCCCTCTATATATTGGTTGTGTTTGCCAAAAATAAGCTAGTTTATAAGCTAGTATATGACTGGATGGATCATAAGCTAGCTTATTGAAACACTATTTGGAGTAGTCTTTCAAAAGCTTTATGTAGTTTTTCCCAATTATACTCTTATTAGTATTAACTATTATACCCCAAAATACCCTTTTGGGGGGAAATTGGTGTTGATGACCATTTGAAAATAAGGTATTTGCCTCCTAGTCAAAATCTTACTCATTTTCCGCTCCATGGCCAATCATTCCATTAAAAATTGAACGAGTCCGTTAAATTTAGCTGACTCACAAAAAAGGACCAACTGAGGGTTAAAAACGGAACCAGGTGCTCTAAAAATGACCCAGGTCCGTTAAATTTAGCTAACTTGCGAAAAAATACCCTAGAACCCATATCCAATCTACTCCTTTTTATGTCTTTTAGCCGAGTCAACTAAATTTAGCAGACTCGGGTATTTTTTAACATAATGGTTAGATATGAAGTGCAAAATGGGAAAAAGTTTGGCTAGGAGGCAGACATCATAATTTTAATTGGTCACCCACACCAATTTCCCCTTTTTTGGTCATTTCACTCGCTCAAGCTAGTTTTTGCCAAACATAATTTATTCATAAGCTAGCTTATCAGCTACTAGTTAGCTTATCAATCAGTTTGCCAAACACAACCAATTATATGTGATCAACTATTTATTACAACTTAAACATGTACAATTACCTATATATTATATATGCTCATCATACAGTTAACAAGAAGAATACACCTTAATTTCCTAGTTGCATAATTACACTTCACCCTACCTAGCTTCAGAAACATGACATGATCATGAATCTGAAAGAGCTCAATGATCATAATATATAATGAAGATCAAGAAAGAGCATATACAACTAATTAATTATCTGTTAAAGGATGCAGCTGAATTCTCATGATCATATTGCCCTGATCTCCATGGATTCCCGCTATCCGTCCCACTCGAAGCTTGATTCGGCACCGGCACATTACCTAAATCACCATCCAAGCTCATCTGTTGTACTTCAGAATATGACAGTATCTTTATGCTTTGCACACAGCTTACAAATTCCCTGAAAGTAGTTAATCAAAAAAAAATTAATTTATATGTAAAAGAATTCATCCAGATAATGAAACTTTTAATTGATTAAAGAAAATTAACACACAAGGTAGTTTTAATTATATTACTTACTCCCATGGATCATCACCAACCAAGAGTATATCATTCTCATGATCAACATAAACAAGCTTCCACTCTGTTCTTTGTGCATCTTCTAGTTGACCTTCAATACCAAACATGCGAGCCAGATCACGCCTCAGCTCTTCATACCCCTTGTAACGACTAACATCAATCGTTCTTCCTACCGACCCACGTTTTTGGACCTAATAAAAACAATTAACAAATCATATCATGCATGTATAATTAAGAGAGAAAAAATAAAAAAGGACAAGATCTTTTAATTGATTGTCACCTTTGTGTATGTTCTCATGCGCTGAGTCTGATTACCCCCCCACAACCCACTTCCTAAAACACCATCATTAGCACCAGCAGCAATATTGTTGTCATTTGGCTTGAAACCCATATCCGGTGGCATCCCAAACGACTGTGGACTTATCTCAGCACCTGACAACTCTGTCTCGATATCTCTAGGGCCTCCACAGTTATAGTTAGACATCAAGTTTTGAGAATCAAAGCCCCTCGACAACAAAGCATCAGGTGGCAGCCCATCGACATTAGCCCCAAAAGAGAGATCGCTCCTTGTTTGCGAGTGAACAACATGATCACCCTCCAGGCACAAGTTTGGGATCGAGAAGTTCTGTTGAAGGCCGCCTGCGGCAGCATCCAAGCAGTATGACGTTACAGATGTGGTAGGTTCCGATCTTTCAGTCGCAATGCCTTTGTATTTAGGTTGCTGATCTGGTACTTTCAACTCATGTTTGACTCTTGCATCAGATTTGCTTTGACTTTGAAGATCATGAACAAATTTAGAAGAAGGATCGTCATCCCCAAGAATAGTTAATGGTCCTTGTTGGTTCTTGATCAGGAAGTTTGATGGAGTTGTTATCTGGCAGTTATTCGTTGAAGGGGATGTTGAACAAGATGGAGCATCCCCATCAGGATGAACTCTTAGTGGTCTGTATTGACTCTGCAGTTGGTTTGAATGGAACTGTGGTGACTGCAGAAGTGTTGATGTCGACAAGCTGTTACCGCTGAGTTGTTGCTGTGATAACGAGTGCTGTTTGGCAAGCTGAATCTGTGGCAAGACCTGATGTTGTAGAGGTAACTGAGGCTCTACATGACTTGCTAACAGATGTTGCTGTTGTTGTTGTTGTTGTTGTTGTTGTTGTTGCAGTTTTTGCAGTGCCTGCAGTGCCTGCTGCTGCTCTGAGAGGCTTTGTTGTGGCGGTGCTTGCCTCAGCGACAAGTTATGTTGTCGCAACTGCGCTTGCTGTTGTTCCATCTGATGCTGAAACTGCGACTCCAAGGACATGGATAAAGGCTGCGATGAAGTCCTATTGGCTGAACCACTCATTTGCTGAGGCTGTGTGTTTCCTGAAATTTGTTGTTTTTGTAGTTGTTGCTGTTGTTGCTGCTGCATCTGATGGTGTTGCTGCTGCTGCTGCTGCTGCTGTTGTAGTTGTTGTTGCTGGACTTGCTGCTGGAGTTGCAGTTGTTGCTGTTGCTGTTGTTGTTGTTGTTGTTGTTGTTGTTGCTGCTGCTGTTGTAGTTGTTGTTGTTGTTGTAGCTTATTGTACATAGAAGTCTGTTGTTGTTGATGATACAGTTGTTGTTGTTGTTGATGCTGATGGTCTTGAGATTGCTGGTGTTGGGGCCATGGGGGAGTTGCAAGTTGGGTCTTTTGGTTTTGTTTATTTGATTGTGGAGTTGGAAGAGAGAGGTTAGGCGATTGAAAGCTTAATAGCTTGGAGGGATCTTCAAACCCCCCTGCAGGTTGCGTTGATGGAAACCGATGGTTCTGCTGCTGCATGCTCATCCATTGGACCAAACTCAACCCAGGGAAGATTGAACCCCCCGAGGCATCCTTCATGCCCAGATCTTCAACCCACGGCATCCCTCTTCTGTAAGCATTCTCTATCTCAGTATCTCCCTCTGCAATGCATCACCCTCAACTTATTTAAGATGCAAATTCTCTTATTGTTACAGCTGGATTGAACATCACAGACACAGCACAGAGAGATTATAGTACCTGGTTGTTGAGGGAACTTTTGTCGGAAAAATGGAGGTGGACACATGTAAAATGGAGTCACAACAGGCTCGATATCCCATACTGAGACTCGAGTAGGACGCTCACCAGCTGCTGATTCATCCCACCCCACCTGTCATTTTATACAAAATCCCCTTGGAAGATCAATAAACAAGACTTGATTTAAAAGAAAGAGAAATTAAGGAAAGACATTCATTTCATAATGTTACTATAATAGGTTAATTTCCAAGCAAGCAGCTACCTGAAGACTACGCCATTGTGAATTCTTCCAACGGACTCCGTCCATATCACTGACACCAGTTATGGTTCCCATGTATCTACGAACTCCTGACTCCTCAGTCTCAAACATCATTCTAAACCGCATACCCAATGAAACTTGAGTATACATTGCTTTGTTATACTTGGCTAGTGGTATCACAAACTCAGCAGGACTTGCCCTGTCCAATTTAAGATTTCAAACTTATTAATATTCATAGTTAAGTTTCACAACTTATCCAGTGATATATACATAATAACAAAATATTACCTAGGATTGTAAAAAATGGTGAAGGGGCTATTATTTGCAGCAGCATGAGCGGCAGCCGCAAGGATTCCAATGTGCATGCTGTCACTGGATATAACTGAGGAGGAGATTGCAGGCTGCTGTCTGTTAGCCCTTCTAATTCCCAACATAAGCTGTGATTTCTCATCTCTACAATCATCCTTAATTATCAGTTTACAAAAGAAAAGTAATTAATAAAGATAGTCAACACTCTTTAACATTAATCATCCTTTTTTCATACCTTACGAAAAGGACAGCATCGCCGGCAAAAAGCCTTTTAGAGCTGACAAAAATGCTCCACCCTGTTGTCAATAGATGCCTCTTGGGTTGACCTGAAATATAAAAGATAATTAAGCAATCTTAATTAAAGTTTCTCTCTGGATGTCAACATGTTTGCATAAATCCATGTTGGTTAAATTGTTTGAGGTCATTTGGTACATGATTGCTAGTCTCTCTGGATTTCAGATTCATGGTTAATGGTATGCCTTCATTCCATAAACCAGTCAAATTACAAAATACTCTTGTAGGTTTCCTGTATTTTGGTGATTTAGCTCATATCGTAGCTTTTACGGCAGAGAGATTATTTTAGGTGGCAACAACAATACAATTTACTATAATTATGAACTCTTATAACTTGGAAACAAAACAAGTAATAGAGCACTTTATTAAATAGATAGAAGGAGCATATAATTAACCTCGATAAATATGTCTAAATGTCCAAGATTGATCATGCAAATCTCTAGCTACCAACTCCTGAGCTGGAGGTTGCATTGAGAAATCCTACCAAAGCATCTTTCTTAGTGAGCAACAGAATCTAGTGATACGATCACCAAAACACAAATTACGATATCCAATTAACTTACGAGTGGTGGGAAAATCTTCTCCGCAGCTCGGCGAGGTACAGAGAATCCACCATGGGTGCTTGTGTCACTAGCTGTTAGAGTTTTGCAAAAGAACTCGGTGGGTTGCTTGTTTTGTTTTAGACCCATATCCGAAATAAGTAATGCTTCCTGGTCATACTGCATATACAAGCTCCTTTAAGTAAAGTAACATAATTGATGTAACAAAAGAAAACCAAGATTTGATTCAAAATAACCATACTTTATTTACAGGTTGAAGAGTCATCTGCGCATAGACCTCATCAGTTTCGGCATCAGCCTAATCCAAAATTAAGAATGAGATTAATTAATTAGTGGACATAACATGCATATATACATACATATATAGTGAAGTAATTAAGGGGAATTAGTGTGTGGGAAGACATACATGTAATGTGACATTATGAAGCATACAGATGAGCTTAGAAGGAAGATTAGGATAGTTTGGTATGTTATCTGTATCCTTGTGCATAGATGCTGCAACCTATAATTAATTAAAATTGATGAGTATATAGATATTGTGATGCACATATATGTATATGCATATATATAGGATGGAAATGAAAATTAAGAAAGGAAAGGTTATTATTATTATTACTTGCTCACTGTGACCTTGTGGGAAGTAGACCACCAGACTTCCAACAGGAGGCAAGGAGACCATTGGGCCAGCACAAGCATGCCATAGCTCTGAATTCATTACCTTCCTTGCACCTGTATATATTAATTTAAGAAACCAACTTCAACAAATTGCTAATCTTGTTAATTAATTAATTTGCTAACCACTTTAAACTTCAATAATTAAATGAAAATGAAGGTTCAAGTAAGACTGCTGGTTAGCTGACCATGCAGTCTGATTTCCATGAGAAATTTGAGAGACACATACAAAAGAGGACAAATTGGTAGCATATATATTATGAAGTTGGCAGAATATGGTTTTTGGAAGGGAATTGAAATAGATATGATCTTGAAAGATAAAATTGACAAAAAGCCAGCAGCTGGAATATGCCTCAGCCTGCCACTCCTATGTATTCTTGTCAAATTCATTCAACCCAAACAAAAATCCCTTTTTTATTGTTTTTTTTCATAGGAATCATGCAAATTAAAAGATAAACCAGTCTGAAATATAATGATAAAAAATCCCAACTTTAAGTAAATGAAGTAATTAGGCTGCCTAATCAATCATGATATATATGCCCAATTACCAGAGATGAGAAGAAAATAAATAAAGAGAAAGAAACATTAAAAAGAATATATAAAGTTAATATATTCCTCATGATAGATATTGTACCTTGTTGTTGTCCTGAATTGGGTTGATATGAGTTTGGAGGAGCTTTCATTTTAGGGGAAGAGAAAGAAAGAAAGAAAGGGTCAGAGATTTTGGTCTCCAAAAGTGATGAGTGAAGGTGACATTGATTGGTAACAACAAGAATGAATGAATTTGATGGAATTTAGAAGAAAGAAAAAGGCAGATGGATACAAGGGAGGATATATGATGAATGAAACTGAAACTGAAACTGTTTAGAGTATATAGAATCAAACCTATTGCTATATAATATTAATACTACAACTACAACTAGGTGGTAGTAGTAGGGACTGTAATCATTACCACCTGCATCCTTCCTCCCTCCAATTTATTACAACAAATTCCTTCCTATTTAGAGTAAATTATGGATTTGGTCCTTAAGGTTTGACGAAAATTACGGATTTGGTCCTTTAACTTCAAAAATTACACGGATGGTCCCTATGGTTTGAAGATTCTTACGGATTTGGTTCTTGAGACTAACGGCCGTTCAATAATCCGTTAAGTATAAGGGTAAAGTAGTCTTTTCATTTAATTAATTTATTTTGTCAATTTTTTTAAAACCCAAGGACCAAAATTGAAACTTGAAACTCATCCTCTACAAATCAATTACCAAACCCAGAACTAAGAAAACCAACCCAGATCTCATATTTATTTAGGGTTCTTTGTGGAAATGGATTATCTCAACCACCACCACCATCATCTCCGTCATAGGCACCACCATCATCTCCGTCATAGGCACCACCCTCATCTCCGGCACAGCTACCACAATCTCCACCGCAACCACCGTCTCCACCACCACCATTGCCTCCACGTCAACTACCGTCTCCGGCGCAACAACCACCACCGCCTCCACGTCGACGACTGTCTCCGGCGCAACAACCACCATCGCCTCCACGTAGACGACTGTCTCCGGCGCAACAACCACCACCGCCTCCATGTCAACCGCCGTCTCCGACACAGGAACCACCAGTGTCTCCGACACAACCACTTCTGCTTTGATCTACTTCTGCTTCGACACAACCACTTCTGCTTCGATCTACTTCTGCTCGTTTATCCCTCTCCCTCTCTAGATCTACTTCTGCTTCGATCTCCACCATCGGTACTCTTCTAGAAATCGATTTGCAATCGATTTGCATCTGGGATTTGCAATCGATCTCCACCATGGTACTCTTTTAAATTTAGGAATTGCATCTTTTAGATCTCCACCATCTGGGATTTGCATCTGGGATTTGCAATCGATTGCATCTGGAATTGGAATTGGAATTGTGCTTGGGTATAGAATTTGTTAAATGTTATAAGAATTTGAAATAGATTTATATTTGGGTTTGGAATTTCTTAAATATTCTTAGGATTTGAAATAGATTTGTATTTAGGTTTAGGTTTGGAATTTGTTAAATGTTTTTGGTGTGGTTAGGTATTGAATTTATGATCAAATTGATGGTTTGATTTAGTCATGATTTAGGGTTCTTGAATGTTCTTGATGATTATAATGGAGGAGATGAAGATTCAATGAAGATTCAAGAAAAAAAAATCAATTAAAATGATAGAAAAAATAAAAAGACGAAAATGCCCTTTATTTAACGGAGGAATTGGACGGCGGTTTGCCGGAAGGACCAAATCAATAAAAAATGCATACCTTAAGGACCATCGATGTAATTTTTAAAGTTAAAGGACCAAATCCGTAATTTTCGTCAAACCTTAAGGACCAAATCCATAATTTACTCTCCTATTTATTTATATTTAAATTAGATCAAACTTTATATACAAATCGGCTCCAAATTTGTATGTGTGGCTTTTTAGGAAAGCTAATGCAAAATTATAGATGATTTTCTTGATTTTTGTATTCTTTTAAATATGTACTATTATGGTTTAAAACTAACTATATATATAAGGTTAGATTTAAGGGAAATTTTAGAAAAGGGAAAATCAAGTAACACCCTCGTAACTCTTCATATAGACCATATCCACTTGTATATAGACGTAATTTGTAATATGCATATGTGTCTGATGTATGTGTGCATAAAAACCAAAAGATAATATAATCTACTACTATGCACAAATGCATATGGTCCAAATGGAAGGTTACGAGGGTGTTTCATCAGTTTTCTCTTTTTTGAGTTCCCCCTCCCCTCTTTCTCTCTCTCTCTCTCTCTCTCTCTCTCTCTCTCTATATATATATATATATATATATATAGAGAGAGAGAGAGAGAGAGGATCATACGAGAATGATATCTATCTAAAAGAACATGAAAACTAAGAAAATCATATACGATTTACACTAAATTTCGGAAAAAGGCTATGCGGATGCATTTAACAGCAAATTGCAAAGTCCCATGAACCATATGTGATTTTATATATGAATCATATATGATTTTCTTAATTTTCGTGTTCTTTTAATATATATATATATATATCGTTCTAGTTTGAACTCACCCCTATATATATATATATATATATATATATCGAGAGAGAGAGAGGGGAAAGTTCAAATGTGGACCACTTTTTCATTTTGAACATGAGGATGAATCACATCCACTCATCCAGTCAATAAAGGCGTCTTTGACCGATCTCCCCCCCCCCCCCCCCTCTAATAATCTCTACCCTCCCGTGAATCGCGTCAATTCTCTGTAATCGCGTCCACCGTAACCGAAGATGTGTAGCTGAGATTCGTCCTAACGTTCACAACCAAAATTGAGTGTGTGTGTGTGTGTGTGTGTGTGTGTGTGTGTGTGTGTGTGTGTGTGTGTGTGTGTTGGGTGGGGGTATGTGAATGATTGTGTGAGGAGTTGAGTTCAACTTGAGAAGTGGATCTGAATCGTCGATCACTTTTAATCTCATGTCCAATAATTGTGTTTTAAAAGAGAGTTGACCTGATGTATCTCATCCTAATGTTTATTCACTTTTCATCCAATAGTTGATAACAACTTCTCATGTTTTTCATGTTAACGTCAATTTTCACTAAAACCCAATTATATATATTTGCTTTTAACACGTCGTAAATTAGTCGTTTGATTCAGTATCGTGCTTCATACTTGGGCAAAACAGTTTGTTTACTTCTCGTAAATAAACAGTTTGCTTTTTAAATATGTATAATATATATAGGGGCAGGTTCAAAAAAATCATCTTTCATTGAGAACGTGAGGATAGTCAAGAGTGCATATCATATGTCGCATTTATGAATAATACAGGATTATTCAGACTGAATATTCATGTTTTATTCATGGTGAATAATACATCATTTTAAACTGAATAATATGATTCACTTTGAATGTTGTATTATTCATCGAATGTTACAACATTCATTCTGAATGATTCTGTATTAAGTGGGTGGTTACTAGAATGTCATTGACTTAATCACATCCGTTGATTTAATTGATTAAGGGCTATGATTTGGTTCATAAGCTTACACTTTTATTATGATTCGCAAATAAAAATGCATATATATATATATATATATATATATATAGAGAGAGAGAGAGAGAGAGAGAGAGAGAGGAGGGAGGGGGGAATATGTAGGAATAAGGTCATGTTACTTGAGAAAAATTGAAGACAAGATATATTAGAATTAGTGAATAAAATAGCATTTACTTGGTGTAATGCAATTATAATCTAATAAATGAATGATTGCATGCAGTAATGTAATGTAATTTATAGCATAAGCCATAAAGTAAGAATGCGTGTTTGGCTCCCACATGACACATTTTACTCATTTTGTTGTTTGGGTTTCAAGTTGTCTAGCCAACCATATATATACACTAGATAAATCCACCCACCATCCCTCCATCTTTCTATACACAGGGGCAGAGCTATGTAGCCTACAAGTGGCATTGGCACCTCCTATTTTTTCTAAAAAAATTGATAAAATATAATTATTATTTTTGTTGGCCCTGGCACCTCCCCAATTAGAAATCAAATTAGAAATTGAGATCATAGTCAAAGATTGCGACTTTGACCAGTTAAAAGTCATAATTTTGTACTAGTCAAAGTTCGGTTGGACGCGATTCATAGAGGGGTAGAGGTCAAAGTCATCTTTATTGACCGGATGAATGATGGAGATCACTTCTCTACTTCGTATTTTTTAGCACTTCTCATTTGAACCTAATATATATATATAGGGGATGTGATCACGGATGATTAACGCGATTCATGGGAGGGTAGAGATTATTAAGGAGGGACCGGTCAAAGCCGTCTTTGTTGACCGAGATGAGTGGTTGAGATTGCTCCTCGCGTTTTCTTAAAAAAGTTATATTTTTCGTATGAACCTCCCTAATATATATATATAGGGTCAGGTTCAAATGTGAGCTCAATTTTGGTTGTGAACATGAGGACGAATCTCAGCCACACATCTTCGGTTACGGTGGACGCGATCACGGATGATTGACGCAATTCATGGGAGGGTGGAGATTATTAAAGCAGGGGACCCGATTAAAACCGTCTTTATTGATCGGAAGAGTGGCTAAGATTCGTTCTCATGTTCACAACCAAAATTGAGTTCACATTTAAACTTTCCTCTCTCTCTTTATATATATATATCTTAATTATTTAAAAGTAATATATATTTCGGTCTTCTCCTCCTCCCTATGTACGGTATCCCCAATTTCTTATGAAGCACAGCATAAACCTCATAACAACCACCATTGTCGATGTCCTAAGATTGAACGATCATGTTCAATTGATCAATCAATTAACATTGTTAATTGGTGGTTATAATTAGCTAATTAGTCATAACCAATATACATATATAACAAATTAAAAGTAGCAAGTGGTTGTGGGACTTGATATATATATATATATATATATATATAGAGGGACAATCAAATGAGCACCATGAAGATGTTGCACACCTTTAGAACCCATCTAGACCATTCATTTAAGTTTAAGCATTATCCATATTAAATTAATTTCAAGGTCAATTAAGTAATTTTGCAATTTTCATTTATGTAATTTTTTTTTTCGTAAATTATAAATCTGTAACTGAAATTTAGCATTTAAATTTAAATTTAAATTTATCATATACAAGTTTTAATTTAAATTTAAAATCTTGGAGGATAATTTATTTAAATTTATCATATACAAGTTTTAATTTAAATTTAAAATCTGTCATAGCAAAACATATGCATATAAGACATAGCAAAACAAATGCACTTTCTTTCAATTTTAAATACATATGCAGACACTGCATAAACTTTTAACTCTACATGTAAACCATGGTAAATGCATATCCTTACATCACTTTCATTACCCTTTTCATATAATACTACATATGCACATGTATGTTACTTTGCCAAAAATGAAATTTATGTGTATATGAAAACACATAAATGTATGCATATTACCCTGTTCATATAAGACAAATGCATTTTCTGTCATAGCAAAACATATGCATTACTTCAACCAACACATAGGAATAACCACAAATCTGCATACGAATAAGAGAGTGCAGAGGTGAGAAAATGCACTTCTGCATACAGATACGAAAACACATACTTCCAACACACATACTTCTGCATACAGATACGAAAACCCCTCTCTCGCCGCTATTTTTCTTCACACGACTTCTACTTGATTTCAAAAATTTTCAACTATGGTGAAGATTAGCGAGATGTTTGTGCAAGATTGTAGGACTTTTAGTTATTAATTGAAGCTTCTTATTCTCTTTGCAATTGAAATGGCGATAAATGTGGAAGACAAAGACTTTTCCTTTTTTAATCTTATAACCAATGTGACGATTTTACCCCTGCACGTCCACAAAGTAATTAATATGGCTGCCTTAAATTTTTTCAAATTGCACATAGGTCCCTTTTAACATTAACCGTTAGATTAATTTTTCAATGGATGAGATGGGTTCTAAAGGTGTGCAATATCTAATTGGTGCTCATTTGATGCTTCCCCTATATATATATATATATTATATATATATATATATATATATATACAGGGGTGGGTTCAAATGTGAACCACCTTTTGGTTGTGAACGTGAGGACAACCGAGAGCGCGACATGTGGCGGATGACTAAGCGCCACGTCAAGTCCACGGCGGATGACTAGGCGCGATTCATGGGAGGGCATTGAATTAAAGAGAGGGACCACATTCAAAGCCGCCACGTGTCGCGCTCTCGGTTGTCCTCACGTTCACAACCAAAAAGTGGTTCACATTTGAACTTTCCTCTATATATATATATATATATATAAGGTGAAAGTTCAATTGCAAACCACCTTTTCATTGTGAACGTGAGGACAAACGAGAGCGCGACACGTGGCAATTTGAAAAAATTTCGACTTAGTTATTCAGACTGAATAAAGCGTTATTCAGACTGAATAACACTAACATGCACTCTGATGCAATTGGACGCGGGCGGGTCAGCCGCGGGTCATCCGCGGGTCAAGCGTTATTCAGTATGAATAACACTAACATGCAGTTTTATTCAGACTGAATATGACTTGACCCGCCGTTTCAGATTGCCACGTGTCGCGCTCTGGGATGTCCTCACGTTCACAACGAAATGGTGGTTTGTATTTGAACCCACCCCTATATATATATATATATATAGAGGGGCCTTCAATTAAAAACCATTTTTTTGTAAAAACTTTAGAACTAATCTAAGCCTTTGATCTATATATATATATATATATATATGATTATGAAGAATGGGGACGTGATCGTTATTGTCATCATTATGAAATATTATTAAGATTTCATAACTAAAAAACGATAATTGTACAAAATTTAGTATTCCTAATAGAGTTTCAACAACATTTAACCTAACTAGCAACCTATATTAATTAATTTAATATTCATAGTATATTAATTCCTGGAAATTATATAACTATGTACGCTTGTAATCATAAATATATAAATGTAGTGAAATAAAATATAGGAATTGAAATTAAGAACTAGAAGTCGTTAATTAACCAAGGTCAATTTTTTTGTAAAACTGAAAAACACCTTGGACCTTGCTAGTTAGTTGTCCTTTATTTAGACGACATCTACTTATGCATATCGATATATAACTTATAACATGCACACTCGTATAAAATATAAGAAAAACTTAATTTATTTATACGCACAAGCGTATACTGTCCATATATATCAAGGCTAAAGTGTTTCTCCATTTTATTTTATTTTGTTTTAATGAGGTTTCGCCATATTATTTTTTATAAAATGTTAACTTATCGGATGATTAATCTTTAATCACATATATATATATAGGGTCATGATTAATCTTTTATTAGGTTCAAATGAGAAGTGCTACAAAAATGAGAAGTGGAGAAGTGATCTTCATCACTCATCCAGTCAATAAAGATGGCTTTGACCGGGTCCCCTCCTTTAATAATCTCTATCCTCCCATGAATCGCGTCAATCTCCCGTGATCGCGTCCACCGTAACTGGTCAAAGCCACATTTATTGACCGGATGAGTGGTGAATATCACTTCTCCACTTCGTATTTTTTTAGTACTTCTCATTTGAACCTCTATATATATATATATATATGTGTGTGTGTGTGTGTGTATGTGTGTGTGGATTCTTGAATTCACATGGAAAAAATAATACATGTAATGTGTGTGTGTGTGGAGAAAGGTCTCGGATGGCCCCGTGATTAACATGCATGAACCCAACACCATGTGAAGCCTCTCAGCTTTGTCCCCTTTCCTTCTTCATCTCCTTAATTAATTAATTAATTAATTTCCGTTTATTTTGCATCTGCTGAATTTCTGCATCTTCTTATAGTAAATAGCTATTTATATATAATATAAACTCATTAATTAATTAATTAACTAATCAAAGTAAGCAAGCAAATATCTTTTCAGTTGATTTGATGACACTTAAAAATTGACAATAGAATCTTGTTAATTAATCATTCCAAACATTAAAACTAAAAGCAATTATTAATTAATTAAAGTTGAAATGGGGGAGCAAACCGAATAATTATTTGCTTTCATTTATATTCCCTTAATTTCCTCCTCATCATTCCTTCCATTTCTTTTCATTTTATTTCATTAATTACTAAGTATTAGTTGCTTTGCAATCAAACCCTCCTCCATCATACAATTAATGAGAACCAATTCCAGATCAGGTACTTATTTTCACATGTAGACCAACAACTAACAATAAACTTAGCTTCAATTTTATATATATATATAGAGAGAGAGAGAGAGAGATCCATCTCATGGCCGGACCCGTATTGGTGCCAATGGTGGGACGCCACCATACTGTTAACCGTATCGTTTTAGAAGGTGTAACCGTTTTAATTTAGAAGGTGCAACCGTTTTAATTTAGAAGGTGCGCAACCGTATCTAGTAATCAGCTAAAAATACAATTGAAATCAACAAAACAAAACAAAAAGTCTCTCAAAATGGATAAAGAAGACTTTAAAATCTTTCAGAATTAAACAAAAAAAAAACTTTAGAAATCCCTTAAAACGATAGAAGTAGGCTAAAAACACATTGGACGATATTGAACGTTGGTAAAAAAATCCTTACAAATTCTTTAAAACGGTGGTAGTAGGCTAAAAACCTATTGGACGATATTGAACGTTGGTAAAAAAAATCCTTACAAATTCTTTAAAACGGTGGTAGTAGGCTAAAAACCTATTGGACGATATTGAATGTTGGTAAAAAGATGAAAACACGTCGATAAAAACCACATAAGCAATATGGTATCACCGTATGAAAAGGTTTTTGTATGAGCCCTTGGCAATTGCTCTTTGTACATATATAAGCATAGTGCATATGTATATAGTAGGATTAATTTGCCAATGTTACTAATTTATAAACAACTTTATACAAGGGAAAAAAAGTGTTTATGTACTAGATAATATATATATAGTTACTTTCATTTGTGAACCATGTATTTTGTGTTAACTTTGTTAACCAATTTAAGCTCTTGATCAAAATAATCAATGGTTAGGATTAATTTTTCTAATTCAAAAAGAAACTAATGATTCATAATTCAAGTAACCGTCATCTATTATTGGTAACCGTCCATACAAAACCAACTCCAAAGATTGAATCTGATTGATTGATAGTAGGTTTACAAAGTTAACACAAAATACATAGTTCACAAATGAAGATAATTCTGCTAAAAGTTGATGGCTGGATCATCCACCTAATCTAACTCAGGCCATCCGCGGCCGGCTGTGAAGCGCACCTGTGCAGCCCCCATACCGGCGGTAACACCGCCGAGGTGTACCGGTATGGGGCCGGTATGGGGAGGCTCCTGTGAATGCTCACAGGCGGTAAAGCACACACACACATACATATACATACAGAATATATATATATACATATTTTATTATTTAAATAATGCAGGTGGTATGACCTGTACGGCTGTGGATGAAATGGTAAGGTAATGGTAAGGTGGTGGTAAAGCCTATGCAGGTGGTATCACCTGCACGGCTGCGGATGGTCTCATAACTATGACCCTCATCATAAACAAACTAATTAAGAGAAACACTTGATGAAGAAAATAAAACTCCAACACTTAGAAAATATATATTCTTTTCAAACAAATAGAAATTAAATAAAAATCATTTAACCTTTTTTTCATGCATCTTAAAATATATTTAAGATATTTGGAATATGAATAGTGAAAACCATCGTATTCATCCACCCAACCCAACCCCACCACACGTCGACTCCACCTTTTTTAATGCACCTGCAAATAAAATCTTTACAATAAAAATTAATTCAACCAAGGCCTACACATTTTCAGTCGTACGGAGCAACCATCAAAGCTCATTTTCACGTATCATATTACCATCTATTTATTACGGGTACAATTATGGGCACTCTTATTTAAAAAGCGTGTCAATCCAGCATTGGATATGTGAAAAGCAGATTTTAAAGTTGATGTCCGTGAGGAGTAAAACATCATGCAATTAGAAGTATGTAAGGATCAGTGGCGGACGCAGGATTTTTGTCGAGTGGGTGCACCTTTAATTGCACGCGAAGCCGCTCGATGTCTTTTTTGTGGAATTCCGCCTTTGATGGGTTCTTTTCAAGTTTTTGGTCAATTTCTTAGGATTTATTGGTTGATTTCGAGGAATTTTTAGAATTTTTTGGATGATTTTGACTTACTTTTTGGTTGATTCCAGATAATTTTCCAATATTTTGATTGATTTGACGAAAGTTTTTTAGAAATGTGCACCTTTAATCCCTGCGAAATCCAAAAATGTCGGAGCACCACTTGAAGTTTAGCGGGTGCACTTAACGTGGGGAATTTTTTTTTCCTCTTACAGAATAGACCAGAGCGGGTGCACGGGACCCCCCGGTCATAAGGTACTTCCGCCCCTGGTAAGGATGTAACTAGCTTACCCCTTATTTAGGTGTAGCTAATTGCATACTTGAATTAACCTGATTTTGATATTGTTAAGTGTGTATGTATCAATTAACCTGATTATGTATATTGCTAAATATATCTATAAATTGATATGGTTTTGACATTACAAAAATTGTAAATGGCATAGTCCTTTGGAGCATCTCCAAGACATTACAAAAATTGTAAATGGCATAGTCCTTTGAAGCATCTCCAATACAAGGATCTTATTAGTAAAACAAATGAATTAGCTTGTTGAAACAACCATTATACACATTTTATAAGAATCTTATCCTCTTTTAAGTCTTTGTACAAGAATGATTCTTGCCATGAAGTTTGTGAAAAGTGATGCTTTCCTTAGTCTTTTATTTTATTTTCTTGAGTTAATAATTATTATTAATGCCAAACAAAATCAATGGGACCACACCCAAAAAAAAAAGTTCTTGTAAGAACTAAAAGAGGATATCCTATAAAAAAAACCTCCATTTGAAATCAAACACTTTTTCATTTCCATTCCAAATGAATATGATTTACAATTTGTTAACATTTGTGTAAATGGGAAGATCAGTTATAAACCCAAAATTCTTAAAGAACCCCAAAACCACCCACAACATGATATGAGACATTCATGAGAAACATAGACATGTTACACATCATGAATGTCCATATTCATTATAAACATATTATTAAAGATGAATAACACTTTGATATTCATTATGAATATGTTCTTCACAATAAATATTCAATTTTAACAAGGACACATGAAGTTGTAGACTAGATGATTACTAAATTCCTAATCAATTTTTACCTCTTTCTATATATATAAAAGAGGGAGAGAGAAATGAAATAAAATCTAGAGCAATATATTTAGATAAGCATAGTTTAAGGTGACTATTCTTAAAGCATTAAATAATAATAACAAAGGTGGGGTAGTAATGATTCTACAATATCATCAAATCCCACAAGATAGATAGCCAGGCCAGGGTGTGACCATGACATAAAGTTGCTAAACTTAAATGCAAATCCCTCCCTTCCTTCCTCCCTTCCTTTTTATGATGATGGACCCATTGCCATTGCTATCCTCTCTTTTACTATTACTACTACTTGCTACTATCTAGTACTTTCATTCTATTTAGTCAAAACCAAATTTTGCATGATTGAGTTGGACCCATCTCCAGCTGCCACTCCCACCAACTGGTGTTCTATACAGCTTACCTTCCTAACCCTGACCCTACTCATTAATGACCACCACCCCACCCAGGTCACCCCCTCAGGTGAGGTGAAGTGAGGTGGTGCCCATATTCATCTCTCATCAATCATTCCATTCCATTCCTCAACTCATTCCTTTTTTCTTTTGAACTAAAAATCATTAAAATTGATCAAACAAAGTACCCTTTTCTTAGCCTCATTGTACGGAATCATCATGTCTTTCTCTTCTTTTTCAAACCTCCTCCTTTCTGTCTTTGCTGCTGCTCTCCCTTCCTCTTTGCTGTATGCTTCTTCTGGACCGATCTGCCCACCAAAGACGGTTGTTCCTTGAGCGCAAAACTTTTTGCCACATGCCCCAAGTGAAGCTTCTTCACCATGAATATACTCTTTAGATCCCCTCGATGAGCACTGTATGCACGCACCCACGAGCAAAATGCATTCTGACCTAGCTTCTTCATCGTCACCTGATAACAACAACTCACATCATCAATCACCTTCCACATATGCAACTAGAATGATATATATACATAAACTCCCAAGTCCTAAATCTGATTGTTGATGCATAATGACCTAACCTCAACCTGCCATAGCCATAGTTCTAATTATAACAGACAAAACACAATAATCAAGTTATTGATCCATCCATTCTACATTTTGTTAATCCATCTGAATATTAACCACATACATGAAGATACGAAAAGATATAAGATAAAGCAGATAGAAAAATCAATACAGGAGCGCCAACAGTAATAGCAATGAGAACAAGAATGTGCAACAGAACTAGTAAGCAAAGTACATGGATGCATCTCTCTGTTAAAACCAACTTCTTAACATGAAATATTATTACCTCATTTGAGACAAAGGATTCAAGGGACCTCTGAAGAGATAGTACCCATGGATGCATCTCTATTGAAACAAACTTTTTGACATGGTGTTTCGGACCATGTAATGGGAAACCATCCAGAAGTTTGAGCAGCGGATATTCTGTTAACAGTACACCATGTTTCTTCAGCTCTTGCAGGTAATCAGCTTCAATGGGTTGCAGAAATAACAAAGAATCCCCGCTTGCACCCACCGAGCAGTTCTTCCGACCCTGCACATCCAAGATCAGTTTGGTCTTGCCACACATAGCGTAGTCTATCTAGAAAAAGTTCCACATGAGAATGATGCATAACCTGTGAACATATTCAGTTGCCTCTCCAGGGGAATCATATTGAATAATGCATCGGACTTTTGGAAAGTCCAAGCCTCTAGCAGAAACATCAGTGGACAATAGAAGAGCCGATTTTTCGGTTTTAAAGGCATTGAAAGTTTTTACACGATCGTCATGCTTCATGTTTCCATGTAACTTCAAAATGTTACATCCCACAAAAAGCTCCCTTGTCTCTGTCTCTGATTGCGAATTTGACAATCCGTGGAATTGACTTAACAGTGCATGATGAAAATCGACAGCGTCACAAGTTGAGAAGAATACTACAATCTGAAACCAGCAGCCACATGATCATAAAAGATATATCAACAAGTTACTCTTTGTAAATCAATTTATAACTACTCTTGATGCCACAAACAATTGGCAAAACACTTGGTGCCAATAGTGCTAGTAAATGAGCACGTAATTGCAGATATTCATAACAAATAAACTCATTTTATTCCATGAGAAAAAGGATATAAGATTAGCAATTAGAAATCATAATGCTTCTGCCTTTAGTCTTGCATCAAAAATAGCATGCCACTTATAGAAAAAAATAATAATCTTATAGGGTAATGCTTGTATTTACCAAAATTTAATTTCACTACTTATTTTACAAGATTCAATTCTTTTCGTCCTGATGTTTCCTAAGTCCTTGAGGCCTCCATCGTAGTCATTTGCATGCATGCCTCTCAGACCTCGTCGTAATTGCCTAACGTTAAATCTCTCATAGTGGCCCTAGGTTATACCCCTATTAGCCTCATATGTCCAAAAATCACACCAAGGCATGTTAACTAGCCACTCAAGCTCATTTATCCCGAGCTTTGAGCTTAATAATTGTCAAGCATGAGTCAGTCTCAAACACTAAAACTCACTTAACTTAACGAGTCGAACTACATAACACCAATATTCAACTCGGCTTGTTCGAGAGCTCGATTAATTTTTTCGAGTCAATCTAAGCCAAGCCACTCGAGCATATACTTTTTCGAGCCAAACATGTTCATTTGTTTATAAATCATATAATCTAAGTATATAAATAATTGAGATCAAGCTACGAGCTAATCGATCTAAAGCTCACAATCGTAAGTCATAAATACTCCAAGCTTTAGGACACTTGGAGAAATTAAAGTCACTACAATTCAATTTGAACCTGCACAGTCATGGTTTTCTTTGTAATGTTTAATTAGGATTTTGGATGTAGTTTATCAATCAAGTCTCCCTTACTTCCCCAGAAGATTTTCTTCTTTCTGCTTTCTAGTTTGTAGCATAGTTTTTAGATACTGGATTTCTAATAGATATTCCTTTTTTAAGGGAATTACAGGTGATGATATTCAACATCTGTGCACAAATTTGGGTCCTTGAGATCCCAACATCCTTGCCACTTTTGGGATAAGACCCCAAGTTAGCTACATTGCTATTTGGAAGCCTATCAGTCAAAAAAATATCATATAAACAGATTTCTTACAGAATCACATAGAAGATTTAGCAATCTAATAGAAACATTACCGAAATAAAAATGATAAAAGGTGTCTAATTGGTTCATATAAAACGAATATATCCAGAAAATTTGAAGCACATACACCACATGCATTATTGCAGGACTCTTGTTCACGATGTTGAGCAGAAAGCTTGAAATTTGACAGGGCAACTAACAGAAGAAATAATATTGAAATTAGGTGGCTTTACCTTTTGGGAAGCTTCTCCGGTGAATAGATTCTTTAGAACGGAAAGAAGCACCACAAGGCGAGAACCACAAGGCACTGTATTATGGATGAGCCATAAGCAAAATATAAGAACAATGCCATTGAAGAATGTGAAAGTGTTTTTCTTTTTTTCAATTAATTACCTTTGACATATCTCTGATTCAGTTGAGCTGGAAGCTTATATTCCTCATTTGAAGCAATTGATACCTCCCCAGAAAGCTCTGTTGTTTTGATCTCATTAGAATCTAATGATGTAACCTGCTTATTAGAAGGTTTCATCTTCTTGTCATCAAGACCAATCATAACTGGATTGTTCAAACTAATATTTGCAAGATGGTTGACTTTTTCATTTAAGGTGGCTGATAAGAGCACATTTTGCCTCACAACTCCAGAAACTGCATTTTCTTTGCTTTGAGACACGTTCTGCTTCGAACCCAAAATATCAATTATCTCTTCTATCTCTTTACCAAATCCTAGTTCCAGAATCCTGTTGTAGAATTCAATAAATGGTTAGAGGGGGGAAAACATGTAAAAGAAAGCAAGTTCTCCAGGTGGAATTGCAAACTGAACCTGTCTGCCTCGTCAAATATTATCCACTGCAAATTCTTATGTACAAATGACGTCGTGTGCTTTAGATGATCCAGTAAACGTCCCGGAGTTGCAACAAGAATAGATATCCCTAAACACAAATGGTCAAGCATGTAAAAGATTTGCAAAGAGAGGGGTAACTTCAATATAAAGAAGTTGGCTGTTCCCCCTTTTCTTTGAGCATTGCTTTCTTGCCTAATGGCAATATCTAACAAGTTAACAACGACCCAATTGGTTTGCAGATGTTCTCATTCACCATGAAAAGAAAACTGCTTGACTTGTTAAAAACCTAAGTTGAAGCAAGAGTTGGTACCTTTCCGCAACCTTGCTTTCTCTTTTAACCTGTTTTCCCCACCCATTATATAACCTGGGACAATCCAATGGAAGCGGTGCAATAACTTCTGCAAAGTTTCATATACCTGCATGCATAGCTCGTGTGTTGGTACAAGAACCAATGCTGTTAACAAAGTTGAATTCCAGTTAGCACTTGTTAACACATGAGATTTCTATGTTTCACTTAGTAAGATAAAGATCAACATGGGATCATATTAAAACTACGTGAAGTTCAAGGCTGTCTGACATTTAAAAGGATAAACATCCCCTGACTCCAGATATAGAAGAGTTCATATCTAATAACTATAGTTTACATTTCAGATATGTAGTTTTTTAAAAACCAATGCTGAAATGATAATTCATATGGAGACCAAGAAACATACCAAAAGTACCATCAGACCTCTGAATTCTAGGATCAGACTTTTGCAATTGATGAATGAGGGGAGCCAGGTAAGTTACAGTCTTACCAGTGCCTGTAGCCGCGTTAACAAGCCTACAATTGCACACTCAAACATTCATTAATTTAAAAACAAATTGAAGGCACCGAAACCATATATAATTATTAAAAACACAGAGTAGGGAGGAAAAAGTACACATGTCTTCCGGAGAGGATGACCGGAATAGCTTGTGCCTGAACTAATGTTGGAGCTTCAAACCCCATTCTGTCTGCAATGCAATGCAAACCAAACCAGATTAGAGGTAAAAGTGTAAAGCATCATTCTTCTTTCAACAAATACAATATTGATACTATATGATAGTATTATAGTAAACAAAACAAACCAAAAAAAGATAAAAGGCAGACAGATTCTGGATATAAAAAACTATAGCAACAGGAATTTAAAGAGCAGTATGTTATGTATGAATCTACAAAACATATTGGACTAGAAATCACAAGATTGTATGTATGAAGCTTTGATGTAAACATATATATATATATATACCTCGGAGCTGGTCACATAAGGCAGGGTGAAGGCCAAGACTAGAGAAATCACAAGAAGCGAATATGTCCCCTTCTGCCGCAATAGTAGCAATACTCTTCTTCTTCTTTACGTTCCCTTTCTCCATTGACGACATCTTGTTGCTGCTTCTCTCCTCTTCTACCAGAAATTAGGGTTTATACCAGAAACTAGGGTTTTTACTATAAAGATAAAACCCTTTTCGCATAGAGACAACATTTTCGTTGCTTAAATTAAATGTGCACATACAACCCCCTGACTTTTCTTTTGTTACATAAACTTACTGTTCTAAAAAACTTGCCACGTAGCTGATAGGCCATGATGGCGTCAAGGCTTCTATCTATCTCACTCGCGCGATATTAAGCTCGTGACACGTTATGACATGCTACTCAGTTCTCCTATTGCGATATTTGACTCTCTTGTTTTTACGTTTTTTGGGGTTTATTTGCTGGTTTTTAATATACATAACTGAATTTTAACTTGCTTATTAGACCATCTACAACGGAGATCGGTATGCCATCGATATGCGTGTTTTGCCGATTGGTACCATCGGCGACACCGTCGAGGCCGATTGACAAGGGGGTGAATCAGTGTGTGCTTGTCGACGCCTTAGACCCTACCCCACCTTCTCTCTCCTTTCTCTCTCTTTTTTAATTTTTTTATTAAGGACTATCTTCACCAAAATGTATGCAACTATACCTGTATTCCTATTGTGTGTATCCAACTTCAAAATGGGTTATCGTGTGTACTAAACTTTCAATTTGGTTTATTGTGTGTACCGGTTTACCTGATAACCTGCTGATGCTGATGTGTATCAGGTAATTTCTCCGACGACACCATTCTCCAGCGACTCCCTTCTCCGGCGACAGCCTTCTCCGGCGTCTCCCTTCTCCGGCCACCACCACCACCATCACCAAACCCACCACCAACACCGCCACCATGTCCACCACCACAGCCACCACTACCATCACCAAACCCACCACCAACCCGACGATCCAGACAAAGATTCCGACGACGACCGTTGCCAAACCCACCGCTGCAACTACCACCGTCAACCACCACCCTTGGTTCTGATCTGATTTGATTTTGCATTCGATCAATTAGGTTCATATATTGAAATTAGGGTTCTTGGTAAATTTGGGGTTTTTTTCAAATCAAATTTGGGGTGTTGGTGGTGGCTGTGGTGGTGGAGATGGTGAAGGTGGTGGCGATGTTGGTGGTGGGTTTGGTGGGGGAGGTGGTGATGGTGATGGTGATGGTGATGGTGGTTGGTGGTGGGTTTGGTGATGGTGGTGGTGGCTGTGGTGGTGGAGATGGTGATGGTGGTGGCGGTGTTGGTGGTGGGTTTTGGTGATGGTGGTGGTGGGTTTGGTGGCGGTGGTGGTTGTGGTGGTGGAGATGGTGGCGGTGTTGGTGGTGGGTTTGGTGATGGTGGTGTGTGCTGTGGTGGTGGTGGTGGCCGGAGAAGGGAGTCGCCGGATAAGAAGATGACCGGCTACCCTTTCAGCAGGTAAAATGGGTGACGAAATAACCCAAATTGAAAGTTTAGTACACACAATAACCCATTTTGAAGTTGGATACACACAATAGGAATACGGGTATAGTTGGATACATTTTGGTGAAGATAGTCCTTTCATTAATTATTTACACTGGCAAGAGAGTCTACCAATGTGGATGAATTAGTAAAGATTAGGTTGGTTTGGGTAAGATAGTGGAAAACTAATGTGACAATTGGCAAAATTGTCAAAGGAATCTACGGATGGATGTGGATGGTCTTAGTATTAACTCATTGAATAACAATACAAAACATATGTTCTTATATATATGAACTAGAAACTTGACGACATAAGTCATTTCATGAAAACACCATGACTATGACGACATGCTTCTTAGGCTTGAGGTTTGGCCTCACGCCACGTCACACCTTACGACCATTTAAAGGGTGTTTGGGATTCCATTTTAGAACTCATTTTTAACTTATTGACTTCTTCAATACGTCAATAAGTTAAAATCATGTTTGACAAATACAAAAGTCCTTTTTAAACTCCATTTTGAAAAGGAAGAACACGTGATTTTGGAAAGGTAATTATTTATGAAAGTGATGGTAAAAGACATAAAACCTTGCATATATGTCATAAAACATCTTATTACATATTACCCCGTATCTTTTCTATATTACATAAACTACCCTTAAAAGGTTTTATATTACATAAACTAGCCTTAAGTTTAAGACTTTTCTAATATAACAAGAACATGTCTGAAAACTGAAAATACTGTTTAATAAACTCGAAGCTTATTAACACCTGATCCAATAATCAATCAATCAATCTTGTGGAGCGAAGGAATCGGGCACTGCATTCGTGGGTGAGACAGCTACGTACTTGTTGTTGTTCATCGTTTCGTGTATTCAAAGATAATTAAAACTCCATTTTTAGGAAAAATTAATGATCTTTTTTAGAATTAGGGTTTTGATTTTCTTGGATGGAATCAAAAGAAGGTGAGATTGATCATCTGGAGAAAGGATTGTTGTCAGCTAATGATTCTGAAGATGAGGAGGAGCCCATACTATATTCAGCCAGCTTCCAAGAAGCTGAAGATGATTTCATAAAGCTTAAGACGACTCAGTGGATGCTTTACTCTTTGCTCTTAATCTTGGCATGGGGATTCGGCTTAATCATGTTTCTGTATACGCCGGTTCGTCGATGCGTACTTCGTAGAATGATGCGTTCACGGAAGCTCTACCTCACCCCCAATGCCATTGTCTACAAAGTAATTACATACCTTTTATTGCTATAGGCCATAGGTCGAGCTTAGTCGTGCCTGGGTGGGTCCAGTCTATGTGGACTGGGCCGAGTCGCCGCGGATTAGTCGGTGCTGCCCAATTGGATGCCCGGATACCGCGGGTGCGGGTGTGAGTTTATTGCCGTAAAAAAAAAGTTACATACCTTTTATTAGTATGTAACAAGTCTTTAAAAGATTCAGTTTCTTTATGTTTATTAAAGAAGATGTGTTATTTAGGGTTTGTCCAAAAAAAGATGTGTTATTTATTGTGATGATGGCAGGTAACTAAGCCAGTTCCTTTCCCATGTTTTGGGGTTTTGAAGAAAGAGAAGCATGTGCTGTTGCCTTCTGTTGCTGATGTTGTCATTGAACAAGGTATGTGACATTTGATGATTTATAAACTTACATCATATATATACATATCAAACACAATGGAAAGGTTGTTGTTGCCAAGAGGGAAAAAACAATCAATATACACCTGAAGAACACAATTGCGGACCGTTAGACATCTCAAAATCACTGACACAAGGTTTTCACAGCATTGAAATATAACACTAGATGTGATGCAGTTTTAGTAATATGTTGCAATTGGCATGAGGCATAGTGGTTCTGCAAGCTTACTTATCCTAACAACTGTTTGTAAAAGTATAATCTTTATATTCATTGGATAATGCGCACTTGGCAAAATTTGTGAAGAACAATTTCCAGAGAGGTTTGCGATCATTAATTGTTGCACTTCACCAAATGTTTGTTGGTAAGGAGTAAGCATTGGAGTAGCTGGTAAGGTTACTTCTTTTGTGAATGGAAGGAGACACAGTTTAAAATACGCTTTATCATTTGAAAAACTACTAAAATCAGTTTCTAATTTATATACAAGTTAGAAAACAGAAAATTTTCATTTTCTTGGAAAACATTTGAAAACCGAATGAACCAAACGCGTTTTCTAAATTTTCATTTTCCTTTGAAATTTTCCTTGGAAAATTTCCACAACCAAAGGCGCCCTTAAGTTTTGCAAAATGTTGGTTGTTCTAGCTAGTTTTGGCTTGAATATTGGAAAAGGAAAGGATTTTGTCTTTGTAACACATGTTAACCGTGACTGCTCTCTTTAAAGACCCTTAAAATGTGCATGTGTTTTAATCGAATAATAGGTTGTATTGTATGCCCCCACCTTCTTCCCATACTTGTCTATGTTCCTTATTATCTTACCACCTGTTTATCTTTCTTGTCAATGCTTGATAACCGTTTTACTCAGGGTATCTGCAGTCTCGTTATGGTGTCTACTCCATTAGAATTGAGAATGTTGGTGTAAGAAGGCCACCAAGTGACGATGTTCAAATCGAGGGCATTGCTAATCCTCAGGCGTTCAGAAAGGTACATTCACATTTAATAAGGCATATGTTGTTGGCTATGTGTTTGAGAGTTGTAAAAGGCTCATGTTACTCACTTACACATCAGGTTGTTTTGATGCGCCTTTCAAATATGAGAAATCAAGCATCCTCTAGGCAAGCTTCCATCCCAGAAGATTTTGGTTCTTCACGAAATGTCCAGTCATTTAGTACACCGGTATGCCACTTTTTCTGTCTTCTTTTAAGGTCTTAAGCAACTTCCCTTCAATGTTGATTTCTTTTCAGATGTCCCCCTCAAAATCACTTGCACATGATACTCTGTCTCATGGTGGTGAGGTTGCAATACTACAAAAGTTAGAGGAAGTTGGCAATTCTCTTAAGGTAAACCCAGTTCAATACCATCATTGAATTCTTAGTTGTGTATCATTATTATTATATGTTTCTCTTTTTTCTTTGTGAAAATATGTGCGGTGCACACTGCAGAGAGTCCAAACGTTGATTGAGGAGCAACAACCAAAAACGTCTGAATATAAAGATTGAGGTGCGTACTTAATTTACTTTATTTTATTTTTGTTAATCGACAATTCTTGCATCAATAAAACGTTAAGCAACTAGAACTTTGTTCTTCTGTAGCACAAAACACAAATTATAACATCATACAGGCAAAAAAAACCGACAAATATGAACCTGCAGCTGTTTTGTCTAACCCAATGGCAACAAGTTTTAGACAAGGAAATCACAAATTTAGAAAAAGAAAACACGGTACTTAAAAAGTACCAGTATAAGAAGCCAGTCTCCACCTGAAACGAAGATAGTACACTTGTTATAAAAAGTATTTTAGCATCATCCATAGGCACAAGCACAGGAGTATCTGCCCTTGGTGAGCAAGTTAATATAATGTATTTTGATATTGTATCCGTCGTCTCCATATATGTTGATCTTTTAAAATCCATCATCGAAATCCAACCATGGCAGCTGGCTTAATTTCTGTCCCTAGCATACATTCAACGTGGAGGCAATCTACAATTTCAAAATTGCAGGCATATGGGTTCATACCTTTCTCTGTTGGGGTTCGTTTAGCAGGAATAAGCTACCAAATCACAATGTGGTTACTAACGTTTCTGTGTTTAAAAACAGATAAACAAGGTTGTGGTTCCAGCACAAGCCCCGTGTTGTATATCGTGGTGGTGAGCAAGTTTTGGGGTTATGCAAATGAAAAGGGAATTTATAGATGATGAAACTGCATTTACATCAAAAAGTTTGTTTATTCATTGTAAATTGGTTTGTTGATATTGGGTTGTAGTAGAAGCAGCATGATGGAATGATATATACATTATCAGATTCTATGATACATTTCTGCTTGTGTTGTTTAGGAACAAGAATCTGCAAGTTAAATCCACTTTCTTTTTCAAGTATCTGAATCTAATATTTGAAATTTTTTTTTTAACTAGGTTGATTGTTTAGAAATGGATAGATGAAATGTATATGCATTTGGATTATATAGTTGTTCAAGTCAAAGTGTATATATATATACATATACATATAAGGAAAGGTAGGGAGGAATAAAAGGAAGTGGTTGATGATGGTTAATGTTAGTTGAGTGATTGAATTGGAGGTGACCTACCATTACCAGTCTTTTGAATTTTTATAGGTGGTCTTACTTATTTTGTCTTAATTTTGTGCCTTCATTTGTCTCTGCTTACATACATATTTGTTGATGGGTAAGATTTGAAAACATAAAGAATCATATATGATATTATTTTGAAATTAGATGAAGTAGCATCCATCCCTACTCCTAAATCCTTAATCCTAAATGTAACAAGTGAGATGCACAAAACATAATGTAGTTAATAGTTGTTGAGTTGCTGTGAAGTGTGAATTCAATATACGATTCTATATTTATAGCAGTTGCCTATATTTCTTTAGTTTTTATATTTTAGTTGATGAAGTTAATGTATATTTATACTATTATAAAAGATTTGGTAAAAAAAACAATTTAAGATGCATTTGCTAGGTTTTGTATATTAAATGCATAAAACTAATAAACACGTTTGACTATACATATATGATAAATACTTAGTCTTAGGTCATCCACTACCAACCCAATGAACCCAACTGCCACATCACTGTCACATTAGCTTTCCACTATTTTACCCAAATCAACCCAATTCATCTACTACCAACCCAATGAACCCAACTGCCACATCACCACCACATCAACTTTCCACTATTTTACCCAAACCAACTCAATCCATCCACTACTAACTCAATGAACCCAAAAACATTAAAAAAAAACACATGATTGGCTATTAATTGGGGGTAGAGGGTGGGGTGGGGTGGTAGTTCGGCTTGGCGGAACCGGAGGCATGGAACCCGAAGGATCCACGGCGACGACGGTGTTGCCGATGGAACCCGACGGGTTCATGCTACCCGCTGCTACCTGGGTAGTCCTACAGCGGATGACCTTTATTACTACATGATAAGTCTTTCACGAATTTTAGTTTTTCTATGTCAATAAGGAGATACATTAATACTTCTATTTTTGCTTCACAATTTCCAATAAACCAAACAAAACACTGTAAATGTATGTTTTTATGCATTCACAACGGATCAAAAGAGGACGTTCAAAAGAAAACCTTAAATAACTGAAAAAGAGGAAGTTTAAAGGAAAACCTAGAATTAATATTTTTAACATTAATCATTGATCATTAATATTGTATGATTGAGATTGAATGTCACTATTATTATAAACAATCAAACTATTCCTTAAATGACCCTGTATATAAATGGATTTTAGTGGTCATTGTATTCAAATTTTATGTGCTATAGATTTTGTGTTCAAAGTTTATGTGGTTGAGATGAAACTATTTGATTGATATATGCGGTTGAGGTTGTTGGCCCAGATAAAGCACAAGGGGTTGGGAATGAAACAAATAGTTTCAACAGAAAAGTCATTTATTTAATGCCCTTTCTTACTCATATTTATATCTATGCAATAATACATATAGTTCAAAATTTTGTTTCGTATATTATATTGTTATATATTTCATCTACTTGTCTTCTTTCATATATTTTTATTTTTTAAAAAGAATTTTAATCTATAAAAAATAAAAAGTTAACTTTGATCGGGGTTAATGTCAACGGCAGGAATCCAATTTCGATGTACAGCTTACAATGATAGGTATTATCCTTATTTTTTCATTATAGTGTAAAAAGTTATAGAGTTGTAAAAAAATTATCATTCTATTAAATTGTTATGTGTCATCATATATATTTTAAAACTATAATTTTTTGGTTGAGTTGGTACCCAAAGCTTTTATTTGAAAACTAATTAAATAACCACCAACATTGATTATGTAAAAAGTATTACTAATTAATTATTTCTTATAGTCAAATTATGTTATATATTGAAAAAAAAAAAGTTAAGTCTACCTGTTATTGTTCCATGTGAAAAAGGGATCTTTATATGCCTCCATAGTTACATTTGGTTATTTCAACATCTACATCAAAAAAAATTCATAGCAAGTCAAACAAGTTTTTATTTAAGTATGTTTATCTTTATCTTTTATATCATATAATATATATGCAAGGTCGGATTTCGAAGTAAGCCAAAATTTTGTGCAAACTGCAGGAACACCTCATGGCTGCCAATCGGGATTGTGTGTAGATTTATCCAAGGGCGTTGATGCATGCGACCTTTTATTATGGAGGGATAGCTTGGTCATCATGATTTTCGCGTCTAGATTGGTTAGAGTCGATTAAATTGAAGTATGTCAACATTTTCATGCGTTTAGATAGAAAAAGTTTCATGTAATACTTTAAGATAAAAAGTTTTATGTTTTTATAAATATATGAGATTTTTACTTAATTATATCCTTATTTATATCAACACTAACTTATTAGTTTTAGTAGTTGTTTCTAAGTATTTAAGCATTGGAAACATAAGCTTTGTGTACTAGCCATTCTAATTCCGAATACATGTGGTGCTATTAGAGAGGAACCTTAATAATTAAGCTATAGAAGTCAACATTGGGAGGTGCAAAGTTTTACCCAAACAACAATATTAATATTTAGACTCCATGAATCATGGGACTTGGAGTGGAATAACAAGTTGTAACAAGCTTGCAGAATGTTCTTTAATTGTCAGCAAATATTTAGTTTCCAACTACTTCATATCCAGTTGTTAAATTGTTCATAAATATTACAAAAGTAGATTGTGTTTTTGGTAACAAGTTCATAGCAAGTTGTTAAATAGTTTATAAATATTATGGATGTCTAGAAAATCCGACAGATAGCAAAAGTCGGTTGGATCAAACCAAATCAAAATATTTTTTGCGGTTTGCAGATTTATACAAGTCTAAAAATACAATTTGTTCTTCAGTTTGAACATTTTAAATTGATGATTTAACCAATTGCGTTGCTTCTTTATACACATACATATACATGTATAAGAAAAATCAAATGAAGACCATAAAAATGTTAAAAACCGTTAAAACCAAATTACATATATTGGTTTACATATGATACAATAGAGGAGAGTTCCGTTGTTAACCACAAATAGTGTGTTAACCGTGTTAACACATGTGCACAAGGCAATTTGATTTTTGTAATTTGATTTTTATTTATTAAATTAATCAAGAAATGAAATGATATACCTAATCTCCACCACCACCACCACCACCACCTCTTCTCCTCCCCCCTCATACGCCACTATCCTCTTTCCATCACCACCAACCTAGCCGCCGTCCACAACCACCACAGCCGTCGATCGCTACCTTCCACCACCACAGCCGCCGGTCGCCGTCGGTCGCCGCCTTCCACCACCACTACCAGATCTACTCCGTCTTCCACCACCACAACCGCCGCCTTCCACCACCACCGTCTAGATCGGACCGTCTGATGCAATCCCCCCTCCGGCGATGACCGTTTGATGCAGATCGGACTGCCTGATGCAATCCCTCCTCCGGCGACGACCGTCTGATGCAGATCGGACCGCCGAAGACGATCGTCTGATGCAGATCGGACCGCTTGATGCATTCTGTAACACCCCAAAAATTGGAGCAAACAAAAACCTTCATTTACGAAAGGTGTTAGTACAAAAATACGCCAAAGCGTGAGCTCTTCCCAAAATGGGGTATAAAATAATGTACAATTACAAAGTCTGTACTTTAATGGAGTAGTATAATAACCAACAAGTCTAATTCCTAACAAGGAAAAGACTACAAAGGGTCAACAGTTTCTACTATCAATTTGCGATCTAGATGGACCGGTCTCTTCACACATCCCCCCAAAGCTCACTCTCAATCCCGGCACCTACTTGGGTACAGCGTCCCTAGTACCTGAGAGACACATCGACACCACGCAAGTGTTAGGCCAAAGGAGCCTAGTGAGTTGTATCAATAATAATATGCATGTAAAAGCATGTTAAGACATGTGAGATATACAAGATCATACTAACAGCAAAAGTAGCATGTTAAACCGGTTTATTATTATCTTCGGAAACAATGGGAGCGACCCATTTCCACCAACCAATGCCCCTACATTCGTTGCTTCCCAACACCTCGATGCCATTTCAACCATGACACCTTCCGAGGCCCGTGCATCTCGGAGCCACTCGAGAGTCGGCGACATAGGTGTGTCCCTATTTCAGGACCTCCCAAGACTGTTGGGTGTGGACACATTGCGTTGGATCGTCCATGTTATTTACATAGTCGTATATCCGCCGCCAGCCCCATCATTCGTTACTTCCAAACACCCCGATGCCGAATTTAGCCTGGCATCATCCACTGGGGCCCGCGCACCTCGGAGCAACCCGAGAGCCGGCGACATAGGTGCATCCCTATTTCAGGACCTCCCAAGACTGTTTGGTGAGGAAACATGGCGCGAAATATACTTAATTACACATACGTACTGTCTCAAAAGACTCATACCATTATCTTAACCTTTCATAGGTATTGATCGAGGGTCTCAAGCCCTTCATTCATTTCATATAAACCAACATGTTTGGGATTCAATTCCTTTACATAATTCCATGGCATACATAATAACACGTATTTCTCATAAATACATTCATCATATAATCACATAGATTCAACTCATACATTAGTAGCATGCGATAATCTATTTCATGTATACGATATTCCAAGTCAAGCCATTCATACAAGCATCGTTAATCATTCATTTCATAACAATCCTTAAACCTAACAATTTAGGCATTTCATCCAAAATCATGTTTATTCACAATGACCAACAATATATGTAAATCAAGCAAGATGATGAGCTCTCAGTTTTAACAAAACGGTTTTAGCAACTCACCTTGAGGCTCGTAAAGCCAAAAGCCCCAATTTTCACCAAGAACCCTAGCTTAAAGTTTGAGTGAACACCTAAACTGATAAGGAGTTAATACCTTGGATTAGTTCCATAACTACATCATACAACACTAGTCTATACTTTAAGACCATATAGAGAACTCACCTAGAGGGTTTGTAACCAAAACCCCCAAATCCAAGATTTAGGTCAAAATGTGGGAAAACCTAAAATCAAGTAAATCGGAACTCTAGGTTAGTTTATAACTCCTAACACATAGGTTAAAACAACCCAACAAGGTTTAGATAAGCTCACCTAGTAGGATCTTGAACAAACCCTATAAATGGAGAAGCACCAAAAATCCAACAATAGAGGTTTTGAAGGTGAGAGGTGAAGAAGATGAAGATCTTAATACTAGATCTTGCTAGTTGATGATGAATGATTCTTTGAATGCTTGAAAGATGAGCATTCTATGCTCCCAAAATCGTTTCCAATGAAGAGAGAAGAAGGGAGAAGAAGGTTTGGGTGAGAAATGAGAAGAAAAGCTGAAATGGTGAATAAGCTTCTGGTACACGCGGGCTATAGTGACAGGCGATTGTGCCAGTGTCACAATCGCGGGCACAATCGCCGCTATTGTGCCATGCTATTGTGCCATATGGCACAATCGCGGGCACAATCGCAAAACTCGTACCGAAGCCAAAATCTCACTTTTCATGATTTGAAGCCGCTATTGTGCCATGCTATTGTGCCATATGGCACAATCGCGGTCACAATCGCAAAACTCGTACCGAGGCCAAAATCTCACTTTTCATATTTTGAAGTAACCTTGCCTAGAAGGGATCCAACTATAAGTTAAAACTAACTCATTAAATAAATCTCTCTTACGAAAAGAATGCGATGACTTCGGGGTTAATCTATCAAAATTTACGGGTGTTACACATTCCCCCTCGGGCGACGACCGTCTGATGCAATCCCGCCTCCGGCGACGACCATCTGATGCAATCCCCCTCTCCGGCGACGACCGTTTGATGCAATCCCCCTTCCGGCGACAAGCCCTACCAGATCTGGAAAAGGTTCGATTAATGATCTATTTTGCTATTCGTGTTCCCTCCCTCTGTGCTGGTGGTGGTGGTGGCGGCGGCTGTAGTGCTGGTGGTTGTGGTGGTGGTAGACTAATAATGGTGGGTGTGGTGGTGATGGACTAGTGGTGGCGGGTGTGGGTGGTGGTGGGTGTGGTGGTGGCGGGGTGTGGTGGTGGTGTAGGTGTGGTGGTGATGATGGTGGTTGTGCACATGTGTTCACCGGGTGGTGGGTGTGGTGATGGTGGTGGTTGTGCACATGTGTTCACCGGGTGGTGGGTGTGGTGATGGTGGTGGGTGTGCACATGTGTTCACCGGGTGGGTGTGGTGATGGAGGTGGTGGTAGTTGTGATAGTGGTGGTTGTGCACATGTATTGGGTGTGGTGATGGTGATGGTGGTGGTGGTAGTTGTGATGGTGGTGGGTGTGCACATGTGTTCACCGGGTGGTGGGTGTAGTGACGGTGGTGGATGGTGGTGGGTGTGCACATGTGTTTACCGGGTAGTGATGGTGGTGTGGTGGTAGATGTGATGGTGGTGGTTGTGCACATTGTTAGGATTATGTGCGAGACAGTAACGGAGATTACCGTGTCCAATGTTATAAGGCACTAGTAGGTCACACCGCTACACACCCGATTAGAGACAAATTGGTTTGATGGAATAATTAATTGTAAAATTAATTATTTGAGAGGAATAAATAATAAAAGTTATTTATTATTTATAGTTGATAAAATGTCAGTTTATATTTTATCAGGTAAAAATTAATTAATAGTAAATTAATTAATTAAAGGATTAATTAATTAATAGTGGGATTAATTAATTAAAAGGGGATCTAATTAAAATACCCTAATGGGCTTTAATTAGATGGGCTTTTCTAAGTAATGGGTATTACCATATTTAATCCTATAAATATGATAAAACCCTGATCAGTTAATCATTCATTCAGTTTAAGCTTAGAGAAAAATCCTGAAATCCCTCTCTCCTCTCTCCATAACCGTCGACCAGAAGGAGAAGAAATCCAGGTGGTCTAGCAACTTTCTCACGTGGTGTCAGTAGCGGTGTATCCCCTACGAGCTTTCCGGAAACTAATCGTAAAAGGTAAACCATCAAACCTTGCTAAAATTGTATCTGATAAGGTTTAAGATGGGTCCGGGTTTGGGAATCGTTTTTGTTATCCGCTGCGCACCGTTAGTGCCTACGGTTCCCAACAGTGGTATCAGAGCCACTTCTTAAACCTACAGATCAGGTTTATTTGTTTGATGTTTAGGTTTGCAAAATTCGATTTTTATATGTGTTTGATTTCTGTAAAAATTGTTTTTCGAAAAACCTAATCGGATTCGGACCACCGGAGACCACCGCAGCTACACCACAGCTAGTGGTGGCTGCCGGCGACGCACCCGAAGCCAACCGCACCACAGCTAGTGGTGACGGTGGCTGTCGAAACAAATCAACCACCACACAGCCGTGTGGTGGCGACGGAATTATGATCCGACCACCGAAGCCGAAGAACGGCGACGGTGGTGGTGTTCGTTATAGATACCGGCAGGCGGCGGTGGTGGTAGCAGTTGCTACTGCTGCCGTTGTTCTCCAGACCAACCGCCACACCACCGATTGTGGTGGTGGCGGCAGTAGCATTCCGTCAGTTGAGACCGTCGAAAGCAGCGGTGGTGGTGGCAACTGCCACTGCTGCCGTTTTGCCCCGAAATCCACCGCCACGCCACCGCTTGTGGTGATGGTGGCATTGATGGCGGTGGCGATCGAACACAACCACCGAAGCCGGAAACGGCGACGGTGGTGTTGATGATTATCGAAGACCGCAGGAGGCGGCGGTGGTGGTGGCGAATGCTACTGCCGCCGTCGTTCTCAGAAACGACCGCCACACCACCGATTGTGGTGGCGGCGGCGGCGATTGTGTGTTGATAACCACCGTGAGGCGGCGGTGGTGGTAGCGTTACGCTACTGCTGCTGTTGCTCTCCCAATCGAACCGCCACACCCACGTTTGTGGTGGTGGCGGCGATGGCGTGGTTATTGTTGTTGTCGTTGCGGTTTCACCGGTGGCGATGATGGTGGTGAATTCCATCGTCGTCGTCGCCGGTAACGGTGATCAATGGTGATGTTGTTGTACCACGGCGGTGGTGGTGGCACCAAGTCACTACCATCGTTAGTTGGATTGATGGTAACGTAGTTGTTTTCGGATCAAAACCAGTTTGGTTAATAGCTGATAAGGGTTTATCCTAAACCAGATAAGGTTTAGAACCCTAGGGATTAATTTTATTAATTAAATAGTTAAATTATTTTAGTTTAATTAAATTTAATTAATTCTGTTTTAATTAAATAAAATCTAGTCAAGATTTTGTTGTCATAGTCAAACCCTTTGACCCATGGTTGCGTTTTTGTATTTTATTTGTTTCAAGTACTGGTTACGGGAGGCCTGCGTGCCATTTACAACCCGATTATTTGTAATATTATTTTTGTAATCGAGAATTGAAGACGGAGCCAAGGAGTCAACCATGGAGCCTGGAGCCAGTGGGAGCACCGAGAAGTTTTGTCCCTTAGGAATGAGACCGTCGTTTTGTGTTGGCTCACGAACCGACAATAGCTAAGGGTTTCTGACAATGACAAGTTTTAAACTGCGTGGTTGTTTATATTTATCAGTTATATAAATTGCGTGGTTGTTTAAGTTACGTAATTTTTTTTAAATATAAACATTTGCTTTTTAAAATTAAATGTTTTTAAAAGCAAAATTGGAAACAAATACAGTTTGTGTTTGGATCCAAAGTTTTTGAAAACTGGCATTTATGACTGATAACACCAAAATTATACATGTTTTGGTGGTGCTTAATTGGTTGAATTTACCCCGTTTATCACTCGATTCTCACCTAATTACTCACGAATTGGTATGTTTGTTACTTTTGAAGGTATTGGAGAACACGGAGCTAAAAAGTGCGGAAAATAGGCGAAATTGTGCGAAAGTTGGAAAAGTACAAAACAAGAAGTTTTAGCGATCGCGAAGTGAAGGTTTTGGCGCCGCCAAGACTGATATTCGAGAAGGTTCCTGCTTTTTATCAACTTAGCGCCGCGAAGATGAAGTTTAGCGCCGCGAAATTGGCATTTGCACTCTCAAGAAGATTCCAGAATTTGCCAAAAATAGAAGGAGTAGGGTTTTTAAGTGTTTCGCGCCGCGAACGCCTACTTGGCGAACGCGAAACAGCTTCCGGACCTTCTTTTAAATACTGTTCTCAGCCTTCAGTTCCATATGCATTCTTAGACAGAAAAATACAGTAAAAGGGTCAGTTGTACCAGTTGGTTAGTGGTTTGGAGGGAGAATCAAGTGTGGAGAGAGGAGACGCTGCGCCGATACGGATACTCGATTAATCATCTGTAGTTGTATGGTCGGTAGAATGTCTGTCTTTATCTATACTTATTCTGTTTTCCTAGCTATGAGTAGTGAGTAGTTTTCTATGTAGTACTTATCGTGGTAGATGAACCATGTGGATATGATTTTATGGTTTTAATGATTATTGATTTGTTTTGGTTAATTGAATGTGGTTTTATGATTCCAATTTGATTCCTGCTATTTCGTGTGTTTGAACTTGTTGGTTGGGTTTGCTTTTGGACCAAAAAAGTAGACTCCATTGGGTTAATCAACCTCTCTTGACTTATCCTTCGAGACCTCGGAGAATTAGGTTAAGTGGTTTCTTGGACCGAGAGAAACTAGATTGTAAAACACCGGTTAGTTGAGATAGGATTGGGTGACTGATATTTAGGTTGTCTGACAATCAGCCTAGGTATTGGGACTAGGAGGACCATTCTAGTTGACAATCATATTATCTGCATGTTAGGGTGTCCCAGACTTAAATCCTTACAATAGCCAAATCAATCATACTTTTATGTAACTTAATTATCCACTTGGGGATTCACTATGCCATGATAAGTGATACTGTTTTCTTTATTATTGTTAAATCAGTTTTTATTCTGCTTTCTAGTTCTTTAGTTGTTAATTTAGTTTTCAAATCATTTTCTCAAAAACCCCCCATAGCCTTAGATTAATTAAACTAATAGGATTACCAGTCTGTTACTTGACCGTTCCCAGTGGTAGATACGATACCTGGACTTTCCTACGCTATATTGCTATCGATCAGGTACGCTTGCCTGTGAATGTGGTAATAGGTGGTTAGGCATTAGAGGTTAAAACTTGTTACGCTTTTTATAGTTAATATTTACCGCATCAAGTTTTTGGCGCCGTTGCCGGGGAACGGTAGTATTTAGACTTTTGATCTTTGTTAGTTTTGTTAATCGATCCTTGTGAGGGATTACATCCCTTGCAAGTTTTTGCTTTTTAGTTTTTCTTTATTTATTATAATTATTATTATCTCTTTGTTTCCCGCAAGTTGCCCGTAACTGTTTGTTGTGGTTTCAGTCACGGCAAATTTGTTAGAGCCATTTGAGGAACCGGAGAGGGAATTCAGAAAAAGAAACAAAAAGAAGAGAGCCAACAAAGTTCGCCCGAGAGCTTTGATTTTTGAGATGGGAGAAGAAGCACCGATGTGGACCGCCAGGAGGGCCGCTCCAACTGTTCCCACGAATCCGATCACGAAGCCGAATCTAAACAAGGAAATCCCGGGGAAGCTCCTTCACATGATCAAGGACCTTACCTTCGACGGGAAAAACGATAGCAATCCTATCGTGCATTTGGAGAACTTCGTGGATATCTGTGATCTGTTCAAAACCGAGGAAGGCCGAGATGATGCGATTCGTCTCCGAGTCTTTCCTCTCACACTCGCCGGAGAAGCTAGAGCTTGGCTGCGTTCGTTAGAGCCAAGCTCGATCACTACTTGGGAAGGACTGCGTTCCAATTTCCTTTCCCGATTTTTTCCACCATCTAAGATCGACAAGTTGAAAGCCGACATCCGATCCTTCCAACAAGATGACGGGGAGACCATATCCGAAGCATGGGAGCGTTTCAAACACCTTCTAAATTCGAGCCCAAGTCACAGATTGACTAAGAGCGAACAAGTCCAAACTTTCTACAGTGGGCTTGCTTACTCTTCACGTGCTACATTAGATTCATCTACTGGAGGTGTCTTCATGTATAAAACGCCCACGGAAGGTTATAAGCTCCTCGAAGACATGCTCATACACATCATAGATTGGAGGACGGACAAGCGCTTACAAATTCCAAGAATGGCCGGGAAAATCTCAACCGATTTTGATCCATCGGATGAAATAGCTGCTGTGAAAAACCAACAGGTAAAATTTGAACGAAAAATAGATGAACTAATTAAATCTGTTCATGCTTTGCAGGTTGGATGCAAGGAGTGCAAGGGTCCACATTTGACTAAGGATTGTCCGAATCGCCCGATGATGACACCGGAGGAAGTTAATTATCTTAACCGGGGCGATTACCAAGGGAGGTGGAACAACAACCGTAACTTCAATCCACGACCTCCCGGATTCTTTGCACCAAATCAACCGAACCAACGCACGGAGGGAGAGCCACGCATTTCTATCGAGGACCGACTCATCCAGTTCATGGACGCGCAAAAGAAAATCAATGATGAGGTAGGGTCATATTTGCGTAACCATCAGAGCATAATTCAAAATTTGGAATTGCAGGTTGGACGCATTGCTCAAACATTAGCCGAAAGGACCCAAGGAGAACTTCCGACGCAAACCCAAGTCAATCCAAAGGTGGAAAATGCAAAGCCGATGCTCATGATGGCCGGAACGAAGTCAAAGAAGGCGTGGACAGATATTCACAACAAAAAGTACGTGGATAGCGACAGTGAAAGTGAGCCCGACTATGCCACGGATTACGATTCGGAGGGGTTCACAATCTCGTTCGAGCATCTTAAGCTTAATAATTCGGACACATCAAGTGATGACGAGAACGAGGATGAGGATGGAAAGCAAGGTGGATACGCGGAGTTCGTGATACCAAAGAAAGAAAAGAAAGGAAAAGAGAAGGAGAAAGAGAAACCGGACAAGGAAGAGCTCATCTATATCGCACCAATCAAGCATGACCCGGGAAGTTACAGTTTACCTATTTCTTGTTCTAAATACAAAGGTCTTGCTTTAATTGATTCAGGTGCCGCACTTAACATGATGCCTTCTTGTTTTTGTAGGAAAATGGGTATCAAGAAGATCGAGCCGACGGATTATCAATATCGAGGAGTGAACGGGTACATGACCAAACCGTTGGGGATAGCGGAAGCAGTTCCGATTCGAATCGGAAATTTCGTCTACTATACGGACTTTATCATAGCCAACCTCCCGAAGGATACGGAGATCCCTATCATTCTCGGGAGAGCTTTTCTGCATACCGCCCAAGTTAATACGGACATGCGAAATCAAGTTACGAGCATGGGGTATGGAGAAAACCGTTTGTACTTTGATCCCAACGGAGAGCCGGTTAGACATCTCGATGAGCCTTATGAAGATCCTTCTCTTACCTATAAGAAGGTCCGGAACCGCCCACTGCTACCTCATGAACAAATGGGCCGAAAGAAGACGGAGGACTACCCGAATCCGATACAACCAAAGGAGATATCTACCAATCCGGGACCCTCCAAGAAGGAACATCGAAAGAAAAGGGGTTCGTCAGCCCGACGAGCCAAGAAATGAGCCGAAAGCGGGGTCGAGCTCTAGACCCAGTCAAAAATGAAGCGCTTCTCGGGAGGCAACCCGAGCATTTTTCGTTATTTTCAGTTTTAGTGTTTTTCGTGTGAGTTTTTACTAATGTTTTTGTTTTGTATTGCTTAGGTAACCATTCAGAAGGGATAGAAGCCAAAATCGACGAAAACCGACACGAATCGGAATTTTTCAAAAGGTGGAAACAGAAAGATTTCGCGAACGCCAAACCTTTAGTTTGGCGACGCGAAGTCTGTCCAGACCAACATCAGGTAAAATTTTTGAACTTGGCGACGCGAAGTGGTATGTTTGGCGACGCGAGAATCGATTTTACAATTTTGAATTCTTGGAAACCTCCTCTTCGCGACGCGAAGCCTTAGGCTTAGCGACGCGAAGTCGGCCCTGACGGTTTTTAAACCCTCATTTTTCACTTTTTCAAAACACAAAAACCTAATTTCTCGCTCGGCGCCGCGAAATCCTCTCACGTCCTTGCCAAGTTCGAAAATCTTAAGCTTCAATTTCATCCACAATGGCACAAAAGGTATGTTTCCTAACTTGATTTCGTTGGTTAAGCTCGATTTGGTGTAGTGAATTCATGATTTGGGGCAACAATGGTGGTTCTAGGTTTTCATAGATTCTATCTTGAATTGAAACCCCATTGTGTAATTAATTGTTGATTTGGATTGCATGCTATGATTTTTGATGGAAAAATAGTTTTGGCATGTGTTTTGCTTGTTGAATCTAGCTTGTTGGACCTTCAATGGTGAATTGTATGGAATTGGAATTGTTCTAGAATGCACCATTGATGGTTAGAATTCTTGATTGATGCATACTTCGTTCTTAGAGTGCAATTTCATTATAGCATGCTAGTTAATGGGTTACTGAATTTAGTTGGATTGTGCTTGAATGCTAAGTGTGGGGATTTTGGTCCCATCTTTTGATTTTACTAGATTGTGTTAGTGGAACCTTGGCTAAAAGCTCAAGTGTGGGGATGTTACACATCCCCATTCATTTTGAATCGCAATACATGTATCGTTTAGCTTGAATTGTTAGCCTTGGAATTTTGTCTCATTGGTTTGAATGATATGAACTTTGTCTTGATCATATTGGATACACTTGGACTAAGACATTGTTTGTTTGGATTTTGTAGAGACAAAGAACTCGTTCGTCAACCTCATCGGTCCCTAATTTTCGTGCGCCGGGTGGAGGTCACGTCTTCACCTATTTTGGGAACGATCCAACGTTGAATGATCAAAGGCGTGAGCATTACCGAAAGATTGTCGACCGACTCGCGTCCCGTCAAATCCTGGTCCCGAGGAGAGTAGATTGGGATCTTCTCCGAGTTATGGGCATGAGAAATGAGATCGGAGCCAAATTGGAGAAGCATGCGTACGATGAGGAAGGCTCCGAGTACTTTATTTGCCAGTGCTGGGAGCGCATCTTTGATTTTGCCGAGACCCTTTACCGAGAGCTCATTTTGGAGTTCGTGGCTACATTTCGGTTTGAGGAAGAGAAAGCCCTTGATGAGTTTTACCAGCCGTGCATGAGTTTTCGACTCGGTGGTGTTTGGCATTCGATCTCTTTGGTCGACTTGGCGGTGGCTTTGGGGATATATACCCAAGCCGAGGTGGAGGCTCCCGGATTCGTGGAGTACATGTTCGCCAGCGGAAAGAGGCCGGACGACTTCGATCCCAGTTTATCTTGGGCAGTTCTCGGAAGTGGCAACTATGGTGGCAATCTCAAGGTCAAAAGCCTTCTCTCTTCTTCGGACCGACTCTATCATCGGATGCTTGTTAATGCGGTCAATGCACGTTCCTCGAGTGAGGAGAAGATCTCGACCTATGATCTTTGGCTTCTCGAGCAACTCACCACGGATGACAAATACCCGAACGCTCCCTATATCGTCGCCATGCAACTCATGAAGGGAGGCGGTTATCGCGAGGGTAGCCGGATGGCCGGTGGCCAATATGTCACCCGTTTGGCTAGGCATTACGGGGTTCTAACCGATGATGCTATTGCCTCGATGACGAGCCTCGGGGAGATGGGTTTGATCGACATGGAGCAACTCCGAGGAATGGGGGCAGCTGCGGTAGATCATTTGGTTGGCGGAGATCAGTTCACGTGGATCCCTTATCCACAAACACACGAGCCAAGAAGGAGGACGAGGAGTACCCAAGAAACCGGTGAAGCGAGCGGGGCGAACGAGGACGAACAACCGACGGATGAAGCGGGGCACTCGGGTTATGAAGACCTGAGTAATCGTTTATCGGAGATGCAGCTTACTTATGGCCGACATCATCAGCATATGGAGTATAACACCACGGAGGCTCTCCACCAAGCCAACTGGCAAAGTGGATTGATGAACCGAATGGCCTCCCAATTTGGTGTTGCACCTGCGACTCCTTTTGCTGCATCGCAGTTTTGGCCATTCTCCGACGATGCACCGCCCGGTTATCCCACTTTCGAGGATTGGCGTAACCAACCTCGAGGCCCTATTGATCTCTCTTTTATCTCTCTATTCGATATGGTTGTCTAAACAATTTTATTTTTGTTTGTGTTTGTGTTTGCTACTATCTTTTATTTTTTGTTTGGATTGTTTAGGATTTTAATTGTTTGCTTAGTTTGGTTTATTTTATTTTGTTCTTTTTACCTTTTTTTTTCTTTTTGTTTTTTGATACAGCTGTTTATGATTCTGCATCGGGTACGATTTCCGGAATAATCTCTCTCAGATCAGAACAAGTCAAATAACCCGGGAAGTTTCTCTTTTTCCCAATTACTCCTTAATTGTTTTAACTGTTGCATTGAGGACACTGCAAATTTTAAGTGTGGGGAGGGGGTTATGTTGACTTGTCTGCTTGCTTATTGGGTACACTTTATGCTTGTGATTGTCGTTTTTCAAATTTTTGAAAGCTTTGAAGTTTGACCCCAATTTTTTTCAAAATCTGAGATTGTTTTTGAGACTGAGTTGCTTGTTTAGGAGGACATGAGATGAGACTGTTTGAGTAGGAGAATACCTTGGAATACCGATTACCATGAGTGCCTCACCCGATTCCTTTGAGAGATTGAGCCTAATTAATTCATTTGTGTGAGGAATACCGACTTTGACCCAAGGTAGAACTTGTCACTAGAATTCTTGTCGAGACCACATAAGAGAAGTATTTATCACCATTGCACTGATAGAGGCCTTCGTTTCTAACCCTTTTAGCCTTCGTTAGATAACCTCATCATAGGGTTATTTAATTTGCCTAGCCAATTTCTGAAAAGGTGTTCACTTATAACACTTTCACCCTTGAAACCATTTTTTGAGCCTTAGCCTTTCGTTTCTTTACCCAATTCACCATATACCCTTGAGCCTAATTGTTTTATCTATTTTTTGGCCGTAACTTAAATTTGATACTTGAGATGTTTGATCCAGTTTTTCAAAAATCTGATAGTTTTTATGGGATTGATAAGAGCATGAGAGAAGAGCCAAAAGCAACATAGTTGCTGCTCTGAAAAAGAGAAAAGAAAGAAAAAAAAAGTGAGCTTAAAAGTGTGAAAAAGAATTTGTGCCACAAATAAGCCATAGGCTTAGGCCGATTCTAAAAGAAAAAAGAAGAAGAGAGAGAGATATGCTCATCCCGATAGTTTCACTGTTTGAGAATCAGATTTTGTGCTTTACTGTTTGGATCATTACAAATTGAGTTTTCAAGTTTTTGTTGCAATATCCTTAGCCACTCATATATCCTTTATCCTACCCTTAACCTTAGCCTAACATTACAACCCCTAAGTCCTCTTGACGGTTGACAACTTCTCAGTGGTGGAGATTAGATTCAGTGCCAAGCTTATGCATGAGGGAATTGGTCGAGTATTGGTGAGATCACTTTTTACACTTTTACCCCCGAGAGATACACTTCAGATTATTATTCATACTATGTGAGGGTAAAAGGTCCACCTTGGTATTCGATTGCTTGATATGTCTTGTCTTTGTGTCTGACTATGTGAGTATTCTTTGTCTTCTTGGATGATCTTGGGTGGAGATAATTTTGGTGTCATCTTTCTTATCTTTCAGTCTTTTGATTGAGGACAATCAAAGCTTAAGTGTGGGGATTTTGATAACACCAAAATTATACATGTTTTGGTGGTGCTTAATTGGTTGAATTTACCCCGTTTATCACTCGATTCTCACCTAATTACTCACGAATTGGTATGTTTGTTACTTTTGAAGGTATTGGAGAACACGGAGCTAAAAAGTGCGGAAAATAGGCGAAATTGTGCGAAAGTTGGAAAAGTACAAAACAGGAAGTTTTAGCGATCGCGAAGTGAAGGTTTTGGCGCCGCCAAGACTGATATTCGAGAAGGTTCTTGCTTTTTATCAACTTAGCGCCGCGAAGATGAAGTTTAGCGCCGCGAAATTGGCATTTGCACTCTCAAGAAGATTCCAGAATTTGCCAAAAATAGAAGGAGTAGGGTTTTTAAGTGTTTCGCGCCGCGAACGCCTACTTGGCGAACGCGAAACAGCTTCCGGACCTTCTTTTAAATACTGTTCTCAGCCTTCAGTTCCATATGCATTCTTAGACAGAAAAATACAGTAAAAGGGTCAGTTGTACCAGTTGGTTAGTGGTTTGGAGGGAGAATCAAGTGTGGAGAGAGGAGACGCTGCGCCGATACGGATACTCGATTAATCATCTGTAGCTGTATGGTCGGTAGAACGTCTGTCTTTATCTATACTTATTCTGTTTTCCTAGCTATGAGTAGTGAGTAGTTTTCTATGTAGTACTTATCGTGGTAGATGAACCATGTGGATATGATTTTATGGTTTTAATGATTATTGATTTGTTTTGGTTAATTGAATGTGGTTTTATGATTCCAATTTGATTCCTGCTATTTCGTGTGTTTGAACTCGTTGGTTGGGTTTGCTTTTGGACCAAAAAAGTAGACTCCATTGGGTTAATCAACCTCTCTTGACTTATCCTTCGAGACCTCGGAGAATTAGGTTAAGTGGTTTCTTGGACCGAGAGAAACTAGATTGTAAAACACCGGTTAGTTGAGATAGGATTGGGTGACTGATATTTAGGTTGTCTGACAATCAGCCTAGGTATTGGGACTAGGAGGACCATTCTAGTTGACAATCATATTATCTGCATGTTAGGGTGTCCCAGACTTAAATCCTTACAATAGCCAAATCAATCATACTTTTATGTAACTTAATTATCCACTTGGGAATTCACTATGCCATGATAAGTGCTACTGTTTTCTTTATTATTGTTAAATCAGTTTTTATTCTGCTTTCTAGTTCTTTAGTTGTTAATTTAGTTTTCAAATCATTTTCTCAAAAACCCCCCATAGCCTTAGATTAATTAAACTAATAGGATTACCAGTCTGTTACTTGACCGTTCCCAGTGGTAGATACGATACCTGGACTTTCCTACGCTATATTGCTATCGATCAGGTACGCTTGCCTGTGAATGTGGTAATAGGTGGTTAGGCATTAGAGGTTAAAACTTGTTACGCTTTTTATAGTTAATATTTACCGCATCAATGACCCTTGTAAAATCATAGATTAGTAAGTGCAACCCACTTTAGGGGCACCTCCGGTGTAAGGTACATAGGGCGTTGTAAGTGCACACACTATGAACGCCCGTGTTCAAACCGAAACTGGAGGGTGATAAAAACTCTGCGAATTATCACCGGGTGGTACCGGCCAGAGTTTGTCCAGGTCCCGGGTGGTGCAATCTATTTTGGTAATTATTTATTCACCGGGTGGTACCGGGCCAAAATGCACTAGAGGGACTAAATATGCACGGACTATATATATCCGATGTCCCGACGATCTAGGAGTCGTATTTTCGAGTTAGAATACGATTGGTATAGTTTTACCTACCATAAATCGCATAAGTCGGTTTGACATGATCACATGCTTCCCGACACATGTGAAATATGGATTCTAGTCTAATAAATTTATTTTAAGGGTAATAATTTATTAGAATTTTATAATTATAAACTAAATTGGAATTTATATTCTTCTGTAGATGTCTCCAATTAGCATTCCATTTTATTCACCCGGTGAATCACTTCGCCTTATTATGGGCAAGTGGAAGCTTACGGGCCAGAACTTTCCAATTTGGAAGTTACATTTACAGAATGTTTTGAGTGCCCAGGGTAAGCTTTATGTGATCAGTAAGCCTATGTCACGACCTAAGAGCAATGCCCCTAAAGAGGAATTTGCTGAGTATTTTAGATTCATGGCAGATGAATCGGATGTAATGTCCATTCTAATTTTCTCTATGTCACCCGAGTTCACGGGAGATTTAAGAGACAAATTCTGTCACGAGGTTGTGAAAAATGTGGAGAACCAGTTAGGTCTCTACAAGCATACGGGTAAGCTTTTGATCATGCAAGAGATATTCTCCCTGAAGCTCAAAAAGGGTCAGTCAGTTAAAGACCATCTCATTGAAATAAGAAGGCTCTTTAAATGTTTATCACGTTTGGGGTACAAGATGACTCAGGAAGAGTTAGTGTATCTCATGTGGTTTTCCCTCACAAAAGAAGTTCAGGACACAGCTAGTGCCTACATGAAGGAACCAAAGAACGACGTGGATAAAGTTCATGAAGATATTCTGGCCAGTCTAGAGCCAGTACCTGCACCTGCTGATCTCATGGATACTGACTTAATTGATGAGCTGGGAGATCTGAGTTGCCCAGAATGCGGTAGCAAGGATTTTTGCGAGCACTTGATGAATATCGACCAGATAGAGATCGGTTTACCCGATGCTCCAGGTATCTTTATGATAGATTGCTTAATCACTTCTTATGAATCATGGGTAATTGATACAGGCAGTGGTAACCACATTTGTAATCATTTACAGGGATTCACTAGAAGAAAGACTTTGAGGAAGGACCGTTCGAACCTACGAGTTGGCGAAGGCACTCCGCTGATTGCTGAAGCCGTGGGATCTTATAGTCTTAGTTTACCCTCGGGTCTAGTTTTGGAACTGGATAATTGTTATTATATTCCAAATATGATTAAGAATGTATTGTCTTTTGATTTGTTAGTAGACCAAGGTTTTCATTACAAATATGATTATAAAATGCTTTCTGTCTTTAAAAATAATGTTTTCTATTTTAAAGCAACACCTATAAATGGTCTATATACAGTGAATCTGCAAGACAATAGCAATGAAATCTATCATATAAGTAAACGATCCAAGGACATTGAGGATCAGACTTACCTCTGGCATTGTCGTTTAGGCCACATAAACAAGAAACGCGTTGAACTACTCCTAAAAGGAGGTTTTCTTGGCGATTTCGATTATAAACCTTTTGATAATTGCGAGTCTTGTTTATCTGGCAAAATGACAAAGCAACCTTTCAACAATGAAAATGAAAGGGCTACTGACTTGCTTGAAATAATCCACACAGATATGTGTGGTGTTAGGAATTATGTGCAGAGTTGACAAACCAAGTGATTACACATCCAATGTTACAAGACACTTGAGGGTCACACCTGTGAGGACCTATAAGTCGAACAAGTTAGATGAAACCCAGAAATGGAGAGTTAGGGTTTATAATAGTATATTATAAATCAATTGGGTAATTACAGTCAGAATTACCAAAGTTGGAGGGTTATTAATTAATTAGGATATTATATATTTATTAGATAAATAAATATATAATAGTTAATTAATAAGGTTTTTATATATATTAGATAAATATATACAATCATAATTATCGTATGCAAATTCTTTTCCAGCTAATTAAAAGGAAAAGGATTAGAGATAATTATAAAAGGAAACTGAATCTTTTACAAACTGTATTTTTCTTCCATATAAATAAGGCTTATGGGTTAAGGAAAAATCTAAGCTTTAAGCTTTAAGCAAAAATCAGTTTTTCAGTTTCCTCTCTCTCCCTCTCTCTCCATCGGCGCCGATCACCCCCCAGGTCGGATTCCAGTTTCGGTTGTTCGGGTTTTCATACAGTTCAACTAGAAGGACGTTCGTTGGTCGATCACCGGTGGACTATCGTCAAGCAATCCAGGTAAATTGACCTAATCTATTAGGTTTAGAACTATAAACGATTAAAGATCAATAGGCTTTTAATGGGTTTTTAGTTTTTATCGCTTCCGCATGATTAGATCGAAAACAGCGTGTTTTTGATCGCGTAGGTTTTATCAGTTTGATTAACCTGTATGATTTATCAAACCAGTGAGGTTCGTTAGATCTAAGTTAATCCTCGAGTCAGTTTGATCCGAGGATACCCACAAAAACCCAACAGTGGTATCAGAGCCATTGTTAAAAATCGTTTTTAGTCTTATCAGTTTATCTGTTTATGCGTGATCCGTTAAATATTATTGTTTCTTGCGTATCAAGTTTAAATCTGATTTTTATTGAGTTTATTTATTCACATAAATTTTTAGATTTTTTTGTATTAAATTGTTATCCGTACGAGAAACCCGGAAAAACCACGACCGGATTGATGACTACGATTATCACATCACCATCGCACCACCAGCGTGGTGGTTGCGGCTGGCCACCGTGGTCACCGGATTACACCACGCCACCAGTTAGGTGGTGGTGGTCAACCCTGTTGCCGCTGAGAAGAACCGCCGGGCCACACCACCAGTTAGGTGGTGGTGGCCGAAGCCCTTCGTTGTCGTGAGACAACCACAGCCGCGCCACCAGATGGGTGGTGGCGGGTGATCTCGATTACACGATCGGTGGTGGTGGCGACGGCTATGACCGAAGCCAATCACCGCACCACAGATGGTGGTGACGGTGTTATCGACCAGCGGGGCCGATGTGAGAACACCGCAACCACCCGAAAACCGCAAACGCGGTGGTGGATGGCGATGTCCACGGTGGTGGTAGTTCTCGCCCAACAACATCGATAAACACATTGTTAATGTGAATGAATCCAAATCTAACACAATCTCAACAAGATTGAGTTAGAAACTCAAGAACATAAGAGAAACATGTAGAGAGAGAAAGTATGTAGAGAGATGTAGAGAGAAAGTCACAAGTCTATGTCATTGCAAAAATGAACGTCCCACTTACAATACAAAGGCATTGGGGTATTTATACCCCAACCCTAGGAAATAGAAAGTTACACTTCAAGTCCCTCAACTTCTTATATAAACTTTACATTAACAATCTCCCCCTTTTATAAAAGAAGGAGGGACACCAAAAAGTAATTAACAACCAACTCTCAAAACTACTTAACAGATGGCTTCCGAAGCTTGAATTTGATCTCTGCAAATCTGATGTCAACTCTGAGCCTCAACCTTCTATCAGTTTCACTTACAAAATGTCTGATTAGAACTTTGTTTGCAGCAGAAATGTCATGCACATTGTGACTGTCCATTTGTAACCTAAGATTCAAGTTGTCCATCACCATCTTCAAAGTATCATCACAGTACAGCATCACCTCATGAGAATACATTCTCTTCTTGTTTCCCATGGAATCAGGATACACACAAGATATCTCAGTTTCTTCAGCATCATAGAACACAGTATACATGACAAAATCCTTTTCATCTCCAATTAAATTTCTTCGAGGCTTGTGACAGAAAAGCTTGGAAGTCCAATTTTCCAATCCGAGCTGGAAGTCATAAAGATGAGCTAAGGAGATAGATACTTTGACATGTCTGACAATTGCTGTTAATGCAATTATCTCCTCCTCTGTTCTGAAAGTCTTTCCTTTTAAATCATACAATATCCCCAATATCACATCAAAGCTCATGTCTTGAAAATCTGCCTATGTGATAGTATACTTTTTTCCATCATCTCTTCTAAAAGTAATCACAGGGTAGAGATAAGCGCTCAAGTTGCTAGTCTTGTAACTTTTAACACTTACAAACTTGTGATCAGACACTAGCATTTCTCTTCTTTGTCTATTCACCCTCCTCATGTGAATGTACTCAGTTCTCAGCTCTTTCTTCAGGTTTTCTATCCCATACAGCTTTGTGTAGCTCAACTTTCTCTCATGATAGCAAAACCTACTCTTGTACCTCTCCTCCAAATACTTTCCAGTTGCTCTAGTGAATCGATCCCATTCAGTCCTCTTTAGAAATTTCCCAGAGCTAGCCTTCATCTTTTCCCATAATTCTACTTTCTTCGGATCAACCGGCATCAAATCATCTTGAGGCAACACTTCTTCTAGACTCGGTCCTTCCACATCATCCACTGGTTTTTCCTTTTCAAAATCAAACTCTACATCATCAAACATATCTTTCAGTCTTATGTCTTCTGCACACCTTGCATCATTGATTTCTTCATTCGGAACTTGGTAATCCCTAAGCTCAGAAGCTACATTATCCAGGAGCGCTAGAACTCTATCTATTTCAGACATAGAACTAGAAGCCCCTGAAAACTTCACTCCGCTTTCTTCAGCTCTTTCCTCTGGCATCTCTTCCTGAACAGAATTCAAGAAGTCAAGAGTAGATTGCATGACCGGTTCTTCTTCCATCTCCTGACCCCCTGTAAGAACAATTGCATCTCTGTGTCTTGTTGGTTGCTTCTCTCTCGGTGGCCTTTCCTCAAATCTGTCAACAATTCTTACACCCGAAGTTGTTGGCGCCCTAGACGGCTCACTTTCCAATCTTCTGCGTTTCCTCTCCCCCTCATGACGATCATGATCATCATGATCATCATGCCTTCTAGTGGGCCGTCTGGCAGCCGTTTGACAAGATTCTTCAACTCCTCGGATCCGATCTGATAACTGAGACAAGCCATCAGTAAACATCTTGTTTATCTCGGTGAATGTCTTCGTGAGAGAAGCATCAAGAGACGCTTGAAACTGTTGAAATTCTGTATGCGTCACCAGATGAGCTTGAGATCTTTGCTCTTGAATTGCACGTTGCTGAAGAGCTGTTTGTTCTTGGAGAATACCCACGAGATCCCTATCTTCAGACGATCCAGCTTCCAAGAGTTTAGAGAATAACAATCCCTTTAACTCCGGAATTGACAAAGAGTCAGCCGCTGATTGAGGAGGCTGAGCTGGAGGATCAGGCATCGGAGCTTTGCCTTTAGCCAACAAGGCCACTTGCTTCTCCAAATCCGAAATCCGAGCTGTCTGTTGCTTGATTACACTAGCCATCTGCTGATTGTTAGCCCGAAACATAGATCGTGTAATAAGTTGATCCGCCGTGGCAACTACATGAATTTGTGAGAGATCAATATCTGGTGAAGAAGAAGATCCATGCGAAGGAGGTACAGAGGTAGATGGTGTAGCTGATGCTGATGAAGCAGATACTGTGGATGATTGAGTGGCGGAAGAAGAAGCAGATGAGGAACTACCAACGGGTGTTGAGGAGGAACCCAGAATGGTAGACTGCTGCCTGAGTGCTGTAATGATCGGAGATACGGGTAAACTAACACCGAGGTCACTTAGACTTCTCGTTGATCCAAAGGTAGAACCTAAGGAACCCATGTTCAGCGTTGGCATGATGTTAGCACTGATGGGATTTCCCTCCGGTCCTCGCAAGCCCGCAACAAATGCAGAACTTACTCCGGTGGTTCCGGCAGGGCTACTAAAGCCTCCTGCAAAGGTGGTTTGCACCGGTGTCCTAGCCAAAGAAAGATTTACATTTGTAGCAATTGGTTCTAGACTCGATGTGATAGGAAATGAAGTCGTGGGCGGGGGCAGCTGCCTCACTATATCGGTACCACCAACCTCCAAATGAGGAATAGGTACAAGTTGTGATAAATCCCCGTGAGAAGTTGAAACTACCGTTTGTTGAGAAACGGTAGAGTGGTTGAGTTGGGTTGTGCATTGCATGAGTGGGGATCTCATGTCTTGGTCAATAGGTGATGGCAACAGATGCTCACCCCTAGTAGATGTGGCTACCCAGCTAGACTCGGCTTGGGGAGGGGTTTGTACTTCTTTTCTGGCCCCTATCTCACTCTCACCATCTTTTTCTACTTCCCCTTCACTCATTCTCACTTCCGGATTTTCAACTAAATCACCCTCATCCGTCCTTATTTCTCCAAGAGTCAACAAGCGACTCGAGCCTTGATCAGGCATATCATCATCATCATTACTATCATCATCTGAAGCTGGAAATTCTTCAGTTTGAGCATCCATGTCACATGCGGCATCTGAATCCGAAGGAAGAATGAGAGTCTCCTCGGAAGAAACTGATCCTGAAGACTCGTACCCCATGAGAATGGTAAGCCGTTGATCCATCTCAACTGGAGTGTACAAAGGTACATGTTGCGCAATTTGTGCCTGCGGTGGTTCAACTTCATGTTCACCAAAAGATTCGAGTACATCCATATCAAGCGGAGATAAAGCATAGTCCACAAGTTGTTCATCATCATGTTGTTCGATAAACGGCTGATTAACCGCATGCTCATCCTCAGCAGCTGCAAAGACATCATCCATTTGCACTGCAGAGCTTATTTGTCCGATATGCGCAGCAACATTCGCAGTAGAAGAATGTGCTGGCTGATCAGGGAGGTCCCCACCAAGTCCCCTCTCGGTATTTTCCCTCTGCACACCCTGACCAGGATCCCGTGATCTCTGGTCCCTAAGTACTATACCCTCACTTCTATGGATGGCATCCTGGGAAGGTCCCACCGGTTCTGGTTGGACCATAGATGCATATTTTGCCCTATACTCTCTAACGCACTTTACCCCCTGATCAGCATACGCAAGAAGTTCACTAAACAATGGAATCTCCGGACCAAACACTGTTGGTGGATACCGAACAGACTGAAATGGAAAATGCTTGACTTTGACAGAGTTGAGTCGTCTTGGAATCTCTGGATTCTGCTCCATCGCACTCGCAATCAAGATGCTTAGAAAACGAGGATACGCCAAATGGTTAGGATTCCTGCCCTTGAGGCTCGTGCATGTCATGAAAGATCAGTGCTGCATAATCATAGTGTCGATTAAACAGCACTCCTTGAAAAAGCAGGAACATGGACTGTGTGGCCGTGTCATGGGCTGTCTTCTTCCCAGTTAGACATCGGTTCAAAATGGTAAACAAAGTGTTGTAGGTAGGTGGCAGATTAGTCTTGTTGAACCCCGAAGTTGTATGCAATTCAGCATTATATCCAATCGAACGCACACTAGCTAAAGCTTCATCAACACCGTCAAACGGCTCAAACTGGACTGCTCCCGGTCGACTCGTAGCAGATGGGAATCCCAACAAATAACGGAATTTGTTGAGTCCAAAGCTGATGGTGAAATGATCAATCTTTGTCGTGTAGTAACATCGATCCTCAGTCTCATGAAATTCTAACAATTTCCAAGCTTGTTGAACATAAATGAGAGGAACATCAGCCTCTTTCGTCAAAGGAACAAATAGCGGATGACTCTTCAGTATTTCAGCTATCACCGGAGCTTTAGTCTTTGCATGCACCGAATAAACCACATTGTTCGGTTTTTCTTCAAGAAAGAGAGCAGCTTGCAAGAGTTGTCGATCAGCATCTAGTTGAGGTTGATGCATGGAGGTGCGTTCGGATATGATACGTGGGATTTCCAATGACTCAGTGTCAGGAAAAACGTAGTCTGCCATATCTGATACAGTGACAAAGGATTAGATCTTTAAAGAAAACATTATCACTTTATTTATTTTTGTTAATTGGAAATAAAATGGATTTGAACCAAAAATCCATTAAGTGTGGAACTTGAACTTTTTGAAAATAAAATATATGACCATGAATGACATATTATGAACTCAGAAAAGATGCATTTTTAACACTTTTATTTTGTTCAGTTTATTCGATTTTGGATCATGTAAGACAGAAATTGATAACGGTCCTACCCTAATATTGTCCATTATACACTTTAATGAGTTCAATAATATCCATTGAGTTGAAGGTCATGTGTAATCAACGTAATAGTCCATCCAAGTCCATATGATTCGAACAATGAATCATTCACACTTATGTTTTAAAATTGTTCATGAATGAATACAAACCCAAGTTATTTGAACCCCGTGTTAAAGATTAGTGTTTACAAAAACAACGTATCTACTATCCTAATCGGTATATGATTATGAGTGAATACCTATAGGAATTGTAGAGACTCGGGAAAACGGTTACAAGAACACACACTAATAGCGAAATACGAGAAACAAATACTAAGTCTTTGGCTTCAACAATCTTCGGCTTCAACAATCTTCGCACGAACAAGAATGATCCAGAAAGGTTGGATCGTGGATATGAATGAAGTATATATAGGAACAGATTTGAAAATAAAGAAAGTGCCACGTGTCATACGCTTATTGGCTTGTCAGACTCGAGACCGCGTGAATACAGAACGACTCGAGATAAGAATTGACACGGAAAGGTCTCGAGATAGACTCGAGATAGGCTCGAGATAGACTCGAGATAGACTCGAGATGGGATCATGGACACTCAAAGATCGCGAGATAGACTCGAGATAGTCATTTAGACACGGAAAGGACTCGAAATAGACTCGAGATCCCTTATTATGACACATATACACTCGAGATTCGACTCAGACGATGACACGTGGATACTCGAGATAGGACTCGAGATAGATACTCGTGATAAGCATCCCCTAAATCTTATGTAACACCCGAGATAGACTCGAGACACAAACGCACATGATACTCACATGATCTGCACTCGAGATGGACTCGAGATAGGCACGCACGTGACTTATACTCGCATGACACTCGAAATAGACGTCTCACATGACACACACTCGAGATACGTACTCGAAATACACTCGAGATACATACTCGAGATACACATCTCGGAATACACTCGAGTTGAATACTCGAGATGGACTCGAGACAAAGACATCCATAACAATCTCGAATTAAAGACTCGAGATGCTAACCCGATACATGACCATCTCGAGATAGACACTCGAGACATGCAATTACGTCAAACACTCCCCCTTGACCATTACTCCCCCTATACCTGAGCATACCTGAACCATCTGAAAGAATGAAACATTTACCAGTATGATTGTCTGAGATACTCCCCCTGAACTGTTGCAAGCACTTGAAACACAGATTAGTAGACAAAAATATATGCACTAAAACACTGAAGAAAAAGAGAACTAACTGAAAAATAGAATTAAAATCAGAAAGAAACAAGTAATTATAGATAGACGGACTACAAGAATATACAGTTAGACCACTAAGTGTATAGCAATGTAATCCGTATATAAATAATTACCCAATATCTGATATTTAAATCTTTTTATCAATCATACCAAGTCTGGAGATTAGAAACTTGAAGCGCTTCTCATCTAAAGCCTTGGTAAATAGATCTGCTAGCTGATATTCAGTATTTACAAAATATAGTTCAATATTCTCTTTTTCCACATTGTCTTTCAAAAAATGATGCCTGATATCAATATGCTTCGTTTTGGAGTGTTGAACAGGATTTGCAGAGATAGCAATCGCACTCTTTGAATCACAGTATATAGGAATCTTCTTGTAAACAAATCCATAATCCCGCAACTGTGTCTGCATCCATAGTACCTGTGAGCAGCAACTTGCAGCAGCAACATATTCAGATTCAGCTGTGGAAGTGGAAACACACTGTTGCTTCTTTGAAGCCCAAGACACCAACTTGTTGCCTAGTAACTGAATATGCCCTGATGTGCTCTTTCTGTCCATATTACAACCACCATAGTCTGCATCAGAATATGCCTGAAGCTCAAAACCTAGACCTTTTGGATACCATAACCCGTAATATGGAGTTCCTTTTAGATATCTGAAAATCCTTTTGACTGCAGCTAGATGAGATTCTTTTGGTTTTGCTTGATATCGAGCACATACACATGTAGCAAACATGATATCTGGACGACTCGCTGTCAGATACATTAATGAGCCAACCATTCCCCGATAAGTGCGACGATCCACATCCTTTCCTTCATGATCAGGTCCAATCTTATTTCCCGTTGCCATTGGAGTGCCAATGGAATTGCACGATGACATGTCATACTTCTTCAACAAATCAAAGATATATTTGGACTGATTTATGAAGATGCCATCAGTAAATTGCTTCACTTGCAAGCCAAGAAAGAAATTGATCTCACCCATCATACTCATTTTAAACTCTTGGGTCATGATGGTTTCAAATTTCTTGCACAAATCCTTACTGGTAGAGCCAAAAATAATATCATCCACATATACCTGAATGACCACAATATGATCTCCTTCCTTCATAATGAATAAAGTTGAATCTACAGATCCTTTCTTAAATCCTTTGGATAGAAGATATGTCGACAATTCTTCATACCAAGCGCGTGGAGCTTGCTTTAATCCATAAAGAGCCTTATCCAGGATATAGACATAATCAGGATGATCAGGATCAACAAACCCTTCCGGTTGAGTGACATATACCTCTTCTTTTAAATGACCATATAAGAACGCAGTTTTAACATCCATTTGAAACACCGTGAAGTCTTTGTATGCTGCATATGCCAGAAACATACGAATAGCCTCAAGTCGAGCAACTGGAGCAAATGTTTGATCATAATCAATGCCTTCTTGTTGCCGGTAACCTTTCGCAACAAGTCGAGCCTTGTTCCGAACAATCGTACCATGTTCATCTTTCTTGTTCTTAAACAGCCATTTGGTGTCAATGATTGACTTGTCTTGAGGTCTTTTCACTAACCGCCACACTTTAAGTGCTGAAAACTGATTTAGTTCTTCTTGCATGGCAGTCACCCAGTCAGAATCTTGTAATGCATCCGAAACACGGGTTGGTTCAGTGTCAGTCAAGAAGACAGAAAAATTGCATTCATTTGCTGATGCAGCGCGTGTCTTGACTGTGGATGTAGGATCTCCAATAATTAATTCAATTGGATGACTGCGAGTCCATTTGACAGTGTGAGGTAAAGGAGTCTGATCATTGACTGATGAAGGTTCAATGATATCAACAGGTACACTAGTAGAAGGCTCAGAAGTTATGTCAGAGGGGATTGTAACAGGAGTTTCATCAGATGAAGCAGAAGGTATATCTTGAACATCAGAAGTAGCCTGAGTGGATGTTAGAGGAGAATCGGGAATAGCCGAGGACGAATTATCAGAAGACTGTGTGTCAACTGACTCTGATAGATCAGGCTCATTTTGAGTAGGAGAAGATAACTCTGAATTTGACGATGACGGAAGAGATAGCGAATCAAGTGCAGAACCTGTTGAAGAGGTAGAAGTATTAGAAAAATCATCATAAACTGATTGAAATAGAAAATCTAGATAAGATGCATTCGATGATTCAGATGACCCAGATGGTCCTTGCGAGCTTGAATCTGCATTGACACCAACATTAGTAACTGATGAAGATGAAATCTCAGAAGATAATTCAGTAATTGGATCAAAATGAACATTGATGCTTTCAGTTACAATCCTTGTCTGTCTATTTAGTACCCTGTATGCTATTGAAGTCTCAGAATACCCAACAAAAACCAGCTCATCAGATTTAGGGCCAAACTTACCCCTATTTTCAGTTTCATTTAAAACAAAACACTTGCAGCCAAACACTTTAAAGTGTCCAACTGAAGGAACACGACCAAATAATATGTGATAGGGAGTTTGACCAAATCTCCTATGAATGATTGATCGATTTTGTGTGTAGCAAGCAGTATTAACCGCTTCAGCCCATAAGTATTGAGGAAGTTGACTTTCAGCAAGCATAGATCTTGCAGCTTCAACAAGAGTTCTATTTCGTCGTTCAACTACCCCATTCTGTTCCGGAGTTCTTGCAGCAGAAAATGTTTGGGTAATTCCAAGAGAGTTATAAAATGATTTGAGAATACTATTTTTGAACTCTGTACCATTGTCAGTTCTTACAGTTTGGACCGGAAGTTTAAGTTGTACTTGAACAGCTTTAATAAAATTGATAATGAGAGATGAAGTTTCATCTTTAGTCTTTAAAAACTTTGTCCAAGTATATCGTGAAAAATCATCAACGATAACCAAAATATATTTACGACCAGCCAAACTTTGATACTTCATAGGCCCACACAAATCCATATGTAATAAACTCAGAGGAGATTTAGATCCTTGTTCTGGTTTAGGTGGATGAGATGCACGCTTCATTTTGCCTTTTTCACATCCAGGGCACATTTCCTCTTGTTCAAACTTAATCAATGGAATTCCAGATACCAGTTGATGTTTTACAATTTTATCAATGTATCTGAAATTCAAATGAGATAAGCGTTTATGCCATAAAACAGCTTGACGTAAAGAGGATCGACTAATGAGACAAGTTGAAGGATATTGTAACTTATGTTGAAGTCTAATCGTGTATAGATTTGTACGTCGTGAACCGACTAACAATTCTTTACCTTCTTCAGTTCTGACAACACATCTTCTTTTCTTGAAATAAACTTCTAAATCCTTATCACAAAATTTGCCAATACTGAAGAGATTATGATTTAGACCAACAACATGAGCAACATTTTTAATTGTAATGTCTTTGCATACAATGTCACCTTGACCAACTACCGGAGCTAATTCATTGTTACCAAACTTTACAGATCCACCATATTCTTCTTTATAATTGGACAGGATCTCTTTTCTTCCAGTCATATGTTTGGAGCACCCGGAATCAAGGTACCACTTATGACTGGCCTGCAATAAATAAAATCAAGCAGATTTAGGAACCCATTTAAAAATGGGTCCTTGTGGAGAAAAAGTCTTATACACTCGTGAGATTGGATCCCAAAAATATTTGATTCCTTGGCGCACAATAAACTTTCTAAATGGTAAGAAAGTAGAGACAGAAGACTGGAGAGTGGAAGCAGTAGTAGTCATAGTATGAGTTTCATCCAGATGTTTTAATTTTGAAGAAATCATAGTAGCCTTTTTATTAATACTGGAATTATTAGAAGGTACATGATTCTTATTGAACGAAAAATGACTCCGTCTATTAGGAGGAGTAACAAAACTAGATGAAAACTGCATACTATACACTTGCTTTCTAAACCGACTCTTTGTCTTCTTCTGTCTTCTCTTCTTCATAGGAAAACTCACTTCATCTGTAGACACATTAGCACAGATATCAAAAGGTTTGAGCTTGAAAGTATTAGACTGAGTATGATTAGAAACTTCCTCAGATTTTGCAGAAGACTCAAGATTAGGATTTTGCTTTTTCAAATCAATTTGTTTTTGAAAATGTCGCAACATTGATTGCACACCCTGAGTAAAACGAATGTTCTTTATATAACTTTCAGTAACTGAAGGAGTAGCAATCTTTTGATTCTTACCAGCATAATGTAGTCCCTCTTCATATACAGATAGTCTTTCAACTAATCTGTCGTAACTTTTAGTTAAAGAACTACACTTGCTAGACCAAAATTTTGAATCACATTTATGTTGAGCTAGTTCTACTCTCAGTTGTTTGATTGTATTTTGAAATTGTTTATTAACAGATTCATGTTTCTTCTTTAAACAAATGATTTCATCTTGTACAGAATTATCTGAGACTTTAGAAGAACCAAAAGAAGATGATCCATGTATTAATTCATCTGACTGTGACTTCGGAGATTCACTTGCCTTCTGAGATTTAGATGATTCACAAATAACAGGTAGTGTATCATCAACTACTTTCAACTGATAAGGTTTCAAAACATCAGTTGAAGACATAGCTGATGGTTCCTTATATGCCACATAACCATCAGATGTGACAACTCTGAAAGTTTCTTCCTGTTCATCATCTAAGCCATCAGAGTATACATTTGAAGATGAATTCTGAGTTGTGGATGACTTCATAGGTACAGAATCACATTGAGAATCTGGTATGTCAAAAATGGAGTTCGACACAGACGAAACTAATTCATTTAGAATATCGGAAACCAAAGACTTTGAATCTGTCTCAGAAGAATCCCAAGTTAAAAAATTCTTACTTGTAGAAAGAAGAATTTCATTTTGTTCTGATAACTCTTTAATTTTGATTTCTAATTCAGAAATTTTGGCTTCAAGTTCTAGTGTCGGAACATATGGTTTTAACATACCATCATATTCACTCTGTGATTCTGTCTGTACAAACAAATCTGAAGTATCCATTGTTGCAGGTGATTTGATTTTCAAATTTTCAGAGCTATATACAAATTTAACTCTGTGATATTTTTCACCATGATACAATGGATCATGCTTCTTTATCTCCTGCATTTCAGAAAACTCTTCTTTCATTTCAAAACCTTTTAATATTGGAAATCGAGCACTCATTCTTAAATCAGTGAGATCATAAAATGCAGGTTTTTCCTCTAAGGCCTTTTTCAGATATTGAGGATTTTTAAAACCAAGACCTTCTTTTGAAAATAAGTCTCTATCTGCATATGGTTTATTGAGAAAAAATGTGTGCTCAGATTGTCCAATCTTGTACAGTTTAAAGTTCAATTCTGAAATTGTTTTGTTTAAAGAAGAAGCATTATCTTTTTCTGATATTAAACTGAGAGTTAGAAACTCAATTTCTGACTTTAAAACTTTATTTTGTTGTTGCAGATACTCAAGTTCACTTACTGATTCATTCAACTTATCAACCATAGACAGAAGATTATCTCTTTGTTGAGTTAAATCAGTAAGTTCTTGAGTTTGCTTTGAAATGACAATTTCAAGTTCTTGATTTTTCAAATGAATTGGATTTGTCATTTCAAGCAATTTGTTTTTGAATTCTATGAAATGAGGATCATTTACCATTTGAGGATCAGCCGCTTTCTCTTCCTCATCATCTGACTCCTCCTCCATCAATCCCATGAAGCATATTTGTGCTTGATCTTCTGTATCTGAAACATCAAGCCACTCTTCATCATCAGCCATTAGCACTAACCCTTGCTCTTGTTTTTCTGCCAATTCTAACTTTTTCTTGAGAATTTCAACTTTTGACATCTTCGCTGGACATATCCTTGCCACATGCCCCTTTTTTCCGCACTTGAAGCATGTGATGTTGTCATTTGTCTTCTTCTCCTCAGCAACCTCAGCAGTTTCCTTTTCTTCTTCAACTCCCTTGTTGGCATATTTATCAACATAGTTACCTGAATTTCTTTGAGCATACATCTGACCTTGATTGAGATTGCCAATTCTGTTGAAATTCCTTCCTCTGGATGCAAATCGTCTGTTGTTGGAACTTGGTTTATTGTAGTATTTCTTTCTGTATGCCTCTGTCAAAGTCAGTAAGCTTTGGAACATCAAATCTCTTTCTTCATCCTCACTTTCTTCTTCATCCTCATCATCATCTACTTCAAACACTTTTGCCTTGCCTTTCTTGATAACACTCTTTCCTTTCTTTCTTTCAGTTAGCAATGCAAGAGATTCTTGTTCAGCTTTTTCTTTCTTCTGTTTTTCCAACACAGCTTCTTCAACTTCTTCTTCGAACAGCTTCAAATTCTCATATACTTCATATACTTTGAGCTCATTTAGTGCTTTGTGTTGCTTTACAAATCTGGTAAATGGCTTCCATTCTAAAGACAGATTGTTTATGAACTTTACACTAAAGTCCATCTCTGATCTAGGAATTCTGTTCTTCTTCATGTCATTCATTAGTATAACAAATCTGTCATAAGCGTCTTCGAGAGATTCACCATCCTTCATCTTGAAGTTTTCATACTTGTCCATCAGAGTAGTTATCCTCAACTGATTTCCCACTTTAGATCCGAGCATTATCTTTTCTAACTGATCCCAGATAGACTTTGCTGAATCATCATAGCTATCAAGTTTTCTGTATATGTCATTCGGGATTGCTTGAATCAAACAATTTTGTGCTTCCAGATCTATCAAGTATTGGGTTTTCTCTGCCTCATCCATCTCTTCAACCTCTTTTACTACTCTTGTTCCATTAACAGTATGCATAGGCAATGGTTTTGCTCCATAGTCAATTGATTTTAAAATCAGATTGCCTTTGTCTTTTCTCTTTATGAATAGTCTGAATCTTGCCACCCATAGCTCATACTCATCTTTAAACAATACTGGTGCTTTAGAGTCAGACCCCATTGCCAAATCTTCTCTTTTGTTGATTGGATTCATGTTGTAATTCAGGATCTTTTCTACTACTTTTCTCAGATTCTCAACCTTGTAGCTGTTTCGAGTGTGAATAGTGACACTCGAGATGTTGTCAGAGACTCGAGATACTGTCTCGAGTAATCTACACTTCCAACTCGAGATACTGTCTCGAGTGTTGAACAGTAATGCTCGAGATAATGTCTCGAGTGATGAACAGTAAAGCTCGAGATAATGTCTCGATTGATGAACAGTAATGCTCGAGATACTGTCTCGAGTGTATTGTCTCGTGATAGGATCAACCCTTGCAAAGTTGTCTCGAGTGATGAACAGTATCACTCGAGATGATGTCTCGAGTATTTTCACGTGTCACAAAACGACAAACACTCGAATTGCCTTCCTTGTCTTGTACTCTAACAACCCAACTCGAGACTTATCTCGTGACTTAACCAATCACGACTCGAGATGCCTTCACGTAGTCTCGAGATGAGTCTCGAGACATATGAACATACAAAAGACTCGAGACATATGAAGATACACTAGACTCGAGACATATGAAGATGAACTTTTTCTCAACTTTTTCTCAAAAATCTAGCTAAAACCTTCAATTTTACCTCAAATCCTATCTAAATCCCGTGCAAAAACACTCAAACATCACTCTAATTCATGAATTCAGACATGAATTCATGAAAAAAAATCACCAAACAACTCAAAAACTCTTCAAGTCTTCATGAACCTCCATTGATGACTATCTTCAAAGCTTCAAATCTTCAAATCTTTGCTTCAATCCATGAGAATCTTCATCAAAAATGTAGTAGATCCAGCTCTGATACCAATTGTTAATGTGAATGAATCCAAATCTAACACAATCTCAACAAGATTGAGTTAGAAACTCAAGAACATAAGAGAAACATGTAGAGAGAGAAAGTATGTAGAGAGATGTAGAGAGAAAGTCACAAGTCTATGTCATTGCAAAAATGAACGTCCCACTTACAATACAAAGGCATTGGGGTATTTATACCCCAACCCTAGGAAATAGAAAGTTACACTTCAAGTCCTTCAACTTCTTATATAAACTTTACATTAACACACATTCACCGGCCAAACCGCAGTTAGCGGTGGCGGCAGACGCCCGGCCAAACCACCAAATTGATGGTGGCAGGCGGCAATTGGTGGTGGCCACAACCGCACTTAGCGGCGACGGCGGTGGCGACTGATTGTCGTTACGAACCGTAGCTAGATGGCAATGGTGGCGGTCATCGATCGCCACCCACGGGTGGTGATTGACGGCGATGTTGTTTTAGGCCGACCGTGGACGACGAGGCCGAACCACCAGCTCGGTGATGACCGTCGATCAACGAACCGCGTCGAGCCCGTAGGCCAAACCGCGATCGACGCCAGGGCCAAACCACCAGCGTGGTGGTGGCCGGCGATTTCAATAGTGGGAATTAAAGCCACTGCGGTGGCCAAACAAATCAAACCGCGCAAAGCGGTGGCGGCGGCTACCGTTTAAACCATTGATGGCCAAAACCACCGTGTTGGTGGTGGCGGCGTTAATTCCAATCGCCAATCGGATCGCCACCAGATTGGTGGTGTTCGATGGCGTTGTGCGGTGGTGATCACCAGCCGTAGATAAAATAGCCGGCCGCATCACATTCGATGGCGGCGAAGGCTGTTGATGATCAACGGTCGAACGACCATGATGGTGGCAATGGTGGCCGGCGGTCTCAAAAACTTTCGTGACGCAAACAAGTCAGTCAAACTGACTGTCTAGGGTTTTTCCGTTTTGGGCCAAATTCCCTTATCAGGCCCAAAGCCCAGTTCTTTGGACCAAGTTATGGCCCAAGAGGGGTTTATCAGTTTTCGGTTGTTTTATCCAAATTAGTCGTTTTAGAATAATTTTGTATAATGTTTTATCAAAACCATTTAAAGTTCACTCTTTTCAAGATGATCATTCCAGTTTGATATAATTTTTGGGTAAAAGGGATTAATATAAAACTGATTAGCTAAAATAATGGTTTTGACTTATAAAACAGTTTTTGTTTTAACAAACCAGATAAAACCCAAGTTTTGAGATAATTGAAACAAGATAATTTTAACGGATCCAGTTTTATTTCTCGTAATTATAATATTGCTTTTATATTGCATATATATTTACGTAATTGCTTGAGCTCGATATATGGATTTCAGTTTGATTTTACATATATATATATATCTATTATAGTGTTTTGCCAACCTAGACCCTTGACATATTTACGGGGAGGCCTGCGTGCCATTTACAACCCCTTATGTAATAATGACCCTAGGATAGAATTTTTCTTTCCTTCTTTCTTTCGGATGACGAGGCCAGTGGGAGCTGCTAAAATTCCTCAACTTACCGGAGTACTAACAAAACATGGCGAGGCCAGTGGGAGCTACGCAAGTTCTGAAGCCTTTAGTCAAATAGGTCATTATTGGTCCCTAAGAAACGTTGGCAAAAACTATAATTTGGTACTATGTGATTAATTATTGTTTAATTGCATGATTATTTGTGATAACTTGCACGTTAATAGTTTTAAATAGAGTTGTCATTTTAAAACTAGTTTATATCACAAAAGGAATATAGGTTTTAGTTTCGTTAAAACGATAGTTTTTGATTTAAACCTATAGATGATTGTTTTATGAAAAAAGGCAAGTTGACAAAAACAGTTAGTTTTAATCAACTAGGTATGCTGTTAAAACAGTTAGTTTTAATTAGCAGGTAATTTTAGAACAGTTGGTTTTAAAATTACGTATATGTTTAAAACAGTTAGTTTAAAACATAAGTAGCCTTTATAACAATCAGTTTTTCAAAATCCTGGAAGTAAAGTTTTTCAAAACCCCGAAAATCATAGATCAGTAGTGCAACCCATTTAGGGGCACCTTCGGCGTAAAGTACATAGGCGTTGTAAGTGATCACACATTCAACGTATGTGTTCAAACTGAAGCTGAAGGGGTTACATAACTCTGCGAATTATCTCCGGGTGGTACCGGCCAGAGTATAGTGATCAGGTCCCCAAAATGGTGAGATCTGTTTTGGTACTATAATGTTCACCGGGTGGTACCGGGCCAAAAAGCACTTAGAGGGACTAAAACATGCACAGGTAGTTGCCATGGTCCCGAAAAGATCTAGGAGTCATGTCAGCTAGACATGATTGGTAAAAGTCCTTACCTACCGAAATAAATACGGGTCTGGTGGAGCAAGAACATTACGCACATCAGGACGTATGAAATAAGGATCCTAGTCCAATAAATTGATCATTTAAGGGTTTATTGATATTTTATTGGAAATTAGTCTATTTACAGTTGCTAAGACCAAAAGTTTTATTTTGTGTAGATGGCAAGCACTGTTACCAGCACTAACAATCTTTCCCTCCGATCTATCCTAGAGAAGGATAAACTGACCGGCTCTAACTTTCTCGACTGGGAGCGCAATTTGATGATTGTGCTCAGACATGAGAGAAAGTGGTATGTGCTTGAAGAGCCACTTGGGGAGGCACCTCCGGCAAATGCTCCAGCTGCTGCCAGGAATGCCCACAAGAAGCACTCGGATGATCTCCTTGATGTTGCCTGTCTGATGCTAGCAACTATGAGCCCAGATCTGCAAGCAGGGCTCATAAATACAAATGCTTACGACATGATCCGCCAGTTGAGGGACATGTTTCAGACTCAGGCTCGTACAGAACGCTACGATGCCACCAAAACATTCAATGAGTGCAAGATGGTAAAAGGGACATCAGTAAGTGACCATGTCATGAAAATAAAACGGCACTTAGATCATCTGGAGAGGCTGGGTCATCCTGTTCCGTTGCAGCTAGCAACAGACACCATACTCAATTCACTGTCAGAAGACTACAGGCCCTTTGTAGTCAATTACAATATGAATAACATGGAGAAGACAATAGCAGAGTTGCACTCCATGCTTAAGACAGCTGAACTGAATATGGGGAACAAGAACAAGACCAAGGATGTCTTGATGGTGAAAGACGGAGGGGTGAAAAAGAAAAATGGGCAAGCTAGCACCAGTAAAGGAAAAGGACCAGTCCAGGCCATCCAGAGTGCACCCAAGAAAGGCAAAGGCAAGGGCAAGGGCAAGAAGGTTAAGCCAAACAAAGCTAGGACCGAGAAACGCTGCTTCATATGCAATGAGATCGGTCATTGGAGGCAAAACTGCCCTAAGCGTCATGAAGCAGGTATGTAAACCTCAGAAAATTTATGATTGCTTTGACTTGTCACTTCTTACTTGTTGATTTACAAGTATACTGATACCTAGAGCAAATGATTATTGCAGGAGGTCAGAAGTGAAATGCCCAGAGGTTGCTGAGGATCAAAGTACAAGATGATTTAAGTCAAGACATTTTGAATTTATAATTTTAAAACAGTTGTTTTTGGGGATTTATGTTTTTTAAACAATGTTTGAATAATTATATTTTATAATTTGATGGTTTTATTTTTCAAAAGTTATTGTCTTGACATAGAAATATCTGATTATGCCTGGTATTCTTAAATCTGTATGATCCTAGTCGTTGCCTGTCATAATTACTTTAATGAAATTAAAGTAATTTGTATAAAAACTATCAAAACACACGAGATTCTATTGGAATGTGTTTTTGAGAATAAAACATTTATGAATAATAGTTTAGTGATCAAAAGGGAGAATTTAGGATATTAACTCAGATAGCATTAATAGCAGTATTTATAAAACTAGAAAGATTCCAAGTTCTGGAATTAGGATTTTAACAAATCCAGTTAAGTTTTATAAAAGGAAATTCTCAGAATTAAGTAATCAAGTTTGATCAAGTTTTATTCAAATGTTTTGAAAGGAGAATTTAGGATATTAACTCAGATGGCGTTAATAACAGTATTTATGAAACTAGAAAGATTCCAAGATCTGGAATTAGGATTTGACCAAATCCAGTTAAGTTTCATAAAAGGAAATTCTCAAGGTTCATTACTTAAAATTAGGATTGACTAATCAAAGTTTTGACTAAAGTCAATAGTAAAATTTTGAGTAATAGTTAGTTTTTATATAAGTAAGTGGGAGCCCAATTTATTCCCTATCTAGATTGAGATAAAGAATAAAAGATGCAATTATTGATATATCTCGGAATTCATAATCCAGGTAGGATAAGAATTCATAAGATATAATTTACCCTTTTAGTCAAAAGGATAAAGGTTTCAAAAACCCTTGAAACAAAGGTCATGACTGACTTCAAAAATCAATAATTAAAGTGTTGGATTAAAATATAGGATTCCAGTAGATTTGCCAGTATTGCAAATGGAATCAGATTTCAGGTAGAAATCATTCATCTACACAGCAACTAAGGAAAGTTGCAGTCTTACATATTCAGGAACTGGAAGTTACTCCAGGTCTCCGAGTTCATGGAATATGATAAAAGTCTAGTTATTGTTTTTTATAAGGTGTTTGCAAAACAATAATTAGCAGATACAAGTGAATCGTACTAACAGACTTGTATTATTTGGTTATCACTTTGATTAAAATGGTAAACTTTAATCAAAGGGTTTTAAACTAAAGATAGGTGATACTTTATTTTAAGACCAGTATCTAACAAACGTTAAATAGATGTTATGAAAGTTATTAAAGAAAAGAAATTTGATTTTGTTATCATTACAGCGTGTAATGTGGACTATACAAAATTGATTTCTTTATTACTTTCACATTTTGCATGTTTTAATATATCCAGGAATGAAATCAGTCTCCGATTTTTCATTCAAAATCTGTCCGTGACAACTTATCATTGTGGGAGCATGATAAGGCGTTAAAGTCATTGTGAACTTTTAGGTAGTTATGATCAGTTGCTGAATAACAGCTACAAGTGTTGTAGACTAAAAGTTGCACAGATATTTGATAGAGTAGCAAATATCGGACGTGATCCGCGGTTGAGATTACTTCTTGGAAGCAGTCATAAGTAAATCTCACAGTGGTTGTCCCTATCACCTGAGGTATCTGATTTGATATCATGAGGACTACTGAATTCTTAGTGCACTCAACCGCTACGCCGTAACAGGGTGGCTATAAAGGGTGTAACTAGATTCAGCGGAAGCCGTGGTGTCAAAGGCAGATATGCAAGATGGGATTTGCACCTCTTCTCAGAAGAGAGATATTTCTGGGCCCATCTTGACTGACTAAGTATACTGATGAAGTGCATGGCCATGCCCAAACGGACTGATTAGTTCTTTGTCGTTTACCTATCAGTGAAAGTCAGATAATCAAGAGAACAGAATCTTGAGTATTTAGAGTTGACACTTTCCAAGCTCATACTCACAGATGAAATATCGCGATGCAAAGGGAAAAGCCAAGATATACCCAATCAATGAATAGTAGTTTCATAGATACCAGTTCCTCACGGAATGTTTATATCACCAGTCTGGGTATAAGAGTTCTTGTAACCTGGTCAGCTTAAGTGCCTGTCTAGGGGCCTCCTTAGGTCAGTATAATCAAAGGTGGTATTGCCAACTTGCACAAGTGGGAGTCTGTTAGGAATTATGTGCAGAGTTGACAAACCAAGTGATTACACATCCAATGTTACAAGACACTTGAGGGTCACACCTGTGAGGACCTATAAGTCGAACAAGTTAGATGAAACCCAGAAATGGAGAGTTAGGGTTTATAATAGTATATTATAAATCAATTGGGTAATTACAGTCAGAATTACCAAAGTTGGAGGGTTATTAATTAATTAGGATATTATATATTTATTAGATAAATAAATATATAATAGTTAATTAATAAGGTTTTTATATATATTAGATAAATATATACAATCATAATTATCGTATGCAAATTCTTTTCCAGCTAATTAAAAGGAAATGGATTAGAGATAATTATAAAAGGAAACTGAATCTTTTACAAACTGTATTTTTCTTCCATATAAATAAGGCTTATGGGTTAAGGAAAAATCTAAGCTTTAAGCTTTAAGCAAAAATCAGTTTTTCAGTTTCCTCTCTCTCCCTCTCTCTCCATCGGCGCCGATCACCCCCCAGGTCGGATTCCAGTTTCGGTTGTTCGGGTTTTCATACAGTTCAACTAGAAGGACGTTCGTTGGTCGATCACCGGTGGACTATCGTCAAGCAATCCAGGTAAATTGACCTAATCTATTAGGTTTAGAACTATAAACGATTAAAGATCAATAGGCTTTTAATGGGTTTTTAGTTTTTATCGCTTCCGCATGATTAGATCGAAAACAGCGTGTTTTTGATCGCGTAGGTTTTATCAGTTTGATTAACCTGTATGATTTATCAAACCAGTGAGGTTCGTTAGATCTAAGTTAATCCTCGAGTCAGTTTGATCCGAGGATACCCACAAAAACCCAACATGTGGACCTTTCAGTCATGTGGCAAGAGGAGGATACCGGTACTTCATTACCTTTACTGACGATTTCAGTAGGTATGGTTATGTCTACCTTATGAGACATAAATCTGAAAGCTTTGAAAGATTCAAGGAATTTCAGAATGAAGTACAGAATCAACTTGACAAGAGGATCAAGTTCTTACGGTCGGATCGTGGTGGCGAATATCTTAGTGATGAGTTTGACAATCATCTGATGGAGTGTGGGATTGTATCCCAACTTACACCTCCGTATACACCTCAGATGAACGGTGTATCAGAAAGGAGAAATCGTACTTTGCTTGACATGGTATGAACGATGATGTGTCATTCTACACTGCCAATATCATTCTGGGGACATGCGCTCGAAACAGCAGCACACATACTGAACAGAGCGCCAACAAAGTCGGTAGAAAAGACTCCATATGAACTATGGAAGGGTAAAAAACCCAACATATCTTTTCTAAAAATTTGGGGTTGTGAGGTTTACGTCAAACGACCCACTTTAGAAAAACTCAGGCCCAAATCCGACAAGTGTTTCTTCGTTGGATATCCCAAGACCACCGTGGGATATTACTTCTACAACCCTGAAGAGAACAAAGTTTTTGTTGCTCGAAATGGAAAATTTCTGGAAGAAAAGTTTCTCAGTTTAGAGAACACCAGAAAGGATGTAGATCTATAGGTAGTAGACGAAGAAAACACTGCACCGATTGTTGAGCCAGAAATTCAACATAGCAATGTTGAACCTCAATCAGAACCGATTGAGGAAGTGCAAACACAGGACCTTCGCAGATCCAGTAGGGTAAGACAAGAACCAGATAGGTATCTTGGGTTTCTAGTCTCTCAGGACAGTGGAGACTTGAATGAACCAACATCCTATGGAGAAGCTGTGTCAGGCAGTGAGTCTGAACAATGGCAAGAAGCCATGAAGGCCGAGATGCAATCCATGTACGACAACCAAGTTTGGGAGTTGACTGATTTGCCACAACACTGTAGGGCTGTTGGGCGCAAATGGGTTTTCAAGAAGAAAACCGACATGGATGGAAATGTACACACTTTCAAGGCCAGACTAGTCGCAAAAGGATTCACGCATACTCATGGTATCGACTATGATGAAACCTTTTCACCAGTGGCCATGTTAAAGTCAATTAGGATTCTTATGGCCATTTCAGCGTATTTTAACTACGAGATTTGGCAAATGGACGTCAAGACAGCCTTTCTGAATGGAAAGTTAACAGAAGACGTCTATATGGAACAACCAGAGGGGTTTGAAGATCCTAAGAATCCTAATAAGGTGTGTAAACTGCTAAAATCCATTTATGGATTAAAGCAAGCATCTCGAAGCTGGAACTTACACTTTGATGAGCGAATCAAAGAGTTTGGTTTTACCAAAAGTGAGTTCGAGCCGTGTGTCTACACTAAGTTCAGCGGGAGCATAGTAACCTTCTTGGTCTTGTACGTAGATGACATTCTACTCATAGGAAACGATGTACCAACTTTACAGAGTGTAAAGAGCTGGTTAAGCAAATGTTTCCAGATGAAAGACCTTGGAGAAGCCGCTTATATACTTGGTATAAAGATCTACAGAAATAGATCTAAGCGACTTATCGGACTTAGTCAGAGTACGTAGATCTAGCAAATGTTATAAGGCACTAGTAGGTCACACCGCTGCACACCCGATTAGAGACAAATTGGTTTGATGGAATAATTAATTGTAAAATTAATTATTTGAGAGGAATAAATAATAAAAGTTATTTATTATTTATAGTTGATAAAATGTCAGTTTATATTTTATCAGGTAAAAATTAATTAATAGTAAATTAATTAATTAAAGGATTAATTAATTAATAGTGGGATTAATTAATTAAAAGGGGATCTAATTAAAATAGCCTAATGGGCTTTAATTAGATGGGCTTTTCTAAGTAATGGGTATTACCATATTTAATCCTATAAATATGATAAAACCCTGATCAGTTAATCATTCATTCAGTTTAAGCTTAGAGAAAAACCCTGAAATCCCTCTCTCCTCTCTCCATAACCGTCGACCAGAAGGAGAAGAAATCCAGGTGGTCTAGCAACCTTCTCACGTGGTGTCAGTAGCGGTGTATCCCCTACGAGCTTTCCGGAAACTAATCGCAAAAGGTAAACCATCAAACCTTGCTAAAATTGTATCTGATAAGGTTTAAGATGGGTCCGGGTTTGGGAATCGTTTTTGTTATCCGCTGCGCACCGTTAGTGCCTACGGTTCCCAACAGTGGTATCAGAGCCACTTCTTAAACCTACAGATCAGGTTTATTTGTTTGATGTTTAGGTTTGCAAAATTCGATTTTTATATGTGTTTGATTTCTGTAAAAATTGTTTTTCGAAAAACCTAATCGGATTCGGACCACCGGAGACCACCGCAGCTACACCACAGCTAGTGGTGGCTGCCGGCGACGCACCCGAAGCCAACCGCACCACAGCTAGTGGTGACGGTGGCTGTCGAAACAAATCAACCACCACACAACCGTGTGGTGGCGACGGAATTATGATCCGACCACCGAAGCCGAAGAACGGCGACGGTGGTGGTGTTCGTTATCGATACCGGTAGGCGGCGGTGGTGGTAGCAGTTGCTTTTAACAGGACTTGAACCCATAACCTCATGGTTATAAGGCAAGTAACTAACCAACTCAACAACAAAAAACTTGTGTCCTTATTGTAGTTTCAAATATATACATGGGGGTACATGACAAATTGATACGATGACACCGTAATTTTATACACTACGACGGAGGAACTTAACGGTGGCCCATGCCACCGTGTGCCCTTCTTAAGCTCCGTCCATGAATTTAGGTCCTCGTTGGGTTGGCCATCTTGCAGGAAAACTCCCTTTTTGTGTCTCTCTTTTTCTTTTTTTTTAAAAAAAATGATTAATGGAGTGTAAGGATAAAATGGTAAGTATTATATAAATTTCTTAGGGATGAAATGGTGAAAAAAAATAAAAGAGTAAAAAACTGATGTGACAAGATGTAGGAGTGAGCATTGGGTCGGGTTCGGGTAGTTCGGGTGAAAAAGTTCGAATATCCAAACTTTTCGGGTGGGAAAATGTAGCCCCGAAGTCCGACGAAATGTTCAGGTTTTTCGGATTTCGGGTGAGCTCGGGTCGGGTTGCGGATATTCGAAAAAATCACCTACCTTTTTATTTTTCAACCTTTTTGTTCTAAAACAACATTAAAAATTCCAAAACAAGTAAGGAAGACAAGAAACAACATTAATTTTGTTCATAAAACTAAATCAATACATTCATTGAACTTAATATAGAATATGAATTTTTTAAAATTGACAAATGTTTAGGTTAATATATATATATATTTATGTGGAAAAAATAAAAAGAAAAATAACTTCGGATTTTGGGTTCGGGTGGAATATGGGCACCCAACCCGATCTCTTTTTATCCGATATTAAGTTCGGTTCGGGTTTTTTGGGTTCGGGTTTTTTTGTGTTTTTTCGGTTCGGATTCGATCAAGAGGAACCAAAGCTTCCAAGTGTGAAAATAGTTTGATTAGGAAAGAGAGAGAGAAGAAGGATGGTTTGTAATTGTGTTAGTGGTCATGTGACTGGTCACCCAATCTCAGTCACGTGCTACAGATTCCACTTGGTAGTAGTAGCAGTTCCTTTGTTTTCTCCGCCTCCCCTCTTCTCTTCCTCCTCGTCATAATTAATAATAACTTAACTACTACTATAATTAATTAATTAAATTATAGACCATGATGATATAGTTGTACAATTGAAGTATTCTATTGTTTTGGGTTTCTCTCAACAACTACCCCTTTGCCTTATATGGGCACTACTTTCTCCATATTAATTAGAATATTATCATCTATTGAGCAAAATATAAAGATGTTTTGTATAATAATAATAGTACTTGATGTCGTTTTAATTAGAAAATAATGAAGGTGTAGATTGTTGAAATTGTTGAAATGTGAATATAGATGGAGGGTGAGAATTGAAAATATAGATGGTGACACTTGGGTGGTGGTATAGTCGAGTAGAAAGAAGAGAGTGAAAGTGTGGGCCCAGAGAGTTGGAGGTCTACTGCCATGGACGCATATCACCACGTAATGCAATTCTGAGTCTCTCTCTCTCTCTCTCTCTCTCTCTCTCTCTCTCTCTCTCTCTCTCAGATTCATTCATTCAGCCTCCTTCCGCCACCATCAACAACCGCCGCCACCGCTGCAACACCTTCTCCTTCACAATCCAAACATTACACCCTAGGTATATATATATATATGTATGTATCTATATGTATCTATTTGCAATTTTGGTAATTTGTTACAATAGACATGTATGATTGATTGATGAGTTTGTTTGTTGTTGAAGGTTGTTGTAGATAATAGTAATATTGAGTCAGTGAGATGGCTGCTGCATCTTCTTCTTTGGTGTGTACATGGCTAGTAGCTGCCTGCATGTCTGTCTCTTGCCAAAATCAAAATCAGATGATGGACTCAAAACCAAAATCAAACATCAGATGGGCTCGCAAACGAAGGCTCTTATCTAAATGCAACGCCTCTTTTCGCAATTCATCTTCTAATACTAATACCATTGAGGAAAGGGAGGGATTCATGTCTTCTTGTTTATCTCCATGCGATCGATACAATCCACTCTCACTTTCACTTTCCTCTTCGGACTTCTTCGGTGCTGCTTCCCTTTTCCGATCCACAAATGTTCCTAGGCGACGCCGTCCTGCTCCATCAGGTATTATTTCTTCTTTAATTATCCTAAATCTGCTCTAATTGCTACTCACTCATTTTCAATTTGGGATTTCCTTCATTTTCAATGAAAAATAAGGTTTTTGCTTTCACTCTTCAAACATCTGCCTGCCTCTAATTAACTTGTATTTTATTCTAGACTTTATTGAATTCAAGCTTTAGTAGATGAATGAAGCTGGTCTGTTTCTTAATTTCAACCGATTGCATTCATAAATGTTCTTGTAAACAATTTCACATCATGTATGCCACAATTTTGTATATGCATAAACATGCAAGTATATATAAAGGTAGTAGAGGAAAGAGAGAAAGGTGTTCTTAAAATTGCTTCATGGCTGCCCTGCTTATACCATTTTGACTTCTTTAATGTTCTTTTTTTACTTGTTCTTGCAATGAGGTTATACTGCCATTCTTATCTTAGCTCTTAGTGTATGGCCTACATTCTATGCTTGTATATGTATATTATCATGGTATTATATACTTATCATGTTAGATTCTTTTTTAGGGATTACAGGATTGTTCAAATTGTTTTTGGTTATGGGATTGGATATTATCTCTTATTTATAGACCTTTGCTGATTGATTTTACTGTGTAAATAGTCTGTTCCTTTATACTGTGACCATGTTTTGCATTGTTGTTGATGTGTTTCATGATGAAAATTCAGCAGAATAACTTTTTTTACACAATTCCTGCCTTTGTTTTTTTTTTTTTTTGGGTAATGTCTTCATAATATTTTGTGCACCAACCAGAACTTTGGTTTCTCAACTGATTTTTAGGTGAAGTAATGGCTGTAGCCATTCAACCTTCGATGGAGACCGTGACGAAAAAGAAGCCTCCTACGAAACAAAGGCGAGTGGTTGTAACAGGAATGGGTGTGGAGACCCCAATTGGTAGCAATCCAAACGAATTCTACAATAATTTGCTAGAAGGTGTCAGCGGCATTAGTGAAATTGAGGCATTTGATTGCTCCAACTACCCAACTGTATGTATTTATTTTCCACCTCTTTTGTTTTGTAAAGTTCTTGATTAAAATCTGCATCATAACAGAGTTTGAATTACAGAGAATTGCTGGAGAGATAAAAAATTTCTCAACAAATGGATGGGTGGCACCAAAACTCTCCAAGAGGATGGACAGGTTTATGCTCTACATGCTAACTGCTGGAAAGAAAGCTTTGGCAGATGGTGGGATAACCGAAGAGCAAATGGACGAGCTAGATAAATCTAGATGTGGAGTTCTGATTGGCTCTGCTATGGGTGGTATGAAGGTAATTTTGGACAATTCTGCATGATAAGAAGGCCTTTTGTTCTCTTTTAGACATTGTATGGTCGGATTTCTCATCTGTGTTTCGAATGGTGCATGGAAGTTTTACTCCCTGCCATATTTTTAGAAGTTGTTTCACACTGTGATAGTAATATAAACGCATGCACTAAAGCTTCTTAGGTAGCCTGAAGTGATATATTGTTTTCAGTTTTTTTTCTTCTGAATTTTATGCTTCAGTCTGCTGTCTCTTGAAGACATTGACAGCTGCACATGCCCCAGGGTGCTTTAGCTGTATATTCTACCAAAAGAAAAAGGAGAAAATTACAGTGATCTGACTTCTGAATGCCTAACATGTGGGAGTGGATGTCTGCAAGAGTGGAAATGAAAACATATGCTTTCACTTCTGTTTGTGTTAAACATTCTTTGTTTGTGATTATTTAGGTTTTCAATGATGCCATAGAAGCGTTGAGGGTCTCATATAGGAAGATGAATCCTTTTTGTGTCCCCTTTGCAACTACTAATATGGGATCTGCAATGTTGGCCATGGATCTGGTGAGCTAAATTCAATGATCTTAAAAAGCCAATGACGTCCTATTAAAAGCATTCAACATCCTAGTAACTGCTCATTTCCGTATCATTCTTCAGGGATGGATGGGTCCAAACTATTCTATATCTACAGCTTGTGCCACAAGCAACTTCTGTATATTGAATGCAGCAAACCACATCATCAGAGGTGAAGCTGTAAGTGCTTTGCTTTCTAGGTCTATTGGAAATGAAATGCTGCAGTGACCGGTTTCACAATATTTCTTACTTAAATATATTTTCAAAGATGCAAGAAGAAAATTGTGTTTCAAAAGAATATGAACAATTAAAAAATAGCTACCTTTAGTTATCTGCTGCATCTATTTCTGAC